>OY728131.1:379834052-380329854 GCA_963277665.1 Viscum album
TTTCCGGAATTAAACAATTTTCACATTTAAGCCCATAGTTCACCAAAAAAATTAAAATGATACAAACAGCTCAAATTGATTAATTGGAAGGGGTTAAATCATTGAAGCACATATAAAAAACAATGGAAATATTATCTCTATCAATTCCACCACACTTATCACTTGGAATCCTGGACAAGTTAACATCAAAATCAAATCAAATCAAATTCAAAACACAAGCCCATGATATTGACCAATTTCATACCAAGAAACAAAAGATATCATGCCTCCTAAAAAACATTATTTCACGTTTTTAAACCAGATCATTCAATATATTTCCTATTAATTTATTTCCCATGAACACAAGACACCTACCTCACATGAATTTCCTCTCATCTAAGAAATTTAATTTTTAAACAAGGCTTTTCCCATCCAAAATCGTGAAAGGGTCGCCATAGGTTTTTGATAAATTACTACTTGTTGACTCTATTGAGTCCAGAACATGTGTTTATCTTGATGATTTTTCTTTATTGTTCTATAGACTATGGTGGCTATGATTTTTATGTGAAAAATTATGAGGCTGAATAAAGAGGGATTGGCTCTTTTTGAAGCAAAATTGAAAGATTTTAATTTTCACTCAATTATGGTGTCCTTTTCACCTTCCTTAGTAGAAAATCAGAACCACCATCATTGAAAATCAAGAATGTTCACACCATTATGCATTTCAGAAAAAAATTCAATCTTCTCAACCATAAATTTTCACGAAGGCTCCAGAAAATGCACAACTTTTTTCCTCTATTAGAATCTCTAGAAAGGCACAACTTATTTTTTTCTTGAAAGATCCAAAGAGGGAACATATTTTAACAAAATCTTTATTTATTACCAAACTCAACTGTTCAAAATTTTATTTTTCACCCAAAGTATCACCAAATGAGGTTTCACAATACTAGATAACTACCCCCACACATAAGTTCAACTAGATCATGAAATTTCACTTTAAGAGAAGTTTGGATAAGAAACATTGGCTTGTAATGTGGACAACCTAACAATATATTCATGTATTCTAAGGTTAATAAGGATTTAATATACAATTCAGGCCATAATGAAAAGTATTCTCTAGAAAAAGGGGATAAAAAACCAATAAAATACATCAATCATTTAAAACAAAAGTACCTCAAACCCTTATGTTTTGAGGGGAATAAATTAAATACTATTTAAATAAATCATGGTTTAGTTCTCTCAATAAGTGAAGTGAATGAAAATAATATGAAAAAATGGGTCAAAAGCCTCATAGGAAATATATTTCAGATATTAAGATAGTGAGATGTGGCATGGGATTCAAAAATAAAAGTAATTTTCATGAAATTCATAAAAAATTTAGCATGAAACAAATTCATTTTAAATATTCATTTATTCTAATTTTCCTAGAATAAAATATTTTAATCAATGAAATAGGTTTTAAAAATGGAAATGATAATAATTTTAGCTCAAAAGTTTCCAAATCAAACAAAAAAAAATGAAAAAGAAACACACAAAAATTCAAAATAAACACAATTTCATTTTGAAAACAAACAACAAATTAAAATACTAAACTACAATAGTTCACTCCCGCACACAGAAATTAATAAATATACTCAATTAATTAAAATTTATTTAACATGTAAGAATATTTTAAAATGAATCAAATCAGCAAGTAAGTGTGAAGGAGAGGTACAACCTAATGGATTTTATTGATAAACAGGTTGGAGAAGAGTGATCTCCTCTACTAGATATAATGGAATCATCCCACGGAAATTCATCACCCTATGTAAAATAATATTGAATGGATTCTACTCTCCATCCTTCATAATCTAAACAGAAACAAACGAATATACATGAATAATCATAAATGGTATCTCTCATCAGGAATGAAGTTTACCTAGAATCAACTTTATTCCTGAGTTAAATAGAAACACTTTTCCTCCAGGATGGAAGTCTTTTGTTTGGATAATCCTTCAAGATCCACCATTTTTCTCTATTTGTAAATCCTAGAATTTTAAAACACTTCCCTTATAATTTCCTATAGCTTCTACGACTGCAATATTCTCTCTTTCCTAGAGCTTTCAATATCCAAATTATTATCCCTCATGTCCCAATTTGCCTTATGCCCCAATTCCATAGGTAGGTGACAAATTATCCCATAAATCATCTTATATAGAATCTTTACAATCGAGGTCTTGAAGGATATCTTGTAATACCATAATTTTTCTTCTAACCTTTCACTCCAATACTCCCTGTTTGGTTTAATATTATTCTCCAAAACTCCTTTGATTTACCTGTTAGACACTTCATCTTAACCATTTTTCTACGGGTGAAATGGATTTTATGTTTTATGTTTCACTCTAAACTTCTTCAAAAAATCCTCCATTATATTATTTAGAAAATAATTACCTTGATCACTGATGATGACTATAAGCATTCCAAACATAAAAAATATGTTAGCCTTGAAAAAATCACTACCAAATTTTGTAACGCTAGTCCTAGTGGATTTTTCTTCCACCCATTTAGAAATATATTCCACCAAAATAAAGATATAAATATTTCAAAATAACATTGGGTAAGGGATTAAAAAATATACCCCCCATACTTCAAAAATCTCAAAAAAATTAATTTTTTGTAGGGGAATTTCTTGTCTCTTTGAAATTTATCTAGAAAACATACATTTTCGACACCTTTTTCAAAATTCATGAGAATGTTTAAAAATGGTGGTCCAATAAAGTTATATTCTAAAACCGTTTTTACTATCCTTTGAGGTCCAAAGTGTCCTCCACAAGATTAAGTGTCACAAAACTCAATGATATAACCAATTTCACTCTCAGTAAAACATCTTCTTTTCCCTTGGTCATTGCAAATAATTTAAAGAAATGGATCATCCCAAATGTAATATGTAGATTTATCTTTTAGTTTGGGAATTTGGTGATAATTTAAATGAGATGGGACCTAATATGTTACCAGATAATTGTCCATGTGAGCACACCTAAGAACTACTCCTTCAACCAAGTAAAACTAATTTCCTGGAAGATGATCATTAAATAATTATTTTTCTATAATTTCAGCTTTAGTACTATTTGGTAGTATTATTAAATGATTATAATCATGGTTCTTAGATCCATTATTACCCTTGATTTCTATGGTGAACTCCAATTGTACTAACATCCATCTCACCAGCCTCGATTTTGCTTTAAACTTCTTCATCAATTACCTAACAGCTGCATGAGAAAAAAACATAGTGACTTTAGTTTTAAACAGAAATGATCTAAATCTTTCTAAAGAAAAAAACTTATAAAAACTCCTTTTATGTGGTTTTGTAATTGAATTGAGCCGCATCCAAGGTTTTTGAGGAATAGTAAATGACTTGTGTCTAGCCCTCAATTATCTGAGAAAGGATTGCTCCAACTATTTGATTTAAAGAATTACAATGTATCTCAAATAGTTCTTCTTAATTTGGTGGCTACATCATAGTTTGTGTAATCAATATCCTCTTTAGCTCATAAAAATATTCCCTAAATGAACATTTGAAATCAAAACCAACATCTTTCAAAAGTATTCTAAAGAGAGGGATATAAACATTACTGAAATATTTGATAATACCCCTATAGAATATTTCATTTCATAAAAATTATCTAACATGCTTCACAAAATTTGGATAAAGAAAAGAATTTATCACTTCAATTTTTTATTTATTAACTTAAATTCCATTTTTGGAAATGACATGCCCAAGGAAATTTCCACTCTTAACTATGAAATTACACTTTTCAAAATATAAAACAAGATTCTTTTCAATTTAGTTCTTCAAAAAAATTTAAATATTTTTCAAACAATGGTTAAAAGATTCCCAAAAACTGCGAAATCATCTATGAAAACCTCCAAAAAATATTCAGTTTGATCATATAATATACTTACCATGGACCACTAAAATTTACCTAGAGAATTACATAATCTAAATGGAATCTTTTTGTATAAAAAAGTGATAAAGGTACATGTAAAATTTTTCTTATCTTGATCCTTGGGAGCAATGAGTACATGAAAATAAATAGAAAATCCATCCATTAAATAATAATGAGTTCTCCCTTCTAAATTTATCTTATATATAATCAATTAAGGTAATGTGGAAATGATATTTCTGAGTGACCTGATTTAACTTCCAGAAATCAATACACACTCTCCAACTATTCTGAATTATCAAAGGTATTAATTAATTTTTTCATTATTCAAAGTGGTAATGATAGTTTTTTTGTAACTACATAAATTAGGATAACCCATTGTGAATATGAGATATGATAGATGACCCCATCTTGTAATATCTTCTCAATATCCTTCTTTACAACCTCCATTAAGGTGGGATTCAACCAACTTTGGGGCTGTCTGGCATGTTTGTAATCTCCCTGAAGAAAAATTATATTTGAGAATGTTTTTAGGTTTTTAAGGGATATCACCTAAGCACCACCATATTTATTGGACATTACCTCTCAAAAGATCAATCGGTTATTTTTCTTGTGTTTTAGATATATTATTATCAATTATCACAGGTAATTCCCTATATCTCTAAGGTCCACAAATTTCATGTTAGTAGGGAGTGGTTTTAATTCCAAATCAGGGGTCTAATCAAGTAATGAAATGAAAATGAAATTCTCTACATCCAAAGTCTCTATGTCCTACAAATAATAACCCACATCATCTTAATAATTATTTAACAAAACATGAATGAAATTAGATTTTAGCTCTTCCTCCCACATGAAGTCGGAATCCTCAGCAATTTTGGCATCCACTTGTTTAATGATATTTTCAATGGAAAAATCCTCTCCTATATACAAAAATGCATGGATTATACATGATTATTAAATAATTTTAGTACCAACATCATGTGATAGATCAAATAGGGAATGATCATCCAATGGGTGCCTCATGGATTCAAAAATATTCATGAGGGTAGTGTGGTCTCTCAACTCCATGGTGAGTATCCCTTCATGGATGTTGATGATGATTTTTGATGTCTTAAAAAATTCCTCCTAAAATTTATGGTTAAGTGTTATGGGATCCTATATTCTTCCATATTCAGCACATAAAAATTCAGTTGAGAATAATAGATATTTGACTTTCACCAGGACAACCTCCAGAACTCCTATAAGGAAAACTGTGGATTTGTTTTCAAGTTGGACCACCACTCTTATGGTCTTAAAGTCTACAATATACAAATAATTGTATACTTAGTTAGTAAATACATTAATTTATGCACCTAGATTACACAATTCATTAGAGAAATTATAGAACTAATTGTCCATCAAATGGAAATCGTCCCTGTATTTTGACATTTGTTTGGAAAATATGGCATGGTAAGGGCTAATAAAATTCTTACCAAGTTGATCCTTTAATTACCTTAAAGTCTCATATTCTTGGTGAAAATATCTGTAAAAAATTTAGCATACTTTACATTTTTTTATTTCTTCAAGAAGGGGGAAATTTATTTTCACTTTCTAGAAGGTTTCCATAATCTATTTTTTAAGTGATTCTTCCTAAAATTTCTTTGATTCAATCATCCTTGATAGAAATGGTGGGGGTAAGTCTTTATTATACCTTTATTTTCTTATTAAGTGTGTTTGTTGTATCTTCACCCCTGTCATATCCTTAACTTCATCCTCTTTATACTCTTCTTCACACTGCATATCCATAGAATTTTTAAATTTTACAACTTCATTCACCCTTAACTAAGGTGTTCTTGTTTCAAGATCAATGGATTGTAGTGGCGAGTGATCTTTTGAACACATTTTTTTTATCATTCTGAAATTCTATTTTCTGTTTTAGATTGTTTGGGAAGGATGTTTTCTTGGTTTTTGGATATGATTTTATCAATACTTCCCACTATGTTTTTCTTCTTATCAAGCTTATCTGCTAAGTCATCATACCTAGATTGTAGTTGTTCCACAAAAGGTTTTGTGATGGTTGATGTTTTATCATAGGGTCTTGGGAAACTTGGTGGTTTGAGGTGTGGAGTCTTGTTATAAGAATTTTTTTGTTGACATGGGGGTGGGTTTTGGAATTTTTGCTGAAATGGGGGTTGGTTTTGGGACTGGTTTTGGTTGGGGGTCTAGCATGATTATACTAATTTATAAACCCATATTAAACATGTTTAGAATCTCTCCACCCTTGAATTTTTTTGTAACTACTTTGTTTGAAATATTTCCACGCATGTTTCAATCCCCTGTATTTCAGCACATTAGTTGGTGAAATGATTAAGTGATGAGCTTAAACAACATACATTTGCAGGTTCTTGTTGGTCAGCCACTTGTTTCAAGGTCATCTATCACACCAAACCTTTTATCTCATTAATACTAGATTCAATTAAGGGTGATGGATGAGAATATAGTACCTATTGAATTCATCTTATGGTAATACCTCTTATTCCAAACTTTTGAGAGTTCTAGGAAATCTTCCCAATCAATCACTTGGATTATTTTGAAGAGTTTTCAATTAATGATCTTCTAGATTATGCATCAATAAATTTAATTTCATTGTTCAATAAGCCTTTATATAAGAAGTCAATAAATTAATTCTCCTTACTGTATTGATGTGGGAAACTAGAACACAAATTTTTAATCTTTCCAAGTACTCTTAAAGGGTTTCCCCAGATGATTGTCTGATGGAATAGATCTCCTTTTTGATGGTTATTCTTTTGGAGGTGGGGAAGAATATTTTCATGAAGAATCTCACCTAGTCATTCCGATAATCCACATTTTAAGAACCCAGTTTTTTTTGTGAGAGACTTTGGAATATTGTTGATATTATTCCAGAGCAGCGCCCTCAGACAGATTGCGATTCCGAGAGCCAAAGTGGCCAGAAATAAATTTTCAGTTCTTTCACACTGGGCACGCCAAATAAATGTGATAACTCCTAAACGGTGATCCGGATAAAATAATTGAGTGTATGGATGGGTCCGGAATGTGGTGTTTACCCTAGGAATGACATAAAACATGTCGGCACAGGACGTTTGGACCCCTCGCTCGCTATCGGAGCGTGGAACAAATAAATTAAATAATTAATTTATTCATTTAATGGTTAAATTAAATTTTCTCTTAAATGGTTGCTCACATTGGGAAACTAAGGGCACCATTGAGTTTGGAGCATGCCGTTTACCCTAGGATGGGTGTACGTTTCGCGGGCACGGGCCGTTTGTGAAAAATGGCTCCAGGGGCGTTTTTGTAATTTGGCGTCTTTGTGTGTTCAGTTTTATAAATTTTGAATGGGGAATTAGATTAAAATTCCGAGACCTCCGTTGCATTTAGAGCGTGTTTTTTATCCTAGGAGAGGCTTAATACTGAACCCGTCGGGAGTTCGGGTTCGGGCCGCCGGGCGGGTGGTTAAGTGTTTTATATTTAAACATTTAACCCAGCCCTCTCTTCTCCCCCTTATTCCATGGCACCAGCAGCTCCTAATGATGAAGGAGGAATCTCCTCCTCTACTCCTACCCTCAGGAAAGGCAACGGCGTGGCGTCAGACCTTTCGTGAAGCGTCGGGAAACACCCTCGCAGGTAGGATCATTGCAGTTTCAATTTTTATTCTCGCACCTAATTTGAGTTCGATTATATGCATAAAATTATTGTTTTATCTACAAAAACATCCCATGGTCCTGTAGTATATATTTGATTCTTTCCATCGCATCTTTCAGAATTTAAATCGGATTTTGAAGACGATCTTCATCGTCCGTCGAATTTCGCAGGCATTTTGGTTTTTCCGGCATGTTCGAGTGGCCGAGCACGGTGGTCGGGTGAGCAGCGAGGCGCGACTGTGGGGTGTTTGGCCTCAGTCTGTGGAGGGTGTCGACATGAGGTAGAGCGGGTGAGGCTGGTGGAGGAACCTGCAGGCGAGCTGGGGTGTGCGATGTCGGCCGGGGCTCGCGGACGGTGAGAGGAGGCCGACAGAGGCGGCGCACGACAGGTCTTCGGCAGTAGGCGACGACCCCGGGGGAGCAAGACCCGCGCTCCGTGGGTCTTTGTTGATGCGGCGTGAGCGAGGGGGACCGACCAAGGTGGCCGGTCCATCTGAAAAACTGGACCTGAGGTAGGGTCCGGTGTCTTTAGGGTGGGCCACGGCTGGTCGGTTCGGACCACCGGTCTGGACCAGGCCGGCCGGTCTGGACTGGCCCATTTGGGGCCCCCTTGCATTCAGGGGGCCGTATCTCATAAACAGCATGTCTGTTTGAAACGCCATCTATGACAGTGGAACCTTAGTGATGAGAGGAATATTTTGAGATGGTTTGGTGAATTTTAATTCCCGAAACGAGGGGCTCGGGGGTGCGGCATGACCATTAAGTGAATTGACGTTTTCCCAGGGGATCCTATTTTGGATGGCGCATACGCGTACAACGTCCGTTTTGAGTGTCGTCAGTGGTGTTACGACCCTGGAGTAGAGATAGAGTTTTCCATTGTGGTTACGGGCATTGAAGCCAGAGTTGAGGCATGGGCCCCATGACCCGTCTTTTGAGCTGCGAGCAGCGTATAACGACTTTCTCATCGGATGTCCATTCGGGGCATGAGAGCAGTCGATATTGGGTGTTTTTCTGAGTGGATTGCAACAATATGCCCCCTCTAATTCTACACGCTGGTACCGGCCCCACGAGGGCCGTTTCGGGAGTTGATAGTGATTTTCAAATTTATCACTGGGAGTCCGTTTTGGACAAGTTAATAGTCCAACTTGTGTGCTTGTTCGAGAGGATCGCAACGGTGTGATCCGTTTGTTGTGTTTCAGGACCGGGATGCGGGTCCCATGTAGCACTGCTCGTGTGTGGTGTGCCAGAATGCATCTTTTTTTCCGGATATCTGTTGCGCTCAAGTGAGCATCCTTTTTGATGTGTTTTCCCGAGGGGATCTCAATGGTGAGGTGTGACCGACTGTTTTCAGGGCCGAGGCTTGAGATCACGGGACGTCGTTCAGGCGTGATGCGGTGTGGGATGACTTTTCCATTGGATATCCATTTGAGGCGAGTAAGTAGTCTATCTCGTGTGTTTTTCCGTGAGGATTACAACGGTGTAATCTGTTCAGGAGAGAAGAGCCTCTTATATTATCTTATTAAATGTGGAAATGTGAAGGTGCCCTGCAGCCGTTCTTCTACCGTGTTTGTAGCAGACCCTTGGCGTGTGATCGCGTTCACTCTTGGGAGAGTGAAGTAATAATTGAAGGGATGTAGTCGGCCATTCTTGAGCCGATGAGGTGGAAAATCAGAGTTGTTATGTTACGCCTTCGCGTTGACATTGGGTGCCATGTGCACGATATCCTTTAGGCTGGAACATGGTATACTCTGGGAGTATATGGGAATGCTTGGAGGTACATGTGGTTGTTTTTACCTGAGAAAATTTGTGCGTTCAGTTGAGGTTGACTTGGGGCCACATGTCGTGTGGGCCCCATGTACGTTCCATTCTATGATTTGCGTACTTTTGACCTCTTGTGGCATAGAGGGTCCCTTGTTCTCGTTTGTTGACCAGCAGGGTTGAGTTTTCCCCTAGTTTTGTTCTCGTTTGGCCGACAAATATGGTTTGTGCCTCTGTTTCTTCAGTTGTGAGGGGTTTCAGTACCGTGCCCTTTCACCAAACTATGGCACCATTTATGACTACGTGTGTTCGTACAGTGGGGGTGTTTTCCCCACTTTTTGGGATCATTTGACTCGGTCCTCTTTGATAGTGACTCAGCAGATTGGAGCGTGATTGCCTTGAGAGGCCCGGGGAGTTTATCCCATTCCTTTGTGTTCCTTGGTAGAGTTATTGTGGATTCGGTGTGACCAACACATTATGCGGGCACCGATCCTATACCTAGGAGGTTTTTTCCAGCAGGGCTGAGGTTGTTACCAGTAGGGCTGAGGTTTTTTTGAGCAGCGCTCGCCAGTTGTACCATCCACCAGGGATGGCCAATGGGTTACCATCAAGCAGGGATGGCCAGTACAACGGTGTTCACAGAGCAATACCATCCAGTAGGGATGGCCAGAGCTGTTCCGGGCTTACCTCCAGCTCAGCTGGGCAGTGGTCCCCGATGCCTGGCTTACCTCCAGCTGGGCTGGGCAGTAGTCCCTGATGCCAGGCTTACCTCCAACTAGGCATGGCAGTGGTCCCCATTGCCGGGTTACCTCCAGCCGGGCTAGGCAATGGTATCATTGACGAATTTAGCCAGGTCTCCCTTCATTGGATTACCTTGTTATGGGACTGGGTAGTGTGGCACCCATCAAATCTTTCTGGGTCTCTCTATAGTGGGAACCCATCAACTTCTAGGGACCCACCACCGGGACTGGGCAGGGTGTCGCCTATCGACTTTGAGGAGACCTCTCAACTGCAGGGCAGTGAGGAGGTGTGGTTTGACGTACCCCCAAAACTCTCAAGTATGAGGGGACATTTCCCCACCGAGATGCGTCCTTGAGATGCGACCTAAAACCGTGCAGGCGAGTTAGTGCCGCCCAAAGCAGATAGTTTCGAGGTGCGGTGATTTGACCCCTTGACTTGCAGTTCAGGGCAGACGTGTGGGATGCTGGGAATTGATGGTGTTTACTTCTAGGACTGTTGCCTACTCACATTATTGGGATGAGCTACGGGATGGAGATCCCCTTATGATCTTGTTCGAGATTATTTTTTGAGCATATGGATATGTGTATACCTTGTTCCAATACCCACTCCTTGGGTTTTGGTTACTCTCCTTCCAGGAGAGGCGAAGACGCACAGGGTATGCCATGTGATTTCGGTGTCTAGATTCTCATGGTTGGATGAGTCTACTCTCCTGCTATAGGTAGTGAAGAATCGACAAGAATTTCATCTTCTCACTGTTGCCAGCTCCTTGGGTCTAGACGAGTCTACATCCATTCTCTTATTGGGTTGAGCTAGACTCTCTACTATTACTCTTTTTATATCTCTCTGTTGTACTCCTTTACTGTTCACTATTCGATCTACTGCTCACCCTTCGGTACATCCTTTGCTGCTCTCTCGAGCCTTAGGGGTATCCCACTGAGTAATTTTATACTCACCCCTACTTGGGCTTTGCCTGCACTTTGTGTGCCCTTGCAGACGACAGACAGGTTGGTCGTGATTTAAGCGGAGCTTAGGAGTTTGGGATATTGGACCGCGTGCAGTGGTTGGAGTTATGTTCCAGGTGGGGGACCCTTCTAGTTATTTTTCTTTGGTTTACCTGTGGCCGGGTTGTGGCACATTTCTGGTTGGGCCTATGTTTTTCCCCTTTTATTTTTAGTTTACCTCAGCATTTTCTTTGTACTGTTTAGAGGTTGATGCACTATTATGGATTATATATAACAGTTTCCCTTTTATTTACTTTTCTTTTCTTTTACTCTGCACTTTTTCATTGAGTGTTCTGTGTATGTGTGTGTGTATAGGTACTCAGGCAATGGCCTCCCCGTGTTGTTTAGCCATCGACGCTTGTCACCAGCCCCTGGCCTATGGAGGCGGGCTTGGGGTAGTTGCGGCTTGAGACCGGGTAGGGTCGGGTCGTGACAAAGTGGTATTAGAGGGTGGTTCATTCCTTGTGATGTTGTGCGGACGTCCCTAAAAGAGGAATTGGTTGGGTCCTAGGAAACCAATGTCAACGTGTCTCAAGAGCGTCTCTCAGACCAGGGAGTCCAGTGATGGTGCGGTGGCCGACGTATCCATTCACCAGGACCCTGATAACCCGCTTGTCAAATCGGCATGCTAAGACATTCGTTGTAGGGAAAATTGGTTTGTGCATCACATAGGATTGTGTCTTTGACTGTCCTTCTTGAGTTAGCTCCCAATTGTTGTTACTGTTATATACATATATGCTCATCTGACCGCATCACTTCTTGATAATATTCAGGATGTCTCTGCGAAGACAGCCACCTAGGATAACAGCTTTGGTTTGTGAAGATGACCCTGTGAACTACGAGGCCACAGTACATGACCCATCATGCGAGACCCTTTCTTCAGGTGGGCCGGTAGCAGCACCCCCACCTGTCGAGTAGTAGAAAGCTTCAACAGAGCAGGCTGAGCATGAGCACAGGTTGAGCGCACTCTGTGAGTTCCAGCGACAGAAACTGCTGAGGTTCAGTGGTGAGCCAGACCCACAGGCAGCCAAGATTTGGTTTGAGACAGTAGATCTCCTTTTCAGTCTTGTGCAGACGCCGACATATCAGAGAGTGGATTTAGCATCCAACCTTTTTTGTGGATCAGCTTGGCGTTGGTGGAGTCTGGTGACACAGTTTCTTGACGAGTCATCTCTTTCGTGGGGTGACTTTTAGTTGTTGTCCCATGAGGAGTTTCCCCCCTCTTTCATGCTCTCTATTCGGATTCAGGAGATCCTACAGTTTCAGAAGGCAGGGATGATGGTGGCCGAGTACATGGCTAGTTTCGCAGACCGTGCAAGCTTTTACCCGAACTTGGTCCATGACGACAACATCCGAGCATAGAAGTTTGACCAGGGTATCCACTGAGAGATTCATGATGTCATAGTACCCTTGGGTATTTCCACATATGCTGGGGTGCTAGATCAGGCGCTGGTGCCAGAGAGATTCCTATCACATTCTAGAGTTGGTGGTGGCAGCAGGCACGTTGGAGCTGAGATGCCTGCCGCAGCTAGCGGGCATCGTCAAGAAGAACCTCGACGTCGGTGGCTTTCTGACAACGGGACTCAGGGGCATGGTCGTCCACCACAGTGGCACCGGAGGGCACAAGTGCAGCCCGAAGAGAGTCGGTGCTATGCTTGCGATGGTCGAGGTCACCTGGCACGGGACTGCCCGACCAACCATGCAGAGAGCTTCGGGTAGGAAGCAGGTGCACCACCACGACAGAGGAAGCACCGTGATCAGAGTGGTGCCCAGAGAGGTGGTGCTAGAAGAGGAGAGTGAGGAGATGGAAGTGGAGAATGACCTTATGAGGTCTTTCCATCACCACTAGGCGGTCCATGTCAGGCTCTGAGAGCTGATAGTTGGGACCGCGCACAACCGTGAGCTTTGGATGTCTACGATCCTGCAGAGCATGATTTGATAAGAGGTACACTCTACAACTCTTCTACTTTCTATAGTATAATTGTTAGACTCTATCTGTAAAATTATTTTCTCCCTGATCCTTGCTTGGGTTGTTACCAGGGTGGCGCGGGGCGTCGGTGCAACCCTGTGATGGTAAGGTAAAATGCTTATGACCATTCTCTTTAGTCGATGGTGTTGACTCCTTCTCTTTTGAGCATGTAAGAGGGTCTTGGTTGTGATACATCGAATGTGAAACCTTTCGCGACCAGATATCCTTGGGTGTTCCTCCATATGGATATTCTGAAGGAAGGAATCACCAGGCCTTGTTCCAGGTGCGAGCGGTTATTCCATTCGTGGTGTGCAACATAAGGGTTCAGTCGGGGAGGTGAGATACCCCTGAGAGCCTTCAGTCCATTTGAGACCATGCAAGGGGATGTAGAGGTTCCCTACCACCTTTCCATAACCCCAAGGGCTGTTTTGGGTGCATAACGTCTCCTACATGACTCACCTGAGAAGAGGTGTGCGTGCTCTTATGCACGTCATCGGCAAGGGAAGACATCGTGTGAATAGATCAGTCCTTTGGTCTGTGTGCGGTGGCGCAGAGCTGTGCAAGAGTTCTTTTGGGCACGAGAGAGCCAGGTGTGGGCTTAGTACCCTAAGTTGTTACCTAGTTTTTCTTTTTTAGGATGAAAATCATGAAAGTGGGAATGATGTAAGAACCGAGTTTTTGCTGCGAGAGACTTTGGAATATTCTGGATATTATTCGAGAGCAGCACCCTCAGACGGCCTGCGATTCCGAGCCCCCGAGTGGATGAAATTAAATTTTTAGTGCATTTACACTGGGAACATAAAATAAATGGGATAACTCCTAAACAGTGATCCGGATCAGAGAGATGAGTGTATGGATGGGTCGGTAATAGGGTGTTTACCCTAGGAACGACATAAAACATGTCGAAGTGGGATGTTTGGACCCCTCGCTTGCTATCGTAGCGTGGAATGGATAAATTAAATAACTAATTTATTAGTTTAGGGGTTAAATGAATTTATATCCTAAATGGTGACTTGTATTGGGAAACTTAGGGAACCGTTGAGTTCGGAGCGTGCCGTTTACCCTAGGAGGGGTGTAATTTTCGCAGTCGCGGGCCGTTTGTGAAAAATGGCTTCAGGGGCGTTTTCTTAATTCAGCGACTTTGGGAATTAAGTTTTATAACTTTCGAATAGTGCCTCAGATTAAAATTCTGAGACCTCTGTTGCGTTCAGAGCATGGTTTTTATCCTAGGGGAGGCTTAATCCCAACCCCGTCAGGAGTTCAGGTTCAGGCCAACGGGCGGGTGGTTAAGTGATTTCAATTTAAACACTTAACCTATCCCTATCCTCTCCCCCTTCTTCCCTGGAACCATAAGTTCCCAATGATGAACGAGGAATCTCCTCCACTCCTCCTCCCCTTCAGCAGGGCAACGACACGGTGGCAGACCCTCCGTGACGTGTTGGGAAACGCCCTCGCCGGTAGGATCGTTGCGGTTTCATTTTTTATTCCCTCACCTAATTTGAGTTCGATTATATACATCAAATTGTTGGTTTATCTTCAAACCAATCCCATGGTCATGTAGTATACATTTTTTTCTTTCCATATCAACTTTCGGAATTGAAATAGGAGTTCAGAGGCGATCGCTGTCGTCCGTCGAAGTTCACAGGTATTTGGGTTTTTCCAGCGAGTTCTAGTGGCCGAGCGTGGTGGCCGGGTGAGCAGCGAGGCGCGACGGTGGGGTTTTCGGCCTCGGTATGCTGAGGGCGTCGGCGTGATGGAGAGTGGGAGAGGCTAGAAGAGGTGCCTGTGGGTGAGCTGGGGCGTGCGGTGTCAGCCGGGGCTCACGGATGGCGAGAGGAGGCCGGTGGAGGCGGCGTGCGGTGGGTGTTCGGCAGCAGGCGTCAACCCCGAGGGAGTAAGACCCGTGCTCCGTGGATATTTGTTGACGCGGTGCGAGTGAGGGGCACCAGATAGGGTGGCCGGTCCATTTGAGAAACTGGACCTGAGGCAAGGTCCGGTGGCTTTGGGGTGGGCTGCGGCTGGTCGGTTTGGGCCAGCCAGTCTGGACCGGCCCATTTGGGCGCCCCTTGCATTCGGGGGGCCGTATCTCCTAAACGGCACGTCTGTTTGACGCGCGCTCTGCGGAAGTGGAACTGTAGTGATGAGAGGGATATTTTGGGATGGTTTTGGGGAATTTTAATTCCCAAAACAAGGGTCTTGGGGGCACGGAATGACCGTTAATTGAATTGACGTTTTCATGGGGGATCTTGTTTGGAAGGCGCAGACGCGTCCGACGTCTGTTTTGAGTGACGTCAGTGGAGTTGCGACCCTGGCATCGAGCCGGTGTTTTCCATTATGGTTTCGGGTGTTGAAGCCAGATTTGAGGCGTGGGCCCCATGGCCCGTCTTTTGAGCTGCAAACAGTGTTTAGAGACTTTCTCATCGGAAGTCCGTTCGGGGCGTGAGAGCAGTCGATGTTGGGTGTTTTTTTGAGGGGATTGCAATGGTGAAATCCACCCACTCTAATTCCGCACACTGGTGCAGGCCCCGCGAGGGTCGTTTTGGATGTTGACGGTGATTTCCAGCTTTATCACCGGGTGTCCATTTTTGACAAGTGAATAGTCCAACTTGTGTGATTTTTCGAGAGGATCGAAACGATGTGATCCGTTCATTGTGTTTTGGGACTGGGATGCGGGTCCCACGTAGCACCGCTCATGTGCGGGACACCGGAATGCATCTTTTTCTCCGGATATATGTTGCTCTCAAGTGAGCAGTCTTTTTGACGTGTTTTCCTGAGGGGATCGCAATGGTGCGATGCACCCGACTTTTTTCAGGGCCGAGGCTCAGGATCACGGGACGCTGTTCGGGCGTGAGGCGATGTTGGATGAATTTTATGTCGGATATCCATTTAAGGCGACTAAGTAGTATATCTCGCATGTTTTTCAAAGAGGAGTACAATAGGGAAATCTGTTCAGGCAAGTAGAGCCTCTTACGCGATCTTATTAAATGTGGAAATGTGAAGGTGCCCCACTGTGGTTCTTCTACCGTGTTTGTATCAGACCCTTGGTGTGTCACTGCGTTCACTCTTGGGAGAGTAAAGTAATGCTTAAAGGGACGTAGTTAGCTGTGCCTGGGCTGATGAGGTAGGAAGTCAAAGTTGTTACATTACGCCATCGCGTTGATGTTGGGTGTCGTGTGCATGATAGCCTTTGGTCTGGAACGTGGTATACTCTGGGAGTATTTGAGAAAGCTTGGAGGTACATGTGGTTGTTTATACCTAAGAATGTTTGTGCGTTCAGTTGGGGTTGACTTGGGGCCACACTTCGTGTGGGACCCATGTGCGCGTCGTGCTCTAATTTGCGTACTTTTGACCTCTCGCGACATAGAGGGTCCCTTGTTCTCGTTTTTTGACCAGCAGGGTTGAGTTTTCCCCGAGTTCTGTTCTAGTTTGGCCAACATAGATGGTATGTTCCTCTGTTTCTTCAGCTGTGAGGGGTTCCAGTACCGTTCCCTTTCAACAGACTGCAGCACCGTTTATGACTATGTGTGTTCATACAGTGTGGGTGTTTTCCCCACCTTCTGGGATGATTTGACTCGGTCCGCTTCGACAGTGACTCATCGGATTGGAGCATGATTGCCTTGAGAGTCCCGAGGAGTTTCTCCCATTCCTTTGTATTCCTGGGTATAGTTCTTGTGGATTCAGTGTGACCAACACATTATGCGGGGACCAATCCTGTACCCAGGATGTTGTTTCTAGCAGGGCTGAGGTTGTTACCAGAAAGGATTAGGTTGTTTCGAGCTGGGCTCGCTAGTTGTACCATCTAGCAGGGATGGATAGTGGGTTACCATCCAGTAGGGATGACCTATACAATGGTGTTTACCGAGCAGTACCATCCAGCAGGGATGGCCAGAGCAGTTCTGGGCTTATCTCTAGGTGGGCAGGGTGGTGGTCCCCGATGCTGGGCTTACCTCCAGCTGAGCTGGGCAGTGGTCCCTGATGTTGGGTTACCTCCGGCTGGGCAGGGCAGTGGTCCCGTAAACAAATTTAGCTGGGTCTCCCTCAAGTGGATTACCTTGTTACGGGACTGGGAAGTGTGGCACCCGTCAACACTTTCCAGGTCTCCCTGTAGTGGGAACCTGTCGACTTCCAGGGACCCTCCAACAGAGCTAGGCAGGGGGTCGCCTATCGACTTTGAGGGAACTGCTACATGTAGATAGAGTCCAAGTCTTCCAAAAATAACTTTTTATGTGGTATCCTATGAGACATCCATGAATATAAAGTTTGAAACCAAATCACTAAACTGATTCTTCAAGGGGATCATTCTACATGGACTTTTCATCATCTTATCGTAACCCTAAATCTCTAGTTCAAAGTGTCTCAGATCCATCTCAGTCAGTCCAAGCTTCAAGATAATCTAGGTTGGGATAATATTAATCCAATAACCTATTTCGACAATATAGTGGTGTAAATCCAAACCATTGAATTTGTCAGTGGTGTTTAGTTTGTGATTGTTCCCTTATACAGGATATCCCTTGTCTTACCCTAAGAATGAGATGACATCTACACATTATTCTTGATAGAATTCATCATCATAGAATGCATTTTTGGACCCAAAATATATCTCAAACATGAGGGGGGGGGGGTCTTCAAGGACTCTATAAGACAATATAGAATGTATTATAAAAGGTAGAGGGTATCCAGGATTTAGAGTTTTCAAGTAATTATTGAGAAGTAATTAAGAACATCGTGCATCCGTGCTTGGTGTAAATTTATACTGACACATGGATTATATTAAGAAACAAGTATTATATGAGCTACTAGTATAACCATGGGATTTTTAATGGTTCTGGGAATTTCTTTCTTCTCATTAAATAAACCGTAAAAAATCACTACCGACTGCCTTTCTACTGACTAATGCCTAACCACAGCTTGGGATAACTGATCATGGTGAGGTTGTGACTATTCATCTAAGTTGAGTAGGATGAACAACATTTGTATTGAATATGAAAAAACATTCTAAAAGGATTGTTTTTGTTAAGTCATGCATTAAATCTATTTACTGTTCTCAGTGGTGTGAATGACTTTGTTTGAAGATCTAGACAAAGTATCCCTACGATATATATAACCATGGCCACTTCGATGCTGGCATCGACCAATGAAATTTCGAGGACCTGCACTATACACTTCATCGTCATGAATCATATAGGGATTGACCATCTTGACAGTATTCACGAGGGTGTACTCATTCTCATTATCAGACCAGTCTTACTATAATGGGAAGATTGTGGTTGTGATTACCATCTCGGTGTCCTGAAATAACTGAGAGTGCGAGACCACATCAGTGCTTGTGGGGGATTTTTCTTTTCCATGCATCATCAGTGAATTCCCTTATGTGAAGTAAACAACTACGATGTTGATGCAGAAGTGGTAAAAAGAGAAGGTGTAGCGACTTTAGGAGGCCCAGGCTGAATAAACAGGGCACAAATGACACCATGAGTGAAAACAACTGCTATATGATCCAACCAACCATCATATTTACATGTCTCACAATGGTAACCTACTACCATTTACCTTGAATTTTCCGATAATTCATTGTAGAGATGCATGCCACCTATGTAAGGGAAAAAACTAATCAACTTACACTATTATCTACTTGTTCCTAGATCTAGTCCAAAAACACATATAATTTCTTGATAAAAATTCCATGTATTCTATGATAAGGGATGTAATTCAGGTAATTAGTGACCTCAGATTATTTTGGATTTTTTAATTCTCAAAGATTCAATATCATTTGAACCAGGGAACTACAAAAATAACCAGGAACCTAGGCCTAATTAAATGAGTAGGTCAAACTTTTTCTATCTTGGAAGGGAGAACTGGGATCTTGGCCCTGATGAGGCGGTAGAGCTTGAGGAGGGTGTTGAGAATGATTATCTCACCTAGGTGGCGGTGCGTCATTTCATGCTATCACCTAACGATTTTGAACTAGGCATTATTAATCCTTAGGATGGTCTTGATCTTATTTCCCTCAATGAGTCTATGGGTGGGGATCCATCAGTTATAACTCTAGTAGCCTGGGGGCCTCTATATATGCTACAATAGAAGTATCCACCTTGAAGGATCTCTTTCCAAGAGTTAGAGTAGGAAATGGGCTGTCCTTCTTGTCTTAGTCTAAGGATTATTCCATCTGTTTACCCTTGTCATACAAATCCCAAAATACACGTGTTATATTATGAGTGAATGGGTAGGGGACCAATTCTATCTTAATCTTCCACACACACATCTTCAACATCTTTTCTTGAGTAATCATCATATGAAGGAAATACATGAGGACCTTCCACTACAATAAAAAGTATCTTACACACTCATCTAGATATTTCTACTTAAATAAGTCAGTAATACTAGTATTGTGTGGGGTGGAACTAAACTGAAAAATAAACTTCCTCTGAAGATTTTCCCAATTAGTGTTGGACCCTATGGGTAATATGATTTACCAGATGAATGTTTTTCTTTCCAATGTATTCACAAAACATCTAAGCATGGATACTTCCTAGTGCTCTGGGGTCCATAACATCGGACCACACCTTTATATTAAGTGGACTAGATATTGTAATGGGTCATGCATCCCATTCAAACAGATGAGGGTAGGATTCCAAAAAACTCAGAATTATTTCTTATCATTGACCCACACCAGATATGGACTTCCATCAACTGGAATATCAACCTATCATATCCCTAATGCCACATGGAGAGAATTGAGAGATGAAATCGGGTATTATTGTTGTGGATTTATGTATTAAAGAGGATTCCAGACTACTAATGAATTGATAGGCTCATCAGCATGATATCTTGGATCAATGACTCATGGAGTGGCTGGTAGAGCGACTAGAGGAACTTCTAGAGGAATTAATTGGGGAGAAGCCTAATCAAGATCTCCAGGTAGGTAAACATGTTACTTAGGTGGATTCAATGATGCACACTATGGTCACTATCTATAGAATCTGACCTCTTACCTTTCAAGATGCACAAAATTTTCGAGATCAATAGGGGAAACAGGTAGAGAAGAACATGTGTTTTCCTCTGTGTGTCCTACAGAGGAGGAGTGTATAGAAGATCACAATAGTTAGGATTATGTTCAACAAGGGAATCTTCGAGTAGCTTTTCAATGAACCTAATTTTATCTGCAATATGATAGAGAAGGGAGATAGTATCAGGATGGACCTCTATAGTCCGTGTGGATTTAGATGGATCATAGGGGTTAGAGGTCCCAATCAGGGATTTATATTTATTGGTGGTATTATAGATGGTAAATTATGTAGAGGTTCTTCCCAAGTCAGGTACCTACCTTTTTAGGAGAGTGACGATGTATGTGGGATTCTCTGGAAATTTTCGTACACTAGGGAAAGGTCCTCTTCTTCATATCCTACACCAACTCCCACATCCAGAGGTATCTTTGGGACAAACATGTTTACCACTACTGAAATCAAGAGAATATCCTCGATATAACCAAGTATTTCCTTCTCCTAGTGGATGTGACTAAAATAGATAGCATCATACTATCCCCATCCCTATATCATCACATGTAGAGATGCCTTCCCATTACTTTTTATAGAGCATAAGGAAGCTCTAAACACATCATTGTTCAAGGTTTTGATGATAACTATGTGACATTGGGGGCTTAGTCACTATAAGTAATTATAGCATGACCATGTGGAACTACTGGTTGATCTCATTAATGTGCTACTATCTCTTGGGGTAGAACAAATGATATCCTTGAAGGATTCAATACATTTCCTTGATGGTTTGGAATAAACACATGACCTCATCTTGGGAGAAAAAACATTGGAATGTATCAGTTGGGTGTGAATATTGACCAATACATCTCGAACAACTGATTTTCAATGAGAGTGTCCCATAGGATTCCTTATTTAGAAGATGGGTCTTAATCTTTGTTAGCCCAGGCTATAGTCGATGCTTGCTAACAAACTGATATCGGCACTAATCTGGGTTAAGGTAGTGGTGATCTAGATAAAGGAGAGGCCACTACATGAACTGACTAATTGTTTCTTATTGGATCATCTCATGGGGGAGGTACCAACTAAAACATCATGTAAATTTAGGATGGGGTAGTTACCACTGACTCAGGTTGAAGGGAAGTGTCCGTCTCTTGTGAGTATGGAGAGTGTTCCTCTTCTTCCAAATGGAAGATTCACTCTCCATGATCAAAAGTAGAGGTATATAATGTAGGTGATTATGGGGATGATTTTTTCCACAAAACCCTATAATGGATCCATGTCTTTATCCTCATTCATGTACCTATAAAGAGATTTTAGAATCTTATGGATCTCACCTTTTGAGATAAATAACCTCACATGTTGGGATCCTACCCTAGACTTTGATGTTGAGGATCGGGGTGAAGGATCCATCATTGAGTCACATTCCACTTCATAATCTGAGAATTGAAGTAGTTTGACAACAACTTGGTGCTTCTTAGAATTCTTCTTTTAGTGGTGACAATTATCCCTTCTTTCCAGGGATATTTCTTTAGGGAACAATATCTTTTCGACATGAAGATGACCTATGGGCGGGTTGATACTTGAGTGAGAAGGGAATCTGATTGAGCTGGCTAGGATATGAGGGGGAATTATATATCTTATGTTTTCTGAGTGGGGAGGACCTCCACAGGGACTTCTCTGAGAGTGGGTATCACCTCTACTTTGGATGCTCATGTAGTAGAGATGATTATAGCTTGAGTGACTAGGAACATGAGGAGGGCCTCCATGTTGGATGTAAGAGTAGGGCGGACCTCCAATTTGGTGAGATGAGGTGAGAGGTTCACCTAGTAATATATTCAATAGGACACAGAGAGGGCCACTATGTAGCGTATCATGTGTACGTGGAGGACCTCCATACTGATTTTTGATTGATGGGGAGGACCTCCACGATAAGGAGTGATGTAGTGTGTAAGTCCTCCACTTGAGATGATTGGAATATGGAGATGGCTTACATGTTGGATTCCTATGGTATAGGGAGGACCTTCATCCAGGTTGGAAATGATAACATGAGGAGTTCCATCGTACTGATCAAGCATAACACGGTGGGGGGGGGGACCTATTTGATGGACATTGATGAAGAGGGGATGACCTCTTCTTTAATGGGTGTCAGAGTGAGTAGGACCTTCACAAGATATTAGGATGATGTGAGGTGGGGATTCGTGTTGATGGTCTGCTACATGAGTGGGACCATTTTATGGGGAACCATAGGAACTAGAAGGACCTTCGAGCCTGATGTCAACAAGGTGGGGAGGGCCTATACTTGAACTAATGCTAATAGCATGGGGAGAACCTCTATGATGAGCCTGATCATAGGGAGGACCTCTTGTATGGCTAGAATTAATATGAGGAGGACCTCCATACTGGAGCACATCATCTTGAGTTCTCCCATAACAACTTATGGTTTAACCAATGACCCAAATAGTCATCCCAGCCTGCCCGTGAGTTGGATGAGGTCCTGATTCCTATTAGGTATTGATGAGTACATGCTTTAAAGTGGTATGGATTAGGTGGAATGCACCAGGGGTTGCACGAGCCACTAAATTTGTGGAAGATGATTCCCCATAATGTACATCTTCTTGTAATTACATTCGACATTGGTTTCAGCTAATATGAATCAGGTCTAACAGATTAGGGGTGTATACAACCAATTATTTAGCATGAGGGACCAAAAATTAGTGGAATTGGCATAGCTGGGTTGGATCCCCCCTTGGTGCCTCCTGGTAAGTACCCATATCCTGGTTAACCCCAGCATCCCCTACTTCCTAGGCATAGGGTAATGACACATTGGATCATACTAGGGAGTGGATCTTGATGCAGTTGGATATTATAGTGGTGGGAAATGTTTCTATGAGTGGCCCATGGGGGATGGTGCTACTGGTGAGGCACATAATACCCCAAGTCCTGGCGGTCCATGTCCCTCATAGGAATGACCCCCTCATACTTTTACAATTGTATGAATTTATTTTTTACAATCCTATAAACTATCTTTGAGGGTGAGATGAGGAATGGGTTCCTGGTAGCCGCTTTTGTGGGTGAAGTCGTCATGGATTGTCATAGTGACATTCCTTCTTCCCTTGAATCATTAGTTAGGGGGTGATTGGATTACTATAACAAGGGTCATGAAAATAGAGAATATTTGGCTATCAATATGGATATAAGGAAATAAATTCCCAATTACAAAGTGTTATCATATATTCCATGGATAGAGAGAGAGATCCATTCTTATGATGTCAAAGACCGGAATGCCCGGAGATTAAATTTCCCATTTTCTGGTGAGTTCTATACAAGGAACATATTTTCCTTGTGGGACCTAGCACAGAATTACTAAATCTGGTGACATGTTTATCTATTTATGTCTCCAGAAATACTAGTCTCTATGATAAATTGAAGAGATTAACTCTAGGTTTAGGATTTCTATTTCTGATGATTTTTCTGGGGTGCACCATCTAGGAATGTTATCATTATCTGGTGCGCATTTTTACCCCTCTTTATGACTTTCCAAAGGTGGAAGACATCCATTACATATTTATAGATGTACAATCCTTGATAAAAATGGGATGATGTGATGTCATTCACTCCATCAATGGATTTCTCCTTGGAATTCATCTCATAATACCGGTGTGCCTTATATATTATGACGTGGTTCATGAAACTCCTTCCCAGTGCCACCTCTTTGTAGATTCCAATCAATTATGATGATTCTACCTAGACATTACAAAGGGTCTTGACAATTTAGAAAGCTCCGATCAAGGGGATTAGTCTTCTTGGGAATCACTGGCATGTATGGACTCTGATCATTGGTCTCATGTACTCTTCCTCATGTGAGGACTTCTCAAGGGTTTAGAACTAGAGGCATCCCACATCGATCATGGGGTATCTTAAGCGAGAATCATTTCTTTTGAGGTTTTCCTCAGGCGTCCCATGTATAATATGTGGTAGGACATAAGTTTTACATTTTTTGGTGATGGAATAGAGTGATTTGGAGGCCCCATGGAGGTGAATCAAGAAGGTGCATACTGAGGAGGGAACACCTGAAAGGGTATCGAGATGGATGGGTCAGAAAACCCAATGAGAGGGACCTATTATGGAATGTCCCATAAAGTTAATATTTTACACCATGAAGGGGTATATTCCTAGGAGGGAGGCACTATGTTTTACTATTGGTTTGTATTAAACCTCATGGTCACTTTCTACTTACCTTTTTTAGAATAAAAGTATCAAAACCTAAGTTTTTTATAGGGACAGTGTGGGGATTACACATTGAAGATACCTATCACAAGATGATTTATCTTGGTTTGATGATGAGTGAAGTGGGGTTTTTACATGGTTAGATTCCTATATGGTTGACGTTTTTTCTGAGATGTCACAACCTAGGTAAAATTAGGTTGGATCGTGGATGGAGTGAAAGAAATGGATGGAATGGATGAGTGTGTTGGGGGTGTTGGGACTAATCATCAATGAGGATTTCTAGGTATCCCATTTAGTTGGGATACAACGTAGACATAGTTATAAATAAGGTAATTAGGGATTAAATATAGGATCCACCAAGTGGTCTTGGAAGAGATGAGTTCTTCTAGGAAAGGGGCATGGACTACTCAAGATGTGTCCCAGAGAAGATCAGGATGGATGTGGATGATGTTTTGGACCTTGATAGAGACTTCCTATTTATCCCATTTATATGGGAATAAAATTCCATGATGTTTGGAATGTTTGGGTCATATATTTGGAATCTTCCCATGAAGGTGGAAACTGGGGATTACTCTATGAGGGATAACCGTTAGGATGAAGAATGGTGTCATGATAAATATTAAACTCTAAGCCAATGGAAATCATTATCATTGTGAGAAACAAAAGGAAGTGATAGACTAAAAATTTATGTCGTGAAAGATGCATTGGTGAGAGATAGTGTGGGGATCATGCAAGGAATAAGTCCAAGGAGGATCTCATCCCATGTGAGGATGATCTAATTCTGTGTGAGGAAGATATGATTCCTTGGAAGAAATACCACAATCCCATGGGGATGAGTGGTAGTGAAAAATTCAGGAGGTGTGGTAACCCATGTGCATTGCATATTATGAGGCTACAAGTTAACATTGCATGCCGAGGATGATGGTTCTAGGTATTTTTACGTCCAACAACATAGAAGAGAGGAACTAACTCATCACCCCTTGGACTTACATAACTAATGACCACCCACAGTTGGGGAAGGGAAGGCATCAACAATTCCAAGCGGGAGTGGTGTAGAGGAGTGGTGGATAGTATGTTACATGTCAGTGTTTCTATTCTAAGAAGAAAAATCAATTATCATACCTATGAGGAAAATCATGACGTAGGGATAAGAAACATGGATCCCCATACGATGAACCAATAAATCACTATGCACTATCATTGAGGGCTTCATAGAGAGGTGTGTGCAAGGCATGGGATGTGTGCAGAAGTTGTTCTCAAACATGGTTCCAAATAATGGAAGAAATTAATTAAGTCTTAAAGAGGTGGTGCATGAAATATTGGAGGGTTTCACATAATTGGAAGGGTTGACCACAATATTAGGTGGCTCTTTGGATGAGGGTTATGCAATAGAGGCTACTTTTGTGTACACCAAACATAGGAAACAATATTGAGGGTGAGGGAAAAGCCCTTGTGGTCCCATGTGAAGGGGGACCCATAAGGGACCTGTCGTGCAAGATCTTGTACCTTGAGGGTTCCATGGTCATTCATGATGGAGTATAAGATTATTACACATGGTAAAGAGACAGTTCGACATCTTGATGATCACTTGAATAATGATGGGGGTTGAATTCTATTTATAGGATCAAATATTTGGTGGTAGTGAATAAGATTTTCATTATGGAAGGGGAATTCTACGCAAGAGGTCTTCAGTGAGCCTAGAATAGCCCATTTGGAATTGCATTGAGCATGGAACAATCTTATGTGTAGAATATAATATTGCAGACAATGGTAAAATCTTGTGTGCATCTTCCATTATAAATTCTCCTAGCCTCTGGGGAAGATGGAAAACTTATATCGCATTAGGCATGCATGATCCTTGTGCACTAATTTCAATCTTGTGCGCACACCTTAGATATTTTGTGTACCGTTACTAGATCTTCTCATATTTCCTTGAATATTTTTTGTGTTCACCTAAAGATAGAAACTTCATTCTTTTTGAAATTTTGTTCTAAAATCATGCACAAAATATTCCATGTATTGTGTGAGCATATAAACATGGTAGGTTCTCACCAAGCACTCCTAATTAGTGAAATCATATATATGTGTGTATTCAAAAAAGATAAATGCACGAAAATAAATCACATGTAATATTATCATGAACTAACCATGAATACATAAACCTCAGTATCAAATGATTACAATTCATGAAAAAAGGTAGTACTAAATGATTTTGGAAACAATCAAGAGCTAGAAACAATGATAGTGAAAAAGTTTCTTGGAATTATCAAAGAATCAAGTCGGATTGGTCCATAGGGTCATCACATATTACCTCCATCACGGGTCAATACATAAGGATTTCACATCCCAAAACATGATTATTTTAGTCCATAAGGTTTTTATACCCTTACTATATCTACCAAGGGTCTGGACTCATGGTTATCATGCCATTACATAGAGGTTAGGTCCATAAATTTCATTGTTTCATTCCATGTGCACTCCCACTCTAAGGAGTAACCATATCATGATGGACCACCTATTCTAAATACCTATATAAATTACTAAAAAGTCATTATAATCACACATAACAATGTAGATAATATATAAGCATAATATACCTTGTTATCATGAGAAATTGTAGAGACATACATGTACATGTGATAAACAACAAACATAGTAACAATAAAAATAGGAAAACTCATAAAATCTAGAATCGTATAAGGCTGATTAGACATTTAAAGAGGCTAATATTCATTATTTATATTATAATATTTGTGTGATTTATTAATCATAAACACTATTTTTAGTTCAAATTACACTTTGAACATTATTTCACATTATGATTGTAATTTCTTTTTAAAATGCACTATTACGTGGTAGATTATTGAAAACCTCATAAGAAATATTATGAAATTGAATTTAATTTCAAGTAAGAAATGATATATGAAAATATTTATGAATTTTTAGCACTTGATGATTCACATTTGAAGACCACCAAAGTGGTCCTTGAACCAACAATATTTTAGGCAAAGTGAACTGGACAACATCCCAATAAAAGTTCTATAGCAATCATGATTCAATCCCAGTGATTCTGAAATAATACCTATAGATGGAGGACATCATTGGGAAAATTTAATGAAACATTTTCCCAAGACAATTCGTATGTTTTAATGGATTTATAGGTGTACCAATTTGAACATGAAATTCTAATCCAGATTTTGCGGCCTAGAAAAACAGCCCACCATTCAAATCATACCTATCAAAACAGAATCAAAATTTCACAGGAATTCTACAGGAGGTTAGTAGACATCCATATTTCAATTTTATCTTTATATATACCACTAAAATCCTTCCATATAGAAGGTTATATCTGGACCACTTTTCGATGGATGAAATATGGATTTCACTTCGAGTCAAGGGTAGAAAAGTCTAATCTCCATTAATTTTCCACCCACCTAGGTCCACCACAATTAAGTGAGGAGAATTATAAATTTGGTTATAGACTAAAGTTTCCCTAAATTTATATTTAAGTTAGTTGTGGTGGAGGATTTGAGGATCATATATCTTTGTTTTTATTGTAATATTATTTTGTTGATTTATCTTTGTAACATTTTTCTTTTTCATGTTAGTTATTAGAATCACCATAGTTTTTAGTAAATTTTCTTCTTATACTTTTATTATAATCTTCTCAATATCATGTTAATACCATTTCCTCAAGGTGTGAACTTATTCACACTAAATCTTGTGAAATTCTTCTCATAATGGTGGAATGATCGTTATTTTATTGTTTTTACTTCTTCAATTCCTCCCTTATGAGTCTACATACCGCTTACATTGAGAACATGTCATCAATGGATGGATAACCCTTTTATGGGTTGATCCAAAGAGGTAGAAACAGGATAGATTGGATGTTATTTCTCACAATATAAATTTTTATTAATTTAATTTATTTTAGTTTTATTTATTTAATGATTTTCTCTCTTCCTCTTCCTTATTGATTTTTATTGCCCAACATTTATGCTATAATTAAATCCTTTACCTTGGAGTGCTCAATAAAATGATAATACAAGTGTATATGTGATGATAATTTGTTTTTTAAGGTGTGTGACCAGTAACTTATGAGGTTAGTTTGAATTCATTGAATGAGTCCTACTCGAGTTAATGAAATTGATTTTTTTTAAAAATAATTTCATCAAATTCTTACCTTGTAATAACCTAGGATCGACCCTTTCTCATAAATTGAATTCACATATACCTATTAGTGTTCATTTAAACCCATATTAAATCAGCCAAATTTGACCACTTCATATCCAAAAAAAATCCATATAATGTACGTGTGTGTAGGTTTATTTTTAGGTCTCAGAGGATTCGACAACCCAAGATAAACTACAAGCGACCACTTAACCCTAAAAACTTGGGTAAATTTAGGCGAGAAAAAATGTCTCACATGACACACACACACAAACACACACCATGAATACTACATATTACAATGGATATCCTAAAAACAAATAAATACACCTACATTCATAACATAACAAACTAGGTCACACAAGAAACACATGCATAGTGATATGTCTCACATATACCAAAGATGTCAAGGGAATCATATTCATACAAGGGATGTTAAAACCACTGAATTATAAGGGAATATCCACAAAAGTATATGGGTATCTCATGCACCATAGTTAAAGTCAAATTTACCATATTTGATGGTAAATCTTCCAAGGTATAAAGGAATATCGAAAACATTAGTCAATTGAACATCTACTAAAGTCTATGGAAAGTTCCTCACAACATAAAGGCATAACACACCAGTGATAAGGTAGAAATCATGCAACATGGTTATAACATGGAACACTTATTTATGACTCAAATTTCTTAATCTATACCTATGATAATGACTCATGTAATGAAATTTTACAACTATACCAATATAAAATATCAGTAATTCTTAATCATCCCCATTCATTCTCACTTGTACTAACACACAATATAACTACACAATGGTCTTGTATCCCGTAGGATCATCCCGACCCTTATCCCTCAACATGAATAGTTAACTACCAAACATGATCTACATGGAACTCAACACAATTTTATATGGAAACATTAGTGACCTTTGATAATGTCTCATTTCTTGTCTTAAAAGGATTACCATTTAACATTCTCCTACAACATCCTCATGCAAGAATAAAACCATTAACAAAATTCATAATCCAAAACCCATGGTTGGTTACCATGTACATATCTTGAGGATAATAACTCAAGGTAACAAAGGTTCATTCATCTTTATTATAGGTTCCACATTCCAGAAGATCCACCATAATTTAAGGAACACCTTCTAGACTATCTAAACCCTGTACTCACTCAAGGTCCAACCAAGGTCACTCATCAGGTAAACTGGAATTGTCACCTCATGGTATCCTACTTTTTATATGATATTATCATACTATATATGAAAAAGTAAAATAATCATTACTTTAAAGACTCAAGGTAACCTCATTGTATATTATAGGGGTTTAACCTTATATATTCTTAGTATGAAAACCAAAAAAAATCATAAATTCACACATAAGAAATATAAAGATATAAAAAAAATATGAAAGCATAATATGAATATAGAAGCATAAAAAACATTCATCCATATCCATATATGTGATTGATTATCAATGGGGAAACCTACCTCAAATAATGAAACTATGAACACTGATCCAGTTTAATCCTATTCCATGTATTGAAAGGAATTATCTAAGATATGTGAATCCTCCTCTATGATCATTCATGCCATAAACTACTCAAGAGTTCCTCCATTGATGTAATATCAGAAATTAGATAAAATAAAGAACATATAACATTCTAAATTTGAAGATTAATAATCATCAACCCAATAAAAATACATTAGATCATGCCAAAAATATATAATTCACTATCAGAACTCAGCTCTAAGGATTTGATCTATAGAAAATAGTAGGTCTGATAAGAACATGAATAACTAATGAAAAATGATAACTTACCTTTAATACTCAAGATATTATCTTATTAGATCCATCAAAAACACACTATGAGTGGGTAAAATGCAAAACAAGAATCAATTAGGGTCCCTAGGTTCAATCGGCATAGAAATTAAGATAACGCATCATTGAATTCGGAGGGTTAAATATAAAGTAATGAAGTTATTATTCATTAAAAACACACACACATGGTGTGATCAAATTATTAAACAAAATATGTTCCAACCTTGTGTAGACCTCCACCTCCCTATGAAAACTGCATGGTTTTGTCTTCGGGATTTTCAAATAATGCACTAATTATGATTTTTCACTATAATTACTTGCATAGTTACTTGAGATGGTTTCATGGTTTGATAAAATATGCGCCTTAAAAACTATTAGGGGTAATGGATACTTGGGTAAAGGGTGAACTATTTGATGAATCATTAAACCTACCCTTTCTCAACCCAAAAATTCCTTATAATAATCTACATAAATTTTTGGAGATTCTTCAAGGTTTGGATAAATCATGTCCCAGTTTTTCTTCATTAAACGTTTCTCAAGGGAACTCCAAAACACAATGAAATAACCTAAATCAACTTCCATGAAAACAAAGGAACCAAACAATTCTTTAAAAGTTGAAATTAATAAAATTTTAAAGAAGTTCAAATTTCTATATAAATTTCCACATTTAATGTTGTGGGTCATTATATTCTCCTCGTTATAAAAAATATTGTCCTTCTTACAAACGTGTCTTGTTTCATCCAAAACACCAGATCAACCTCAACCATGAAAGTTTATATTCTATAGGTGAACACCCTCCATTCCTATGCTATGAAACCCCATATCCAAGTCTAGTGACACTGGTCTATCCAATGACACTTGGATTTAATGATGACATTCTACCAAAAAATTTGCCTTTATGAATTATAACTTAGTGGGTATCATCACATTTTTTGACCATAAATACCACATCCTAATGATGGTTTATTGTTCAAATTACCTTTTTGGGTTATCAACCATCTTCTCTAATATAAAATCTTTCATTATTAGCACAATTCATAGATTAATTGACTCACAACTAGATCAATATTATCTAAACATGATTTCTATGATTACATCTAAGAATTGTAGAACATAACATCTAAAACTGAAATATTGTACCCATTAAAAACTAATATCTATATAAATAAACCAACACACCAAATCTCCAATTCTACTAAAATAGTTCAGTGGTTGATTTAAGCACATTATCTATAAGGAATTATACTTAAACAATAATTAATCTTGAGTTTTATGTTAAGAATTCATTCTCTTACATTTAAGGATCATTTTAGGTTTAGATTTTTAGATAATTAGGCCATATCTCATACATAAAAAACCATACAATAAAATTTATAATTATCTGATTAGTATCAAATTTTCACATAATAAAAAACATTTAAAATAAATAATGATTACTTTTCATGAAAAATAATCAGGAACGTTAACATGAATTTTTCATTTCCCTTAACAATCCATAAACATTTTTATTTGTGGGTTGAACACAAAAAGATTAGTAAGGGACAATAATGAGGGAAAACTATTAGTATAGTGAAAAATTGAAAACTCTTATGAATTTTACCTTTATATTCATTGTTTATTGATAATTATAAATAAAAAAAATCCCATGAAAAGAATACATAGGTTTTTAAATAAACAAGCCTTTGAAACCCATAGAAAGAAATTGAAAACACATTTCAGTAACTTAGAGCAAAAAATTCATAACCTATTTAAAAACCACTTTGAATATAATTGGATGTAAGTGAAATCCATAGGATAAAACCATTAGCAACACCCTATTTATTTTCTTTTAGGACATATAACATTACCCAATGCATTGAAGAGCTATAATGGGGCTCACCATTCATATAAGCTATATTAGGATCACATGTGAGCTATAATGCAGATCAACCCTTTGTATAATATATATGTGGATCACCAATTTTTTCTTGATCTATAATGGGGTTAAAAACTGAAAATATTATATATTAGTCTCACTCATGAGGAACAATGGGGATCCACCATTTGTATCAACTATATTGGGCTCACCCATTTTTCATGAAATATAAGGGGTCGCAACCCTTCATATTAGCAATGTCGGGGTCACCAATGACCTATAATTGGGATTAAAACATCATATAAGTTGTGTTGGGATCACCTATTTATTCATATAATTATAAGGTACCATATGAAGAATAAAATATTTTAGTCTTTCACTTATTCATATAAAACCCTTTTAAAAAACTCTTTTAACCCCATAAGAAAAACCTTTTGGATATTAAAACCCATTTTATTTTAAGAACACATTCTCAATACCAAAATAAATAGAAAATGGTAATGAGGGATTTTAATTTATGAAAAAAATTAAATCTTTCAAAGAAAGTCAGAAATCAAATTACATTCATGGAAGTGGAAAAATGCTATGTCACCATATACATTAAAAATAGAACATTCCTATTATTTTTTGTGAAAATGTTCTATAATAACATGTAAATGGATTATTTTTTAAAACCATTGAAATAAATAAGAAATAAAAATTAAATATTCCTTTTAATTTATTTATGTACTTATAAAACTAACATAACATCAATTTAAAAAAATGGAGATGGGGGAGGTAGAGTTGGATGGAAAACATTGAAAGGGGATTTTTCTTAAAAATTTCCTTTATTATCTTAAAAATATTTTAATGATAATCCCCATGAATTATTAACATTAAATAAAATAATAAAAACCATTATTATGGATAAATAAATGATATAAAATTTCATATTGGATGTATATACACCTCATAAGAGAACATTGGTTCGTAACATCAAAACGTGCCTCAATGAATGGAAATTGAGATGATGTCCCTTAACATAAATATGACTTTTATTGTGTGTCTTTATCATCAGGAATACAATTTTATTTAAATATTTAAATTAGTTGGTACCTTTTTTAAGTTTATTATTACTTTTATTTCACTTATTACCTTTCTATATATAGTTTCATAATCTGTTATGCTTTCATATGATATTTTTACTATATTCAGCATATGTGTAAAAAATGACATTGGTATGTTGAATAATGCCAAAGTGGTAATTATTTAAACATATACATAATAATAACAATTTAATATTTTTTATATTTATATATAAATTATACTACTATGACCAACCATAAATTTTTTTTCATAAATCAAGTACGTTATAATCATGGTGATAGAAGATTGTACTTACACATGAAGAATTTTTCCATTTTTCATTAATCGTTATGGAAAAAAGGGAAATAATATTTTATATTTCAAGATTTATCCTAATATAAAATATAAAATATTACTTATTTAAATATAATTATATATATCATCTATGTGGAGTGGTGATGAAAATATAGTCACATCGGTTCATGAATGATGTAGTCTACACATTAATAAACAAAGTTATCAATTCTAAGAGAGTGAAAAGTTAATAAATAAAATGATATATTATTTTTTAATAATGATAAATATGTCAATAATTAAATTATTATTCCATTAATATTACATATATTTAGTATATTTAACTTTATTATCTTCCCTGTAAAGTATTTTTGAAAATGAATCACATCACTTTAGGAGAGGAAAGTCAGCCGTACACGTGAATAACATTATCTTATCCCCTATAGAAATGAATTAAAAAAAGTAATATATGATATAATGTTTCAAAAGTTATAATTATGTTATAAATATTATATATATTCCTTATATCCATCATCATACCCATCCGTGATAGGAGGTAATGAAAAAACAAATGAAATCAGTTCACGAGGTGGTTGTCCTCCGTAGACACAAATGATGATTTTGCAACCCAATTTATGGAAGAGGAGAAGTATTTAGATTTTTATAGTAATATAATAACATATATGTATATTAAATATTATTAGGTTATTATAATTTTTTTAAGAAGAATTTAAGGGGGTGATAGAATAAATAAAATAAAAATGCTTATTGAAGAACGTTACCAATTCTTCGGGTAACATCTTTTTTTCCCAAAGACCTTATTTGGTTGGATTTATTACAAATATAAGGATTATAGGATTTATTAGGGATTTTTTTAATGGAATTGTGGAGATTTTTTTCCAACCCAATGATATTTTTAGGGGTGATTAAGAGGTGAGAGTGGGTGACCTTTTATAATTGAGGAGTTGTAATTTTGTAAATACTCAAAATTATTCAAAAATGGCAGGTCACTCTCACCTAATATGGCTCCAAAATTGATTAATACTTGAGGGGATGGATTCTTTACTCTAAAAAATCTCCAACTCATAAAAATAAACATATTATAATATTTTTATTCCTCAATCATTAAGTTTACACAAATTTACCATTTTAGTTTTTAGAATAATAACTTGTATATTTTCTACTTACTTAAATAATATATACTTTAAGAATAAAATTAAAATGGTAATTATTAGATAATTATTACCTACTTATTCTAAATATTAATAAATATTTATTAATTAAATATACTAGGTGATAGAAGCACATGTAATGAGATAAACCATGTTTAACCTTAATCACAACAATTAAGTTTTAAATGTTTTTAGTAATAATTATGGTAAAAAATTAAGTTGATGCATTTTGATGTTATATATTATTATTATTCCAAATATGGATTCCATTTTTTTAAATAAAATGAACCAAATTGGAATATTCTAATTTAAAATTAATCTCACAGACGTGATGAGAAACATGATTTTCAATAAGAAAAGTGTTCAAAATCTTGAAAAAAATTTCTATACAGATTCATCATAAAATTAATTTAAATGCCCTAAATTTGATTAATAGATTTATAATTGAAATAATTTTACCCTAAAACCAATATTAAAGATAGTTTATTTGTATATAAAAATTAAATGAAAAAGAAATTTTTAATTAAAATTCATTATATTTTCCTATTCATAAAAAATGAAACATTCTAGAAAAATAAAAAAATCATCCTATGATAATTTTGATATATAGATTTAAAAGATTATTTTTATTTATACGTATAAATTATCATAATTTTTAAAATATTAATTACATATTTTATATGGAAGGGGCCAATAAATGACCTCTAAAAAATAGTTTTTTAGAAGTCATTTCCTTTTGTTCTAAATGACTATTATTTTATTTATATTCAATATACATAAATTTAATTTTATTTATACATGTGTGACCCATATAATTTTATAATTTAGATATTACTAATCTTATAGTCCAATTTAACATTTAGGTTATAATGTTCATGATTAAATAATAATATTTTAAAAGATTATTATGTTTCGTTAAAACTCGGTAAAAGATATCGTGATTTCCTATAAGGTAAGGATCTTTTGTTTTTTAGTTTAAATGGTTTTTATGTCCAAATTTTAGTTCCCAATGTGATAATGGGTGTATCTATGGTTTCTTCATCTTTCTCGGTGTCCAAATCCTATAAATTTTAAATAAATACATAGGCCGCACAGTTATGAGAAACTGTATGGGACATGACACGTGGTTACCCCTAACCATGAATGGCTTGACAATGGGGTGAAGGAGCTCCCACGGTTTGGGGAAACTATGCCACCTTAGGCTCACTCTAGAGTGAGGGGCTCAATCAATTTTAGTAGAGGCTATTTTATATTTTTTCACATGGTTATTCAAATATTGTGCCTGAAATCGTGTGGGGGCCCCTTGACATAGTGAAGGGAACACAGTTGGTGCACTCTTTGGGCAAACATGTGGTCAAACTATGTGGCCCATATTTTCATGTATAAATTATAATTTTACCCTTAAAATGTTCTGAACTTTTAATTTATTTTCTCTTTTTCTCCATTAGACAGTTGATCACCTTGGAATCTCCCTTTGAAGATCAAAGTGTAGCTTTTCATCCCACTTCTTCGTACAAACGTAGAATTGAATTTCATTGGTCTCTTTGGATTCATGCCTGTAAGTTCTTTATTCCACTTGTTTCATTAATTGTATGACTTGGTAATAATAGAGTTATTTATGTGAAAGATAATATGCCATGTTTTCAGGAATTTCATTCATTCATCATTTTTTTCTCAATCTGAACCAAATCAGAGCTTGATACAAGATGAGTTATCTACTACAAACATATAGTAGGTGGTCTATTCTATTACCTCATAGTTCAGTATTTTATAATTATTGTTTATATTTTTCTATGAATCACAATTCTTGGTGGTTCCACTTTACTTAATTGAAGTATTGAAATGAATTAATTGGACTCTGTTTAGGTTTTCCATGATTACTTTAGAGATCGCTAAAGGTTGTTTCCCGCAAATAAGTCCACCCATTGGTTTCACCATTATTTTATCCATTTTTTATACCATATATGGAGTACGAGTGAGATTTAAAATTCATATGAATCGCTTATAAATTGATGATAATAGAATTGAGATATTAAAATATGGATTTCCATTTTTTCAATGTGATAACATGATGTTAATTGTTTTAATTGTTTTAATTGTTTAAATGGGAATGATTATATGGGTTATAATAACTCATGGAATTTATTTTAATTTTATGTTTTGATTGAAATGGTTTGATGAGATAATGATTTGAAATGGTACTGGATTCCTTGGAATATCTCCAAAGATCCAGATTACATTAAATTTCATAGAATTTTCTCCTATTAATATTGTTTACGATATTTTATGTCTTGAACATGTTTTATCCTTGGGTATTGATTTTATAGAATGGCTTGGGCCTTGTTAACCCATGGGCCCATATTGCTTGGGCCTGTAGTGGACATGTTCTATTGACACACATCTACCAAGTTTCCATGTAGATGGTCATAGTAATCGACATGGATGCCTTGTTCTTATATACATTAGATCTAATACATCATTGTGTGAAACATTTTATTACACAACACAACCATTGTAGTGTAATTTTTTATACAGTGTGGTCATGGTATGTATTTTATACTAGATTTAATGTTGTGTCTGTGGTAGTTTTTACATTGTTTTAAACTAAATGGACTTTGTGAATATCTGGAATGTTTTACAGATAACCTGGTATGGTTATTTGACTCAATTGAGTAAACTAGAAAGTGCTAAGATATTTATTTATATTTTACTTCTTCCCTTATTGTGTGAGCCTAACTATTTTTTTAGGGAGACATGTTTAGCTAGTTAGCATCACTTGACTTTTATCACTTTACTTTCAGAACTTTTATACATATGAAATATTGCACGCTAATTTTTCTTATATCATATAGACTATATTAGTTATAGACAACATTTGTGGTGTAATACTAAGTGTAACATCACACACTATTTGGTTCATAATTGGGTACCCTAACATAATCGATGGATGAAGGTAGGGACTAGGGAAATCTCCCACTGTATGATGCTTGACATGATTTTTGTTAGAAGTGGTGAAGCACACAACCAAGCCAGGATAATGATGAAATATGGGGATAGTTATTTTTGGTATTTTTTGAATTTTAATACATGTACTGTATTAGATGTATGTATACCAGTTTTATATATTTTTTGAGATGTTATATGACACATAAATTTGTATATGATACAACTTCTAATATTGTTTATCCTTTAGTATCTTGAATGTTTATCTTCTATCTAGAATATTTACTACATCCTCTATTTTCCGTTGATATTATAATGAAATATTACACTTTGACATGAGGGAATATTATCCCCAAAGACACACCTTAGGACCTCAGTTCTTTTCAACGGTCTCTGGTGTACAAAGACGTGTGCTTGAGGCCAAGTGACACATCATCTTAATGAATAATTTAGTGGAATCCAGCTCAAGATATTACAATCTGGTACTAGAGGTATTTCTTTACTGTATTATTGTTTTGAGACAATAAATAGAGTATTAGAAAGGTATTATAATTTGGTAATGATACGTTCCTAGGATTATATAACCCATATATAAAAAAAATCTATTTTCCATGAATGGAATTATTTTAAGGATTTTGACTATTAATGTTGATTTGATTCTAGCGTTGGGTGATGCACTCGAATTTTGATGTTATCATTTATATGATTGTAGATTTATCTTATAATTTCGAGATGAGACGAGGGTATTAATATCATTTATAATTTTAGGAATATTATAGGATTCATATACCATACATTATAATATGTCATATAAGATTCGTTGCTTGACAACTTGATTTTGGGATATGTTCCTTATGTGGAATATTAGTTTTCCTGTCACTGTTATTATTGGGAATTAGAAATCGTGGTTGGTACTTATACTATTTTCCATAACCTAAATAGTGTTTTCCAAATTAAGCTACATTAGACACCTTAAGCCGTCTATTATGGCATATTGAGTTATGGAACATTGGTCTCATCGACTAGAATGTGTTATGGTTTGGAATGAGTGGACTCTATATTTCATTTCCTGAGGTGTATGAGCCCTTCAGGAATAAAAGTGGAAAACCATTTGGTTCAACCATTAAAAATAATTGTGATGTAAACATTAAATCAATGGTAAATTAAAATTGGTAAATTGGGAGTTCTACCTTGACAAGACAACATAGTGGGCAGTAGGCAGTGTCTCTATTGATATTTATCACTACATTTTTACACAGTCCTAGCTTCAGAAGAAACTAGAGGGGTGTGGCCTATTTATAGGAAGGTTTTGAGTTGTCCTATATTAATAACCTATGATCCTTTAATTATTGATATTTTATGATGTGTGTTTTTTTCATTGTAGAGACATCCCCTAAGAATATAACACCCCAAGATTTTATGAAATATTTTTTTTTCAAATTAATTAAATCTTTTTGATATTTTTCATTTCATGAAACACTGAATATAATTTTTTATATATGGAATAACTAAGTAAAACTTTTTATATACACTATAATAAATTAACCATGCACTGCCTAAATTACTAACTTATCTTGCATTACACACAACACTAAATTTCTTAAAACAACATTTTATTAAAATAATTATTTAAATAGTATAGTTAGAACATTGTCGTTAGACATAGTACCTTAAATAGTAAAAAATAATATTTTTAAATAATAATTGTAATGATTTTATATAAATAAATCATATTTATACTATAAAATATAGTTTTTAGTAAGGAATTTATATTTTTGAAAATATAATCTTATTAGAAGAACTTCTTTTTTATGTTATTTTGTGAAAATAATAAAATGACTTTTAAAAAAATTTAAAAATTTAAATTCATAAAATAATTTTTTTTTGAATTTAGAATAAAAAAATTGTCTCATTGTTATTTTTTTATATTTTTCCGAGAAGCATCATCTTAGGATGAATATTAAAAACTACTGAATTTTAATCCAAATCATATTTTTCATTTAATATATTTATATATTTAAATTATATTTTTTGTTGGTTTTAAAGAAAAAATATATCAATTATAAATATATAATTCTTGTTTAGGTAATTATAATAATTTTATATATTGAATTCAGATATGAAATATTAACGAACATTTGACTATTCTCACTAAAAAACCTTCTTTCTTGCCACATATGCAGGAATAACATTAACATTATTTTTTTTCTTATGTGAGCTTTCTTTCAAAAATGAACATAACATGTTTTTATATGTATTATATTTATATTCTAATAATATAAAATTATTTTTTTACGAAAATGTTTAGTGAAAGTCATTTAGATTAATTACAATGATTAAGGTAAAATTATGCATAAAAATGGAATAAACATTAAATTTGAGAGAAAAACCACCTATCCACTTGTAAAAAACCAAATTCATTTCCATATTTCTTCCATATGCCTTACATTAAGGATTTTTTGTTTACTTTTATGACTTTTTTGGTTAATACGTGGGCACACCAAACTTTTTTTAAAAATTCAAATAGTATCGCCTCCCTCCCCTATAAAAGGCCTCCATATATCCCCCATCTTTACACCTCTTGGGAGAATAGGATTAGCCAAAATATATAAAATTCACTTCAAAACTTACCATCCTTAATCCTTGAATACTATCTTTGGCAATAAATCCAACCAAGGAAACCCTATTGTGAAAAGGAAAATGAGTTACCCAAAAAAGAGGTAACATCCTTCCTCAAGCTCCTTTATTTTTTTTTATTTCACCACCACCTCAATTATTCTTATTGAATGTTTATATAATAACCTTATTATACTAAATATACTGATATGTTCTTATTATATGGTGTTTTACATACAATCCCACAAACTTCCATCTAATGGGTAACAAACTTACTCTTCATGTATGACAAACTACCACTTTGTGAAACAGAAATTGTTCATTTTTCATTTACCACCATTCATGGTTGAGAATTATAATAAAATTTGGTATATATATGAAATATGTTCCATTTATAATATATATTTGATTCTATAAATTTTATAAAAATAATACCCTTTTTATATCCATTTTCTATAACTACGATAATATCTTTTGGGGAAGTGTGGACTACTGCCTCCTCAAAGCGAAGTGATTCATTCACACTCTACATGGAATGTATTATAGATGGGTTCCATAAATGTATATGATAAATAAAAAATAATAATTATATTTAAATTATGACACACACGTATATATATATATAAATATTTTATCTACTTTATTTCTTTCAATATGATAAATAAATGAAAAAATGTTCAGTGTACGTACGACCTATCGAATCCATGAAAAGTTTCTTCCATTTCAAGTTCATATAATTAAAATATGATTATAAATACATATATATGGAATATAAATTACATTTATATAATGGTTTAAATTCTTTAATTCATGATATAAATATGAGTAGAAAAATTATAACAAATTTAGACACATTCGATAAATATAGTGAATATTACCCGAAGTGGGAACCTAACATGGAATTATTAATAAGCAGATAATATAAAGTCATAATAAAACCTTATATGGCATGAGATAAACTAATATGGTTCTTTAAAATATTTAAAATAATCTTATATTTATTATAAAAATGTTTTGTAAGAATATGAAGATAATCAAGACATAAGATAAGTGAATTTCATCTCACTTTCTATTTCGGTAAGATACATTCCATATTCACCAATTTCTTATTTTTTGTGGTCTGTATACTACCCTATCATATTTTTTATAATTAATTTAATTTATATAATTATATTAAAATATTTAAATGATTTTATTCTCTCATTTGGAACATGATTCTAAAGATACTCAAGTAGTAAGGGTTTTTTCATCACTCTTTTATTATCCGTGAGGCACAAGCCATGATAACATCCTATATTTTTCATATATTGTATTTATAAAAGACATTTATGTATTATATGATCAATATAGGTATATTTATGGGTATTTAAATATCCAATTTATAATAATTATTTCATAGGGTTTATGTTTCAAAAGTTAAAAAATTGGTAATGTAATTTTGTCTCAATTTGCCTTCTTTGAAAAAAATACCATGCTATACACCTATATTATTATACGATGCGTATAAAATTACCTTTAAAATTTTTTATCATGAAAATAATTATTTTAATAATACTTTAATATTTATTTAATTTCATTTTTCTTACACAAGGATTATAATTCAAAGTTAACAAGTAATAAGTGATTATTGAAACAATCTCATCGTTTATCTAGACTGATTATGATTATGATTTCTTTGATGAAATATTATAATCCATCATTCAAGAACACTCATGAATTTTCGTATCCTCTGGAAATTCATGATATATTTATTTATTTTTACCATTTCCCACTTTTTCATACATAATATGATTGATAATGTTTTTTAAGAAAGTTTAGCTTTACCTCTCTCTTGAGTCAAAAATAAGTGTTCTTTCATAAACATGTTTTCTAAAAATGTTTTCAAGTATTCTTCATAACTTTTCAAAGTATTTTCAAAGAAATGGTTTAAAAAAAACTTTCTTTATATTTTTTTAAATTATTTTCAAGAAAATTGTTTTTAAAAAGTTTTTTCAATTCATGTATAGGTTTTCAAGAAGTTTTTGAAGAAAAAGACTTTAAAAATGTTTTCAAAGATTTATTTATAAATTTTCATATTTATATTAATGAAAATAATTTCAAAATGTTTCAAATTTTAAAATAAATTCTATAAAAATGAATATATTTTACTCAAGAAACATGTTCAAATGGATTTTTCCAAATTATTTTCCATCTATGATGATATTCATTGGTGTTAGTCATTCCTTTCTGGGAAGTAATCTAAAGGATACATTTATAATCATTCTCTAAAGTGTTTATGTTTTAATGGCATGATATTTATTATACCCATTTCTCTTTAATGGGTTATATTTTTGTGAAACATTTTTTTCTTTTCAGGTTATTTTTTTATGAAACCCATTTCTATTTCACGAGATATATTCTTATGAAATTTTTTTCTCATAAATGGGTGGTACCATGATAAGTGCCTATCATACCTATTTCTATTCAATGACTTTTACCTTATTAAATACTTATAAAACCAAACTCTAATCACTAGTTTTTCTATGATATACTAATTATGAGAACTATACATTTTCCATAGGATTTGATATGATTAAATATTCATGATACAAATTTTATATCATGGGTTATGATATTTTTTTTTGAATCCAATTTATTTTTAATGATCATGATATGATAAACATATTATTATAATGTGACACATGAATGAATTATTATATTATTTGATGGGTGGGACCCTATATATCTCTCCAATGAATTGAGTAGAATTTATATGTCATGATATAACAATTTGATTCAAGTCAACAGACCTAATATAATATGAGATGATGGGGAAACCTGATCCCTTATAAGGAAATTAATGTGAATGGGGATGGTGGTGTGTCCCACTCAATAGGTTTAGTCAAAAGGAATATGGAAGATGGGGAAACCCGATCCACTATTATATGGGGAAACATGATCCCTTATATGGAAAGGACTATGATTGGGGATAGTGGTGTGTCTCGGCCAAAAATTGTAGTCCCCATGGAGTGTACAAATAAGTTCTCTATATGTGTCATTAATTATAAGGAATTATATTAAATGTTTATATGTATTATACAATTCCATGTCTTACTTCTATGATATGATTCCAAGATTTTTTTATAGATTTCTGTGTGTTTCATGTCTTAAAAATTTCCAATATTTATTCCATTATTAATGTTTGTGATCTTTGAGGGTGTATTATTCTAATGTTATAATCATTTTCTCATACCCCTATGATCATGTTTATGTTTACATGTCTCCCTTGTTTATCCTTACTGAGTATATGAGATCACCCCTTTTTATGTTTCCATTATCAGATATTGATGATATGTAATATGTATAATATGTCTATAAAGGGTTGTAGTCATGAAAAACCTAGTATGATACAATTTATCACACTTATGTACTTGCATTTATGTTTCCATGTTTCCAAAATAACTAAACAAATACTATCTTTGGGAATATATTTTTGTAAATTTTTAAGTATTCTAGAAAAGTTTTATAATGTCTATGTATGTTAATTTTGTGTTTTTATATTTTATATCAGAGAAAATGTTTAGTCAAACTCTGGAAAATAGGATGAGAATCTTTTAGTGAGATCACTAGTTATATTTTTAAGGGTATTTCTATGGATGTCTTTATAGATAAGTCTATGGATAAAGAAAAATTATAGGAAATGATGTAAAGGATAGCGAATGTGGTTTCCATGTAATATTTACCTTTCTAGACACTATAAGTGGACATGGTTCTAGATTAGATATATCCAGGAGTAACTAATTTGACAAGGTATGACGGGCTGGATTTGAGAATAACATGATATAGAAAAATGGGCCTTACAGTGCATCTGGTATGACACTCCCAGTGGATATGCTTTGAGAATTTATAAACTCTTAACAAACCATCATTAAGGATTTGAAAATATGTTTTCTTTGAATAAATTAGGATAATCCTAAGGTATCATAGATTAAAAAGGTGTCATTATTTAGAAATTCAATTAGTGGTTTTCGTGATTATGTGGTTCCTCACCATGAAAACTATTTCTTACTCTATACATTTTAGTTTAAGTAAATGGAAGGTACCAGAAGTAACCTAGTTAATGAAGAATGTGACAAAAAACATTACGATGAGCAGTAAAATTGGATAATCAATGGAGTGAAGGATGTTGTGATTATTCATAATTAGTATTCAAAGAACATAGTTAAAAACATATAATTTAACCAACCCTCATACACACCAAGCAAGAGAAGTAAGAAGTTAGATGAGAGTTTGGATAATGGTGACCATGGAGGAAAGAGTATTCGGTTTTCTATATGATGAGAATGTTGGAAGTAACACCCAAGTGAATGTCTCGTAGGAAAAATAACATGATTTTACTGTGGAAAAGAAGTACACAAAGCATGTAACTATTAATTGAAAATGAAAAGTTTAGTAAACACTATGTATGGGAATATTTTCTTTCATAAGGTACTATCAATTGATGATTTCTTTAAATTTAGGAAGTATGGGAATTATGAAAATTTATGTTGTAATTACAAGGCTCATGAATAGAATCAATAAGGTGGTTTAAGTAATGGTTTTTCTATCGATGGTAAAGAAACCATGAATGAAATATAAAACGTATGTGTTGTTATAATATTACTATTCATATTCAGGATTAAATTGTATTTGATAAATGATAATATGTGATTCATATTTCATATTTTATGAGAGGAGTAATAAGTAATAAGATAATGAAGATTAGTAATATCTTAAATAAGAGTTTAAATGATCAAAGTATTAATGTTTTTGAAATAAAGGATTATGTTATTTGAATCATGAAGTATTGTTTGTAGAAGTTTTTACTCAAGGATGCTTAAGAATATTGTTTGTAATAATGATGAACTAGAAAGATGATTTTATGGGAAGGTTATACTAAGGTAATCATACTCTTAATAAATTTTTGTGGATGAGGAAATGATATTTAGTATGAATAAAGACAAGATGATATGTATAAAATAAATTAGAAGGTTTTAGGAACTCGTAATGTATAAATTATTTGTTGAAAAAGTGGTCTATGTTTTTATGGATGAATTTTAAAATTTTTATAATTTACATAATATATATAGTAATCTTCAAAATTATGAATCATGTAAGTTTTCTAATATAATTTATTTTAATTTAGGTTTTTACCACATTTCAAGGGAATATAGGATGAAAATATTCACATGTTTAGAATGTGATAACCAAGAGATACTTTATACCATATGGGGGACCAATATTAATAATATTTAACGACCATCATTCTAATTTTTTGTATTTAAATATTTTGGATTTTTTATAAGGTTAACCATTTATGGAAGGTTTAGGTGAACTTAGGATGATTTTTGTGAGATTAAAGTATTATCTCACAATATGAGGATTTATGAATACTGAATTACCTATTCTAGTAACTTTTTGTTGATGTTAATTGATGGAATATTGAATTACATATCATGGATCTCACAATCATCATGTTCTTAAGGAATGAAAAACTCACATTTATTTTTTGAGATAGAGGTGAGGTTGAAATTGATAAAGGCAAAACAAAGGGTGATATTGTACTGAATCAAGTAAGTATATCTTGTCATGATAATTCTTCAACTCTAGGGAAAAGATCTTGAAACCAAAAATGTTATCCTAGTACCTTATTTTACAATGAATAAAATGGTCCTTATATCATTGTAGATTTATGGATTTGTGATTTTTAACATTCTCCTAACTGTGTTATCTATCAATCTTTATCAAAACCTTATATTTTTATTTCTCTTCTATATCTATTTTTTCACTTCCCACCCATGTTATCCTATTTGGGAAACTAGTTATGGGTTGCTTTTGGTAGCCATTGTGGTTTCAAATTTCACTTTTTAAAGTTAGATTTAGTATTCATTTTTACAATGAGCTTCCTATGAGAGGTTCATTCAAGAATTAAATATTTTATAACCTTGAAAATTTTCTGGTGAGAAATTCATTTTAAGGGGTAGAATGTAACACCCTGCGATTTTGTGAAATATAGTTTTTCAAATTATTTTAATCTTTTTTTTATATTTTTCATTTCATAAAATACTTAATATATAATTTTATATAGGAAACAAATAACCCAAAATTTCTATACAAGCTATACCAAATTAATCTTTCACTACAAGAAACATCGACTTGGCTTGTGTTACACACACCACTGATTTCTTTGGGAAATAACATTTTATTATTATGACTATTTAAACAGGATAGTAAAAATAGAACCATTAAACATAGTAATATTAATATTAATAACAACATTTTAAATATCATTTAAAATGGTTTTATATAAATAAAATATATTGATAATAAGACATTCAATTTTTAGTAAATTATTTATATGTTTGAAAATATTATTTTCATAAAAAAAATAATTCATTTGTATTTCTAGTAAAAGTAATAAAATTAATTTTTGAAACTTTTAGAAATTTAATTTTATTAAATAAAATTAATTTATGAATTTAGAAAGTAAAAATTATCTTATGGTGCATTTTTTTGATTTTTCAGAGAAACTTCATTTTTGGATAAATAGAGAATAATATTAAATTAAAAAAACTACTTTTTTCATCTAAATTGATTATACACAAAAATTATATTTTATGTTGGTTTTAAAGTCATAATAGGCAAATTATACATATATTATTCAAATTTAGGTCACTTTAATCATTCTTAATATTGAATTTATACATAAAATATTAATAAACATTTGAATATTCTTACTTTAAAAATCGATTTATCACCACATCTACAGGGTTATCATGAAACCTAATTTTTCATCTTCTATGAACTGAATTTAGAAAAATAGACATACATGGTTGTAATTAGTATAATATTTATCATCCAATAAGATAATCCCAATTTGTTTTCTAACATGATTTGAGAAAGTGATTATGATTAATTGTAGCGACTAATGTATAATTAATCTTAATAAGGGACTAAACCTTAAATTTAAGAGTGAAATAACCTATCCACTTGTATAAAACCCATGTTATGGAAATATTGTGTCTATAAACCTTCCATTATTGAGTTTTTTTTGTTTTTATTACTTTTTTTGGGTAAAAAAATGGGTATACAAAACTATTTTTCAAAAATTCCAAGTGTGTCCCCTCCTACCCTTATAAAAGGCCACCACATACCCCCCTTCTTCACACATATAAATACATATAGGATCATCCATGATCCTCCAAATTAACTTCCCAAAATACCTCCCTTTGTATTTTGTGCCTCCCTTATATCATAAATCCAAACAAGGAATCCCTTCTATGCTAAGTAAAAAATTGTTACCCATAGAAGAGATAACATCCTTCCTCAAGATCCTTTATTTTTTTTTCATTGTCCACCACTTAATTTATTCACATTAAATGTTTATATAATAACATAATTAACTTATATATACTGAAATTTGTTTACTAAGTGTTTGAATTGAACTCACAAAAAATTCTATCTATTTGGTTACGAACATACCATTCTTGTACAATGAACTACTGCCTCGCGAAATAACGAGTTTTCATTTTTTTTCCTTGACCAAATTTTATGCTTGGGAATTATTATTATCATTATATTTATATTTTTTTCATTTTATATTTATAATTTATTTATTATTATAATATATTTATATTTATCATACCTTAATGCTTTTTATTTTGTGTAACAATAATAATTTTGTTTGGGGAAATGTGGACTAGCACCTCCTCAGAGCGATGTGATTTGTTTACACTATACATTGAATGTATTAAGGATGGTTTCAGTAAAATTATGTGATATATATGAAATAATTATTCTATTTAATTATTATATATATACATATATTTTATTTACTTTATTCATTTTAATATGCTAATTAAACAGAAACAACGTTTATATGTACATACGACCAACCATCTCCATGAATGATGTGTTCCATTTCATATTTATATCTTTTATATATTATTATAAATACATATATAATTAATAATATATATATATATATATATCATGTTTTCAATTATTGAAATCATAATATAAATATGAGAACCAAAACATATCAAATTGAAACACATTAAATAAATAAAACGGATATTACTTGAAGTGAAACATTAACATAAAATTGTTAATAAGAGGGTAATATATAGTTATAATAAAACCATATATTGTATTATATTTAATAATTTTTTCTATAAAATATTTATAGTAAACATATATTTATAATACTTGAGGTTTTTATTACTAATAACAGAATCAAGATATAAGGTTTAGGGATTTCATTTCACTTTTTATTTGTGTGTGATACATGAAATATTCAATAATAACTTATTTTTTTGTGATTTTTATACTTAACTATGATATTTTATATCATTAATTTTCTTTTATTTAATTATATTAAAATATTTAAATGATTTTATTATATCACAGGTATAATGATTCTAATGTTACTCTTATAAAAATAGTTTTCTCGCCTCATAATTATTTTATGTGAGACAGAAGCCATATTAACCTCTTATATTTATTATATATGGTGTTTATACTTCCAATTTATGTATTATTTTATGCTTGGAATAAATTTATGGATACATACATACTTATTTGATGATATTTATTTCATAGGGTTTATCTTTCTAATGTTTCCAAATCGGTAAAGTAAATTTTTCTCATTTTTTCTTCTTTGAGGCATGTGTGATGATATACACCCATATCATTCTATGATACATATAAAATACCCTTTGAAAATTTTTATCTTGAATCGAATTATTTTAATTATATTTTATGCTTCATGTAATTTCATTTTTCTTAAATGAGGAGTATAATTCCTTGTTACCAAGTGATAAGAGTTTAATGAAGTAATTTAATTTTTATCAAATTTGTTTATGATTATGATTTTATTGATGAATTATTATGATCCATTATTCAATAAAACTCATTAATCTTATTATACTCTTGTTATTCATTATATTTTTCATGTATTGTTACTATTTTCTCACTATTTTCTACATAATATGACTAAGAAGATATTTTTAAGAAAGTTCAACATTAACTCTCTCTTCGGTTGGAAATATATGCTCTCTAGAAACAAAGTTTTTAATTAAAGTTTTTAAGTTTTAATGAAAAAGTTTCAAATTATTTTTAAATAATTTTTTTGATAGTGTTTTAAAGATTTCATTATAAGTTATAAAATTATTTTCAAAGAATTGGTTTTAATAACTTTTTCAAGATTTCATTATAAGATTTAAAGAGGGTTTTAAAGGGAATTGTTTTAAAAATGTTTTCAATGCTTCCATTTTATGTTTTCGGGTTTATTTTTATGAATATGTTTTTCAAAAGGTTTTATGTTTTGAAAGGAATTTTCCAAATAAATAGGATATTTTCCTCAAGAAATATTTTGAAAATGATCATTCCAAATTTTTTTCTATCTAAGAAGACATCCATTGGTTTAATCATGCCTTTCCAGGTAATGATCTAATGATTCTATTCATATTCATTCTCTGAATCGTTTATGTTTAGATGGAATGGTGTTTATTAAACATATTTCTCATTCATGGGTTTTATTTTTATGAAACCTATTTTTCTTTTACAGGTTATATTTTTATGAAACCCATTTATATTTCACAGGTTATATACTTAGGATTCATATTTATCATCAATTTGTTATTCCATGATAAATACTTATGTACCCTATTTCTCTTCAATGGGTTATACCATGTTAAATTATTAGTAAACCGACTTCATAGGATTTTTTATTATAGGATGGAATTATTTTTAAACCTATATATTTTCCATAGTTTATGATATGATTAAATGCTCATGATACCCATTTAATTTCATGGGTTAGTAAATGATTTTTATGAAATCCATCTCCTTTTATAGGCCGTAATATGATTCATATTTTTAATATTGTGGCAAATGTATGAATTATTATATAAGGATATGGGTGGGACCTATTATCTCTCTCCCTTGAACTGAGAAAATATTAATATATCATGACATAATGATGTGATTGAAGTTAAATATCTTGATCCACTATGGGAATATGGGGATGATGATCCCTTACAAATAAAATACTATGACTGGGGATGGTGGAGTTTCCTGCATAGTAGTTGTGGTCACAATGACGATGGAAGATGAGGAAAACTGATCCACTATGGGAATTTGGGTGAATAAGATAACTTATAAGGAAATGACCACATCTCAAGATGGTGGTGTGTCATTTCTATATAATGTAATCCCAATGAATCCCCTAGATATGTTCTAGATATAATCCTTGAATTATAGGGAATAATATTACATGTTTATATTTATGGAAAAATTACATGTCTTACTCCTATATTACGATTTCATGGATTAAGATCATGATTACTTTATGATTCTTGTCTAATGAAATGCCATGATTTATTCCATGATTTATGTTTACGATATTTGATATACTAGGTATGATATTATAATTTTATGATTACATGATCATACCCATATGCACATTTTTATTTTTAAATGTATCAATTGTTTACTCTTACTAGGAATCTGAGATCACCCCTTTTTATGTTTCCTTCCCCTGGTCATGTTGATATGTATTAAGTATAATATTTCAAAGAAGGGTGGTAGTCCTAAAGAATCTAGTAGGAGATAATGCATCCCAATTATGTAATTTTATTTATGTTTCCATGTTTCCAAAGGCACTAAAATAATAAGGTAATTAGGCATATATTTTAGTAATTATTTAAGTATTCTGAAAAATTGATGTCATGTCTATATATGTTATGGTTGGGTCATTATATTTTCTATTAGAGTAAAGGTTTTCAACCATTATAAACTAGAATGAAAATACTTTAGTTACATACTTAGGGATATTTGTATGTGTATTTGTATGGATTTATCTCAGTATAACTCAAAGCATAAGGAAAAGGTAAAGGAAAATGTCCTCAAATTTTGGAAAATGATAGAGCAAGTGGTTTCCTAGAAATACTTCCCTATCTGGATACTACAATTGGACATGGTTGAAGAAAATATGTATATTGGATTAAAAAACCCAATAATTTGTGGTGGGCCTAACTTGAGTGTAACCTAGTACATGGCAACATTTCTTTCTACGCAACTAGTTTGATACTCCAGGGTGCTATGATTTGGGAATTCAAAAATTCTTTATGAACCGCCATGAAGGATTTAAAAATATGTTTTCTATAAAAAAACTAGTATAAAACAAGGGTTTCATAGATTAAAATAGTTGGCATAAAAAACATTGTATAAGTGGTTTTTCATGATTATATAGTTTTTTACTATGTAAATAATTTCTTACTCTATGCGTTTTGATTCAAGTAAATAGAGGGTACTATATGGAACTAGGTTATTGATAAATGTGAAAGAAATTTTTTTTATGAGTAGTAAAATGGGACAGTCATTGGAGTGAAAGATGTTGTGATCATTCCTAATCATTTTTCATGGAACCTGAATAACAAAATGTACATTTGCTAACTCTCAGACTCACCAAGGAGGGGAAGGAATGAGTTTGGTGATATTTTGGATAATGGAAACCGTAGAGGAAATAATATTTGGTTTCATATATGTCAAGAGTGTGGGAAGAAACACACAACTAAATGTATCATAGAAACATGAAGTTGTATTGACTGTGGAAAATAAGGACACCAAAAAAGTAACTACAAAAGTAAAATGAAAAGTTTAATTGATTCTATGTATGGGAATATTGGCCTCCCAAAGGAATAATAATTTGAGGATAGCTTTAAAATTTTAAAGTTTGTGAATTATGAAAATAGATGTTTTAATTAGAAGGATCATGAAGAGAATCAACATTGTGTTTCAAGTAATGGTTTTTACTACTAATGATAAAGATACCACGTAAAACATATGAAATGTATGTGTTTTTATAATATTATTGTTTACATTAATTATTAAATTGTGTTTAAAAAATGTTAAGAAATGATTCATATTTCATATTTTATGAAAGGAGTATTAAAGAATATGACATTGAAGCATAGTTAATATCTTAAGGAAGAGGCAGAGAGGTTAAAGTGTTAATGTATTTAAAATAAAGGATAATTTTATATGAATCATGAAGTATATAAGGATTTTATGTGGAAGTTTTTATTCATGGAGATTTAATAATATGTTATGTTATACTAATGACCAATAAAAGTGATTTAATTGAAATGTTTCATTATGGGAATGAAACCCTCAACAAATTCCCAAGGATGGGGAAATGATATTTAGTATGGATAAATACATGATTATATGGATAAAGAAAATTGGATTATATTTATGACATTTGACATGATAAAAAATTGGTTGATAAAGTGTTCTATGTTTTCATGGATTAATTTTACAACTTAAGGGATTTATGGAATATATCCAGTAATATTTAGAATAGGGAAGAAATCATGTTTTCTAAAAGGATTTATGGTAATTCAAGTAATTACCATGTTTGGATAGAATATACAATGAGGGTATTGACATTATTGGAATGTGAAAACCCGGATATAGATTTTTATATATACAGGATCAATGTTAGTATGATTTTATGACCTTTTTATAATTTTTTCAATTTGAATCTCTGGGAAGGGTTATAAGGTTAACCATTTATGTAAATTTTATGTTAAAATTCCAATGAAGTTTGTGAGATTAAAGTATTATATCACCACATGAGGATTTATTCATTATGGATAACCTGTTCTAAAATCATGATATTGATTGTAAATAATGACACATTTGATGGCTTGTCATGCTTCTCATGATCTTCTAGTGCTTTAAGAATGAAATATTCACCCTTTTTTGGAAAAATAGACAAGGAGGAAATTTATAAATCCACCAAAAGGGTGATATTGTACTAAATAATATAAGTATGTATTCTCATGAAAATTATTCAACTCTAGGGAAAGGATCTTAAAACCAAAAATGTTACCACAATACCTTCTTTTCCAGTGAATCAAATGGCCCTTGGATCATCACAGATTTATGTTTTCACTTCCTGCCTATGTTCTCTTATATGGAAAACTAATTATGGGTTACTTTGGGTGACCATTATGGCCATGGATTTCACTTTTTTAGAAAGCACCTTGAATTCATTTTTAATATTTGGGTACCTATGAATGTAACATTAAATTATTAAACCTTTTATAACTTAGGTGAATTTATAGGGAGAAATTCATTTTAAGGGGGGTATAATGTATAATCCCCCGATTTTGTGACATATTTTTTCTAAAATTAATTTAATCTTTTTTATATTTTTCGTTTCACATAATACTTAATAGACATTTTTATATATTAGATCAACTATTAAAACCTTCTTTATCTGCAATAAAAAATTAATCTTGCATTTTATGAAATAATTTCATGGATTGCGTTACAACAAATAATGAATTTCAATGAAGCACCATTTTATTTTTATAATTATTTTAAAAGGATAGTTATAAAAAAGTTGTCAAATATAGTAATATCAATATTAATAAATAATTTTTAAATATTATTTATAATTATTTTTTATAAATAAAATATATTGATTATAAGAAATATCATTTTAATAATATATTTCAATGTTTGAAAATAATTTTTCTTAAAAGAATTGATTTTTATGTCATCTTGTGGAAAACAATAAAATTATTATTATACACTTTTATAAATTTAATTTGATAAAATTAACATAATTTATAATTAATAATTTTAAAATTGGTTTATTATGAATTTGTAATATTTTTCAGAGACACTTTATTTTCGGATGAATAATGAGAACTGTAGAATTTTAATCCAAAATAAATTTTTTGATTATTTTGTTTATATAGTTAAATTATATTTTTTGTTGGGTTTAAATTAAAAATAAACCAACTATACATAAATTAATCTAATTTAGTTCATTAAAAGTAGTTTTTTATATTCAATATTTTAATTAAATCTTAGAAAACATTTGAACATTCTCAGTTTAAAAATCGCTTTCTCGCCATGTCAGTGGGATTAGAAATAAACTAAATTTATCCAATTATATAAATTGAATTTTGAAAAATGGACATACATGGATGTAATAAATATAATATTTATATTCTAATAATATCAACTTAATATATGGGAAAATTGATTAGTGAAATTTATTAAAATTCATTACAGCGATTAAGGTAAAATTAAGCATAAAAAAGAATAAATCTTAAAAGTAAGATCCAAAATAACCGTTAAACATAGAAAAAACACATTTTATGGCCATATTTTTTCCATAAAGCTTCCATTATTTAGTTTTTTTGGGTTTTGATGTCTTTTTTGGTAAAAACGTGGGAACACCTAACTTGTTTTCAAATATTCCATGCATGTCCCCTCCCTCTCCTATAAAAGGCCATACAATCTTCCCCATATTAACACCTCTCAAGACACTTAGGATCAGAAAATATATACCTAATTAACTTCCAAAAATACATAAATTCCTCTTTTATTCCTCCCTTTTGGAATAAATTTTCCAAGGAATCCCTTTTATGCAACACAAATGGAGTTACCCAAAGAAGTGGTAACATCCTTCCTTAAGCTCCTTTATTTTATTTTATTTTATTTCTACACCACTTAAATTATTCTCATTCCATTTCTATATAAAAACCCCAGTTTTATAAATATACAGAGATGTATTTAGTCTAAGGTTTCTACCTCCAGTCACACACACTTCAATATAATGGGTAATGAACTTAACATTTGTGTATAGTAAACTATCGCCTCACGAAATGACGATTGTTTTTTTTCCTTTAACACCTTCCATGGTTGGGAAATATGATCGAAACACTATTTATATATGATATATTTGACATTTAAAACATCTTTATGATTTTTCATTTTTTATATATAAAATATCTTTATAATTTCCATTTTGGATAACTATGATAAATTCATTTGGGGAAGTGTGGACTACCACCTCTTCGAAGCGATGTGATTCATTCAAACTGTACATGAAATGTTTTAATTATGGGTTCAGTAAATGAATATTATATATATGAAATAATAATTATAATGTAATATATATATATATATATATATATATTTCATCTACCTTATTTCTTTAGATATGATAATTAAATGAAAACCATGTTCATGCGTACGTACGACATACCATTTCCATGAATGATGTCATCCATTTCATATTTATATATTTTATAGATTATTATTAATAAATATATACTGAATATAAGTTAAATTTATATAATTTTTTATATTATTAAAATCATTATTTATGTTTTAAGACTAAAAACATAACAAATTAAGACACATGCGAAAAACAAACAGATATTACATGATGAAAAAAATTAATATGGAACTATTAATAATGGTAATATGAAGTCATAATAATACCATATATGGTATTAGATATATAAATATTGGTTTTTAAAATATTTATAATAAACATATATTTATTATACTAGATTTCATGAATAGTTTAAAAGGAGTTAGGATATAACGTAAGGGAATCTCATGACACTTTTTATTTCCATAAGATACATGCCATATTCACCACTCGCTTTTTTTTTATCTTGTATATATAACCCTGTAATATTTTATATCATTAATTTACTTTATTTAATTATATTTAAATCTTTAAATTATGTTTTTCTATCATGGGGATCATTATTGTTTTGTTACTCAAGTAGTAAGTGTTTTCTCAGCTCACATTTTTTTTTCGTGAGACAGAAGCCATGTTAACCTCCTGCAGTTCATATTTTTTGTTTATATACTACCCATTGATGTATTAAATTATTATTCTACAAATATTTATGGGTATTTACATATCAGTTTTATGTTATTTAATTTATAGGGTTTATTTATCAATAGTTACCAAATTGGTAAATTAATTTTGTCTCATTTTAACTTCTTTGAGACACATTCCATGATATGAAACAATATCATACAAAAATGTGTATAAACTGAACTTTGAAAAGTTATTTCATGAATATAATTATCTTAATGACATTATAAGCTTCATGTGACTTCATTTTCATACATTTTTTGTATCATTAAAATTTACCAAGATATAAGAGTTTATTTAAACAATCTCATCATTTATTGAGATTGTTTATGATTATTCTTTCATTGATCAAATATTATGATCCATCTTTCAAGAACACACAAGATTTTTTATACTCTATTTATTCATGATATATTCATGTATTGTTACCATTTTTACAATTATTGGTACATATTATTACTGAGAAGAAATTTTTAAGAAATTCTATCTTTAACACTCTCTTCGATCAGAAACTTTTGTTCATTGAAAACCATATTTTCTATTTTTTTCAAGTATTAAACAAATGTATTAAAAGTATTTTCAATGAAATGGTTTTAATTTTTTTAACATTTCATTATATGTTTTAAAATTATTTTTAAATAAATGGGTTTTAAAACATTTTCTTGATTTATATATAATTTTTCAAGATGTTTTCAATGGAAAAGGTTTTAAACTGTTTTTAATGATTCCATTAAATGTCACAAAGTTTATTTTTTTGAAAGTGGATTTAAAAAGGTCTTATGTTTTAAAAGACATTTTCCAAATTATAAATGATATGTTAATCAATTTTTTTAAATTATATTTCCCAAATTTTTTTCCATCTAAGACGATATCCATTGGTGATACTCAATCCTTTCTGGAAAATGATCTAAAGGTTCCATTCATATTCATTATCTAAATGGTTTCTTTTGATGGAATAATTTTTATGAAAGTATTTTCTCTTTCATTATTTATATGTTTATTAAATTTGTTTATATTTTATGGGTTATATGTTTATGAAACTCATTTATCATTCATGATTTATTTTCTTATGAAAATCATTTCTCCTCAACAGGTTATACCATGATAAATGCCTAGGAAAACCGTTTCTCTTCAATAGGTTATACTATGTAAAATTCTTATGAAACCCACTTTATATCATGGGATATTATAGGATGAAATTATTATGAAACCTATATATCTTTCATAGGTTATAATATGATTAAATTTTCATGATACCCATTTCATTTCAAGGGTTATGATATGATGCTTACGAAACACATTTATTTTATGGGTCGTGATATGAAAAAACAATTATTGCCTTATGTATCGTGTATAAATGATTATAATATTTCATTGGTTCAAAATATATCTCCATCCAATACATTGTATAAAAATTTATATGTCATTAGATAATGATGGGATTCAAGTGAATGTGAATGATACACTATGGGAAGATGGAGAAACCAGATCCCTTAAATAGAAAGGACAATGACTGAGGATGGTGGTGTGTCCCACCCAATATGTGTAGTCAACATGAATATATGAGATGGGGAATCCCTATCCACTATGGTAATATGGGGAAACCCGATCACTTATAATGATAGGAAAACGACTGAGGATGGTGGTATGTCCCGTCAAGTGTGTGTAGTCCCCATAAAGTTCCCTAATAAGTTCTAGCTAGGTGCTTTGAATGGTAGGGAATGATATTACAGATTCATGTGTATGCAACAATTCTATTTATTACTCCTATGTTATGCATTTATATATTACACACTTGATTTACTTATGATTAATTTATTATTATCTTCCAAAGTTTTTTTCCATGATTAAAGTTTATGAACTTTGATATGAAGGGTATAATCACGAAATGCTATTATCATGTTCCCATACCAATATACTCATGTTTATGCTCATATGTATCCCTTGTTTAACCATAATAAGAAATTGAGATCACCAATTTTTATATTTCCTTCCTTATATTTTGAAGATATGTATTATGTATGATGTGTCTAAGAAGGGTGTTAGTCATGAAGAACCTACTGGGAGATAATATATCTATCTTATGTACCAGTATTTATGTTTTCGTGTTTCAAAATAAAATAAAATAAAATTATCTTTAGGCATATGTTTTTGTAATGTTTTAAGTATTCTACAAAATTGATGTAATGTCTACGTATGTTATGACTGGGTAGTTATAAAGATGAGAACTTGTCGTATGTCAATAGGGTGAAGATGAAAATGCATGGTAGATAGTGGGCCATGGGATACTAATAGATTATTCTGTAGTTCCTGTTGAGGAACCAGTAGTTATACGAGATATGGGTGATGAGGTATAGTTTAATGAATGGGTTTTACTCTATATGCAGATGTTATAGTGTGCACCATGGCATACCTCATCTATGGAAGAGATGACGTGTGCATTCTAGAAGTAGATTCTACCCATGTTTTTGGGGGATGGCGGTCCATAGGATGCTGAGATGGGGCTTGAGAAAACCTTTTCAATTTTAGAGTATTTGGAGACTAATCATATTATAAGAATTAATCTTGTAGCTTATATTATACTGGGTAGATCTAAGAACTGGTGGGATGTTTTCAACTAGGCTGATACAGAATGGGATTTTTCTTGGAGGGATTTCCAATCAAGGTTTTATTATTAATTTTTTCTTGAGACACTATTAGTAGAATAAGAAAGTGATTTCATGCATCTGGTACATAGTGAAATGTCTATTTGGAGTATTTTCCAAGATTTATAGAGCATTAGTAGTTTTCACTGGTATAGCCTTTTAATGAGATATCAATGGTGAGAAACTTTGATGAAGGTATCATACAATCCATTCAATTGTAGTTCAATTTGTTTCAGTTTTTGAAATTTAATAAGTTAGTGAATTAGATACTAATTAATGAGAAAAACATGAGGGATGATTGGGGTTTAGAGCAGAGTAGTATAGTCTCTCTAACCATTGGTGAAACATCCAATTTAAGGAAGAAACCATTTGAGGTTTCCTAGGAGATGCGTACCAACCTGAATATTAGTCCTAGTATCTCTATATTCTTTCATCAGAGTGGAATATGAGGTTATATTAGGAATCAATGTGATCAATACCTAGTTTAGTGTCGATCTCATAGAAATATGATCTATGTGAAACATTTATATACAACCTTCCCTTCTACAATTAGTGGTAAGGGGGTCAAATCTTACTCTATGATCTTAAGTGGGTTCAACATCTCCATGATAGGCTGAGATCTGGGCTAGCAATGATTTTTTAGGATGAGTTGATGTTTATAAACAGTGAACCCATGAACCCTTTTTTCATAGATAGAAGAGTGTTCATACTTTGGTTAGTGTTATTGTTTCACAATGTCACAGTTTAGAATAGATATATAATGTACAACCTACATAGTAGGACTATAGAGTCGGTTCATTTATGGTAATTGGTACTATCTTAATAGCCTATTTGTTAGAATCTACTCTTTTTGATTCAGGTGCACCTCATAGTTTTCTATATGTCCATTTGGTGGAGAGACTCAGGCATGTTTTTCAATTTTATGAGGGATTTATGACACTTGATAATTTTTGGGGGATAGAAAAAGTGGGTTTAATCTAGTTTAAGGCGTTCACCCTTGAGATTTTTGCGTGTCACTTCTTATGGGATGTTTTTTCACTTGATATGAGAGGGTTTGATATCATCCTCAGGATGGGATAAAAGGTTTCTTATCAATCCTTTGTTGATTTCTATCTCTGAAGGGTGACTTTAACATCTCCAAAAGAAAGAAAACTAAATCAAATGGGTGAATGGGATATTTAGGTGGGTCGATCTAGACTAGAGGATTGTGGGTTGGGGGGGATGATAACCTATATTTTTAGTTTTTATATAAATGATCATAGATTGTGTTAGGCAGACTTCTCTTTAGTGGTTGATCGTTCCATGTACATTTTCATAGATGAATTTTATGTGTTACCTTCTGAGAAATAGGTCTTTTTATCCATTAATCTAGTTCTATGAGTTGCATCAATATACATTCCTCTATAATGTATAGCCACTACAGTGTTTTAAGAGCTCAAGAGGCAGCTTGAGGACTTAGAAAATAAGGTTTTATATGAACCAGTAATTCTCTATGGGGTTCACTAGTCCTTTTGTGAAAAAATAGAAGGAACCCTTCAGATATGTTTGTATTATCAAAAATTAAACAAAAAAATGGTTAATAATTGATATCCCTTTCCATAAATATGTGATATTTTTGATCAGATCATTGTAGATAGGGTGTTCTCAAAAACTGATTCGACATCTGGATATCATAACCTGTGTGTCCAATATGAAAAAATACCTCATAAATATTTTCGTAGTAGGTATGTTCTATATGAATATTTGGTTATTTTATTCAGTCTCATGAATGCAACAACATTTTTCACGATGATGATGAGTTGCATTTTTTATCCCTCTCTGAATTCATTTTTGGTGGTTTTCATGGACAATATCTTGGTGTATTATCATAATTAACATAACCATGTCACACATATTTAGATGATTTATAATATATTGAGAAATAATTAGTTATATGATAATATCAAAAAGTTCTTCTTATAGATAGATAAAATTCACTTCCTTGGTCATATTGTCCTTAGGAAAGGAGTATCAGTTGACCCATTGATGGTGAGAGTTGTAGTTTCCTAGGAGAATGCATATAAATCCTTTAAAATATGGAGTTTCTTAGGAATACTCCGATATTAAAGTCATTTAATAGAATATTTATTACACATATAATTTCCATTGATGGGATTGACTAATAAGGGTGTGAATTTTGTATTGTTAGATACCAGTGACATGGCCTTTCAAGTGATGAAAGGGATAATTAATCCAGTTATGGTCATGATTATTCCAGAGTTGAGAAAAACATACAAAATCTACTATGATGCATTAGTTATTTGTTTAGGACTAATACTAATGGAGGTGGATATTTTCATAGCATATGTGACTTGGAAGTTGAGGTTGCATGAGAGGAACTACCCAACACATTATCTCATGTTAGTCAATAGTACATTTCTTTCATTTTTTGAGGCACTATTTACTAGTAGAGCATTTTGTGGTGTACACAGACCACAAAATCTAAATTTATATATTTAAAATGCATGGTCTAAATATAATGATATAATGGTGGGTTAAGTACCTACTGACCTTTGACATTGATATTTCTTATATAATTTTAAAGGGAAATTTAGTGCCTGATGTACTGAGTAGGAGTACTCATATACAGGCAGTTCAGGAGGGCAGTAGCGAGTAAAATATTATGGACATATATTCAAGTGTATAGAATGGTATATGGAAAACTTCTCATTCATCCTTAGTTGGGACCTCTACTATTCTAAATAGAGTGAGGATGATGCTTCAATCATATTCTGAGGGCCTAGTATGATAGGAGCCTATTGCATATGAGGAATCCCTCTTAGTTATACCCAAGGTGAGGATGAAATTTTTCATATTCATGGTTACATATGGATTTTAGAATATATAAATGAGGTTTTTATTGATGAATTTAATGCCTCATTTTAGGTTGCTTATCCCAGTATTAAAAAAGTGTATTAGGATTTACGTCACAAATAATGGTTTCCATGGATGAAATGTGAGGCATCTTGTTTTGTTATGAAGTTTTCCACATGTTAGTGGGTGATGGTAGAACATATTCCACTAGCTGTACTTTTAGAAAATTTACCCACTCTTTATTGGAGATTAGAGGATTTTTTGAAAGATTTATTGACTAGTTTTCTGAGGTCACCATGAGTATTGATGTTATATGGTTTCTAGATAATAGGCTCATGAAGGTTTATCATTTCCTACCAATCAGGGAGACCTACTTAGTGGATTATCTTATGAGGTTTTATATCATTGAGATTTTGTGACTTCATCGGGTTCCTCAAAACATGATATCGAATAATGATTCCCCATATAAATATCTATTATAAAATAATATAAAGAGGTATTTGGGTACATAGTATTTTCTTAGCATGACATACCACCCTTAAATAGATGGGTAGTCAGAGCACAGGGTTCAGGTGCTTTAGGATGTGTTTGAGGCACACAGCCTATTTTTGGTATCCCCTGGGAGAGGTAAATACACCTTGTTGAGTTCCCATAAAATAATAGTTATTAAATGATTATACATATGAAATCTTATTAGGATATGTATAACAGATTATATTGACCAACCCTAAAATGGTTATAGGATGGCGATATAGCATTTCTTGAACATCATCTCATTCAAGAGACATTAGAGTGGGTCCAATTAATTTGTAAATGAATTTTTTACTATATATTCAAGATACAAATTTTATATTGATCACCGTCAATGACCTCTATAGGTTGAGTTCAAGGATTGGGTATTTTGTACATATCTCACCGAAGATGGGACATATGCGGATTAAGAGAAATGGTAAGATTTCACCATGATAAGTTAGGTTATTCAAGCTTCTAGAGAGAGTTAGGTAGATAGAATATCAGTTGTAGTTTCCTAAAAGGTATCGAGATATGCTTAATGTCATCCACATATCTTAGGTGCACTGCTATCACATAGACCTATCCCACACTTTACATCCAAATGAGGTGGTGTAATAGGTAGATGTGTCCTTTAAAAAGAAAAATATAAGTGTTTTTGATAGAAGCATGAAAGTTATATAAGGACAATCAGTTTCTATGGTATGTGTTCTATGTTAGCATATACATTTACTAGAAGATACATGGGAGACAGTGTCTGATCTACATGATCAGTGGCTAGACTTGTTCTCAAGCGATTCCTGCCCACCATTGGGAGGGAAATTTAAGAATGAATTACATTAAGGGGAATATTATAAGATCCCATGTTTTCCTATGGGGTATAGATCATTTATTTCTTAGTATATATTCTTTTTTATGGACTAATGTGAGTTTCTAATGTGATCATGGGTGTATTAGGGTTTTATAGTGATTTTATAGAGCATATATCCTAAATTTTGGTGAAAAAAATAGACATGACATATGATTATGAGAAACCATTCAGGATTGCCCGTATGATTACCCTAAACTATACGGGTCTTGATAGTGGGTTCAAAGAGGTGTTAAAATTATAGGAAACCATTAAAACATAAGTGAAAACCCATACTAGGGGATCAGAATCTTTTAGAAGAGGTTGTTGGATGGTTTTCACAAAGTTATTCAAACCACGCACAAGAAACAATGCTAGGATCCCCTTGACACTGTGAATGGTGAATGTATGGCACATGGTTTGGAAAATCATGTGAACAAAACATGCATCCAATTATTTCAGGGGAAATTACTATTTCACCCTTAAATGTTTTTTTAAAACTTAATGATGTTTTTTCCTTCTTTTGATAGAGGCTCACATTGAGACCCCCCATTGAATCTCAATGTATATATTTTGATCTCATTTCTCCATTTTATCTTGTAATTAAAATTTTTCAGTCTCATTAGATTTGTGATTGTGTGTTTTTCATTTCACTTATTCCATGATTTTTTTACTTTTTATCGATACATTTATTTAAGGGTAAGATTATATGATTGATTTTCAATATTTTCATTTTTTCTTCATTTTTCTCTCAATTTGGACTGGATCATAGGTCGATACTATATGAGTACTCTACTAGGGACCTAATTTATTTGTTATGTAACAATCCCTCATGAATTGGAGTTTTATAAGAATAAATGTCATTTTTCGACACACTAGAAATTCTAATGGTTCCCCATTAATTAATTTAATGTTTGAACTAAATGAATTGGAATGTGTTTAGGTTTTCCATGAGTACATTAGAGATTTTTGGTGGTGGTTCCCCATCCTAGACCACCCATGGGCTGAAGCTTTGTATTTTCATTTTTATACCACCCATAGAGTGATTATGATACTTAATAGTTTGAGGAATCCCTTAGAAAATGATGAGAATAGGATTGGAATATTTGGAGAAGCTTTACATCATTTTCCATGTGATCAAATGATGTGAATTTTAATAATTGTTTTCAAGGGAATGGTTATATTATTTGTATGAAATCTTGGAATATAATTGATTGTGAAATGATTATTGAAATGATTTTATGATATAATGATTTTTAATGATATTGGGTGTCTAGGATTTCATCCTTGGATCCAGATTTCATTTTATCCCATGGAAGGTTTTTCTATATATCTTGTTTATGATAATGGACACCTTAGACATCTTTCCTCCTTGTGTGTTGATTCCATAGGATTCCTTAGGAATTGATACCCATTAAAATGGATTTATAGGTCTCATAGTTGGCATGTTCTATTGACATGCTCTCTGGTCCCCATATAAATATTTACCAAGTTTTTATTGAGATGCTCATGGGAATCGATGTGAATAGCTTGGTCTTCAATACCATGGATCGAACACTTTGTGGTTTAACAATTTTGATAACATAGAAAAGAAATTATGGATTACTTACTTATATGGAATGGATGAAGTAAATATTTTACACTAGATTATATATCATCTTCATGGTAGTTATTTAAACTGGTTTACACATCAATATTTTTGTTGATAATTTGTCATTTTTTAGATATCATAGTATCAATATTTAACTACAATGGGTAGACTGTAAAATGTTTACTAGTTTATTTATATTTTACCACTACCCTTGTTATGAGATCATGTATATTGTTCATAGAGAGGATTTTTTGGATAGTCACCATCACTTTATTTTTGATACTTTAATTTTAGTACATTTATTCCTTTGATATATATCATTTTAATTTTGTTTATATCAAATAGACTAGATTTTTTATAAATGTAACTGTTGGTGGAATACTAAGTGTTATCCCTAACCCTATTTGGGATGAATTTGGGTATTCAGACAGATATATTTGATGCAGTTATGGGTCAGGGAAGCACCAATTGTATACCGATTGACTTGTTTTCTATTAGGAAAAGAGGAACATATGAATGAAATAGGCTTGTGATGAAATCTTGGGACATTCCTTTTTTCTCTTTTGTAATTTTGATACATGAATTGTATTAAATGTCTCTAAACCTATTTTATACCTTTGTATAGACATTAAATGACAAATCATCTTTTATATGAGATTACTCTTAGAATGTTTTATCTATTACTGCCTTGGATGTCTTTCTTCTTTCTAGTGAATTTATGGATTCCTCTATAGATTGGTGATATTATACCATTGTGTTACACAATTAAATGATGGAATATTCTCCCCACATACACAACCCAGTCCCTCAGTACTATTCGAAATCCTTTGGAATAATGGAAGGAATTCTTTAGTCTATGTGGCCAACTGACATAAGGCACTATTTAGGGTCATCCAAGTTTGGATGTTACACATCGTGTTTCATGCAATGCAAGCTATAGAAGGGATTGTATTTATATCATAATGTTTTAGGATTTTATTTTTTATTCCAATATTTTTGTTACATTTAATACAAACTATAAAACATGGTATTTTTATATTAAAATCTCAAGGTGTTACATCCTCCGCCATCAAAAAATTAATTCCCCAAAATTTTAATTTTATCCCAGTAATAAATGGTTGTAAATTTGAAAATACCTTTATTGGGAACCCACATCACAAAAAGGGTCAATAAAATAACCTTTTTATTATTTATATAGAAAGTATATAGGTTATATATAATACCACATAACTAGTTTTCCAAGTAGGAGAACATATGTGAGAAGTGAATATTTTGACATAGAGGAAATGTGTAATATCCAAAAAATGATTGAGACTGATAAATATCATGGATCACAACAAATATAATGATCAATATAAAGTTATAGAACACAAAATAATAAATAGTTAATGAGATAAAAGGCTATTTTATTAATCGAAAATGATTTTAATAGTATAATATTTCAATTTTAAAGACATTTTTCTTAGAGTTGACAAATTACTATACCGTATTTATAAAAGAATATGGAAATATACCTACTTTTATACTATAATTTCCTCTATTAATACATTTCTACCACACTCTCCTCTTCTATCTAATAATGAGTATCCAGGGTGAATTTTTTTATTCTGAAATAACTAAAATAAACTTATAATGAATCATTTAACCCTAAATGGATTATCAGATATTAATCATATATTTATAAATTAACTATAACCAAAATGGTTATCATAGGGTAAGAAGTTTTCCAAAATTATAGTTTCTGAAACATCATTAATCACCTTTACTTATCAATCCTATTGTTATTTATATGGTAAAAAAATATTCTTGAAGTCAAATTTATCATTATATTTCAAAATAATTGGAATTTAAAACAATGATTTTATAATTACCAGGACATCACATCGGCCATTGGTAGGTGTTTCACCCTTCTTGACCTTTATTTGTGGGTTCATGCCCCGTGGGATTTCTTATTGTGTTATTTTTTACCTATCCATTGAAATTTTCTTTTCCATAAAATTTTATTCTTATATTGTTCTTAGAAATATGATGAAAATCCTTAAAAATAACTATAATAATAAAATATCATATAAACCAAAATTTTTATAAATACCTTAAAACTCGTATCCAAAAATAGTAAAGGCATACTTCACATCAAACCAAATACTCACATATACATAATCCCTACAAAACAAATCTGATAATTTCATTATTAACTTTTAGATATATGTAGTTAAAACATAAAAAGGTATTTGTAAAAAATAGAACTTATCATTAACCTTTGAAAAATAATGATCTATACGGAGCTTCAAACACTTCACCTAATGGCCTAATATTAATTTTAGTCATAGAAAACGAATTTTCCACACATTTTTGTTTTTGATCATGATGACTTCCACCCTAAGTAAGAAACATTAGACACAAATTAGCATAATAACCCATAATCATTAGAGATAAAATATGTCACCATTGAATGGATATATGTTATCTCATTATTTTACTGTTCAGGACACTTTTCTTTGTAGTCGTGAGCCTTGTGACTAAACATAACACATTGGTAAAAATTCCCATATCCCAAAAAACATTCAAAAAAATATCTATTACCACACATGGAAAATGTGTTTAGATTACCTATAAAATTATTATTTGTATTATCCTCCATTTCCATCCACATTGACCATTTCTTACTATTGTAATTTTATGGCCCAAAAGTGTTGGAACATTCTATCTCAAAATTCATCACACAAAGAACCATTTTCTCATATCATTTAATTTATCCTGAGGAAAAATATCATCATTGACTTGGTTTCAATCCTATGTAAAACCTATCAATTATACTATTAGTTTCCCAACTAAAAATCAAAGTGCACCTAGAAAACATTTGTACAGTTTTCTTCAAACAAGACTACCAAATCTCTATACTTTTACATAAATTACACTAATTGTTTATCTATCCTATGCCAAAGAACTCTATGGAAATATCTATCTAAGTGTAGATTCATAAATTTTTCCTATTCCATGGTATCAAGATCATATTTCTATCTAGTATTCATAAAAAAAACCATTGATTAACATTACCTTCAAAATGATAAATTTCAAGGGTTACCTTTTATAATTTTAAAAATCCTATGAATTAAAATATATTATCGACGGAATTGGTTTATCCTTTGGCTACCACTTGGTAAGATGAACCAGTTGATTATGGGAGATGTTTCCATATGAAATTCTACACTATAAAAAGGTTCCTTCACAATATATTAGGTTTTTTTATAATGGATACATTCACTATTAATAGATTTTGTAATCTAATGAATCACTGAAAAATCTATTCTCTTCTAATTACAAAAATATCAAAATATTTATTTAGAAGGATACTTTCCTCTTGGCGCCTTCATACTATATCTTCCTTGTTTTCTATACAAAAAACATTTTAAATTTACATAGTTTAGATTAAGAAACATTGTAATACTAAAAAGTTATATCATTTATTATTGACATTAAATAATAATATTTAAATGGAATTATATTAAAATTATCCTTGAATATAAATCTATATAAACAGTCCTCTAATAACAACTATAAATATCCATACTTAATCCTTATAAAATCTTGTGATTTATGTCAATAATTAATTTGATTACATTTTATGACAATTTTAGATTTCCAAGTTTAGTGAATTAGTCTATAAATCATACATATAAGACCATATAATACAAAATGATCACTTTCAATTAGTATACATTTTTACCAGAATATAAAAATTTAAAATAAAACATCATTACATTTCGTGAAAAATCTTCCAAAATTTTAAATTGAATTTCTTCCTTTCCCTTTCCCATCCTTAAACCCTATGAGAAACATTTTTAGTTATTAGATGATTATGAAAGGCTTAATAAGGGACACAAAAAAATAGTTAGTTTAGAGAAAAAAATGAAAACACCTATAACATTTCAATTTATCTTCAATATTCGATAAATATAAAAAAACATTTTCACATGAGAAATAGATAGATGTTTTTTCTAAAAAAATACATTAAAACCCAAAATAATAAATTAAAAACCCCTTTTGGTAACATAAAGAATCACATGCATAATAATTTTTAACCCATGTTAGAAGTGTATAGAGACCAATCAAATATATAAGAGAAACCTTTCGTAAAATATTCCTTTCCTGTTAAGACATGTAACATTACCTAATACATTAGAGAGCTATAATGGGCCTCACCCTTTGTATAAGGTATATTAGGCTCACCTGTGGTCTATAATGGGGATCTACCCTTCGTGTAATCTATATTTTTATCACCTAATTCTTTAGATCTATAATGGGGATCAACCCATCATATAAGCTATATTGATCTAACCCATGAGTTATAATATCGATAAACGCTTAGTATAAGTTGTATCAGCCTCACCTATTTTTGATGAGTTATAATGGTGTTTAACACTTTTTATAGGCTATATCGAGAACACCATTGATCTATAATGGGGATAAAAAATTCATATATGTTATATTAGGCTCACCAATTTTTTTTTTCATATAATGATCATGTATCATATCGAGAATAAAACATTTTATTATTTCACAGTTTCATCATCAACCCCTTTTTTAAAAATATTTTAAACTCATATGAAATCCATTTTTGGATATCAAAATTCCCTTTATTTTTTAAAACCCATTTTCAATACCAAAATATACAGAAAAAGGGAAAGGGGGTTTTCTATTTATTAAAACACCAAATCTTTCAATGTAATATATAATTAAAATAAGATTCACAAGGGTTCAAAAAGTAATTGTAATCATATACATTAAAAATAGAACATTCATTTTTATATTGTTCAAAACATTCCATATAAAACACATAAAAGGATTATTCTTCAAAACCATTTATATTAAGTAAAAAGGTTTTATGAATTTTAATATTTAAATCTTGTATGTTCATATAAAAAATTCATGAAATCTCTTTAGAAACATGTACATGTAAGAAAGAGAGTTAGAATAAAAAAATTAAAAGTTTATTTTTTAAAATAAACGTCCATTATCATCATTGATGTATTTGAGTCATAATCCCCATAAAATAATAAAATTTAAAAAAATATTAAATACCATTAAATTGTTTAAATTAATTTTATTACATTTCACGATGTCTATATATCCATCCATTAAGATAATATAGGTTTCTAACATCAAAATATTCCACAATGAATAAAAATTAAGTTGATGTCCCTTACCTTAAGTCTGACATGTCACATGTGCCTTTATATTCATGAATAATAAATTGATGTTAATTATTTAATTAATTGATAAAAATTTTCAAGTTTATTAAAAATTGTATTTATATTATTATGTATTATATATTGTTATATAATTTATTAAGTTTATGTTGAATGTTTTGACCCTATTGGGATTATGTGTCAAAAAATGACATTAGAAGGTTGAATATGGTCAAAGAGGTCATTATTTAAAAATATGTAGATTAATAATCATGGAATATTGTTTATATTTATAAATAAATTATATTTCAAAGACCAATAATATAATATTTTGTTGATAAATTATTTATATTACAATCAAGGAGATAATAGGATGTTGGTACACATGAGTAACTTTTCCATTTTTCAATGATATTTATCAAAATGAGGTAATTAATATTATATCTTTAAATAATCATAATAATATATTATATAACATATTAGTTCTTTAAATACACTTATATATATCATCTATATGGATTTTTTATGAAAATAGATTCACATAGCTTCGTGAAGGCAGTAGTCCACACATTCACAAACGACGATATCATTTCTAACATACTGAAAAGGTAAAAAGAAAAATGATATATTATTTTTTCATAGTAATAAATATTTAATGAATATAACTATATTACCATTTATATCACATATATGAATTATATTTTCCTTTTTTACATTCAATGAAAAGATATTGTGAAAACGAATCACATTCCTTCGCGAGATGGCAGTCTATTGTACCCACAATAAACGTTATTATATCTCATACAGAATGAAATGAAATTATACATGATATAATGAATAAAAATATATATTTAATTTATAAAAATCACATATATTCTTTATATCCATCAATATACCCAATCGTGACAGGTTTTAATGAAAAAAGTAATTATATCGGTTCGTGAGGCGGTAGTCTGCCGTACACACAAATGATACTTTTTATAACCCATTTGATCAAATAAGAGAAGGATATTGTGAATTAAATTAACATAATAAAATATTATTATATTTAATAAACTTATTATATTATATAATAATTGTTTAAGAATAAATTTTAGGGGATGGTGGAAGAAATAAAATGAAAATGCTTGTTTAAGAACATTACCTCTTCTTCGGGTAACTTTTTTTGGTTTCAACCAAAGGCCTTCCATGGTTGGAATTATTACCGAACTTAGGATTATATTTTTATAATAGGGAATTTGTAATGGTATTTGGTCAGTTATTATTTTAACTAAATGGGTTTGAATGTAATAATAATAGAGGATATGGGGTGTCCTTTTATAATCAAAGAGGAGTGGAATTTTTATAAATACTCAAAAGTATTCAACAATGGGAGGTCAATATCAACTAATGTGGATAAAAAACATATTAATAATATATTCAATTGTATATTTTTCCTAAAATAACTTCCAAAACACAAAAATAAAATAATTTCTATCATTTTATTCATTAGTCATTAAGTTTACCCAATCTTAATCTTTCAATTTTTACCATGGAAACTTGTATGATTTTATTTATCAAGTTAAGTTAACCTCTATGAAAAAATGTAAATGAATCTTATTATATAATTTAGACCGAATTATTCTATATAAGATATCAACTTTATTAAATAATAATCCTTGGTTTGTGGAAAATAAATTTTATCACAAGATTATATGATACATAGAAGCTCGTTTTAACCTTAATCTTGGTAATTAATGTTTAATATTTTTCACAAATAATTGTCGTAAAAAATTAATTTCTCCCATTTAGATAATATAATTTTTTATTAAAAATTAGGATTCCATTTATTCAAATTCAATTCACATTATTAGAAAAATTAAATTTCAAATTAATCCTGAATATGCGATGAAAATGATGGTTTTCAAAGAGAAAAAAGATCATAAGATTGACACGTTTTTATATAAAAATTCAATTTAAAATTAATAATAATGACCCAAATAGGATTATTAGATACAAAATTGACCTAATTTTACTTTAAAAACAATTTAAAATAAAATTTACCATTATTAATAAATTAAATAAAAACCCATTTTTTGTATAAAATTCAGTATTATTCACTATTAAGATAAAAATGAAACTTTTTTTATAAAAATCTGAAATTTTAAACCAAAGATAAATTTGAAATTATGATTTAAAAAATTATTTTTTTGAAATAAATTTTCTAAATAAGTTAACAACTAAATATAAATTATGTGTGAAAAGCACGACTAAACCACCTTTTAAAAAACAATTTTTCAGAAAACATTTCATTTTTATGTAAATGAATCGTATTTAATTTGTAATAAATATATATCCATTTAATTTGTAGTACATATGTTTGATCCATATAATTTATATTATTTAATTAATAATAATATTACTATTTAATTTATTGGCTATGTTATAATGGTCATGTTAAAATAATAAAATTTTAATAGAGTGCCATGTTTCATTTAAACATGGGGTTGTGTGCATTACAAGATGTAAAATGAATTAGATAAATATATAATAAAATTTTAGGTGGTTAAATTATATTCTATAATTGTAGTTTCATGTCATACTGGATATCAAACATGATTTTCTTTTTTTTAAAAACTCGAGGTGTTACATCCACAATCCTTCGAATGAAGTTCATCACCCACAACCGATCCAATTCACACTAACAAGGAATATAGTTATCAGAATATATACCCGTCATGGTTATTCATTAAAAAATATTTTCTAGGAATTACCACCTATTCATATCTGATCTCTAACTGAGCATCAAGAATAATTATTCCTATGTCACCTTAAGAATGCAATAATAAATATTAAATATACATAAAAGATTATGATTATTACCGATCCAAACCTATGGTGTGATCCCCACCATAGAGCTTCCAAAATTTTGTTCTTCGAGATCTAACCCCAACTATTCATGATTTATGTGTATATCACTCTTTAATCCATTCACTTACTCCCTAACATCAATTTATTCTCCCATCTTGTTTCACACCTACGACAATCAAACAATAGTACACCAAACCAATCAAATGTCACCTTCTACCACAAGAAGATTAATATTCCTAATGAGTCCAATGGATGACATATATTTCCCACCAAGAGGATTATCTAGAATCCAAAAAACTCTAGTTCTCAACTTCCATAGCTACTTTCAGGTTCATTTGAATCCCCTAAACCACCACTAACCGATAGGTCACCACCTTATTCATAAAGGTACAAAAACATAAAATTTCCTCAAAAAATTCATGAAAAATAGTACATGCCTCATGGAATTCCATAATATATCTCATGGAACAACTCTTTCATATAAAATATTGTTTTCCAAAGTGATATTTCCACAAATCTCGTTGCTCAAAAACTCACTCGATCTCACACAAGACTAATAGTCACACACTCATTTCAAAATAGATCAACATCCCAAGAGGCACAAATCATTGAGTCTAAGGTTATAATGCCTATCATACTAACCAAAATCCAAACAAACTGGTCCCATACGAAAAGAGAATTCTCAGAGCCTTTCTCATAAAATATAATCTTTCCCTATATGAAACCATTGAAATCACACATGATAAGTAATAGAACCCAACAGAAGTATGATCTCACTCACTCACTCGACATCGATGTGAAAAAAATAACACACTCATAAGAGAAAGATCATGGAATAACAATCAATGCAGTCCTCAGACCGTAAGGGTTTCCATGACAAAAAATGAAACATGTGATCATCAATAAACCACCTATCACGCATTCCTTCCCTGATTGCGTTCTAAAGAGGGTGTCAAGTTCCCAATATGGTCACATAGAGTTTCCATTAATATCTCTTAATTAAAGGGTATTTATAAAAAATAGAGTGATTTATAACCATATAATCCACTTGATATACCCTAAGAAAAAGTAATACTGAAAAACACATAGTATTAAATAAAAGTCATGTGAGCCCTACATGCCTAGTTTAATACGTGATCATTGGCCTCCAACTAATGCATCAAGAATAAAATCCCATAAATCAAAACTTATTAACACTTAATTTTATGAAGCATATCAATAATAATAGTACTCATAAAGAACAACAATGGATAACCTTGGTAGCCATGAATTCCCATTGGAAATGTTATCATTTCTCACAAGTATATGGTCCATTACAGGCTCCAACACATTCATAAATATCATATCTACTATATATAATAAAACAAAACAAAACTTATAATACAATTTTATAATTCTTATCCTGAATTCCCAGGTTTATGATATGGTAGCACACCATGTATGCTGTAGGTTGTTGACTAGAAATGAGGGTCTATAGTATGTTGTGGCAAGCCTATAACTTCCTAATATAGTAAATTATAGATGAAATTACTAATAAGTATAATATTCACAAGAACATAAGGATATATAGAATATCAATGAACATAATATTATAAACAATTATGTTTTCAAATAAGACATACCAAAAACCGTTCAAAGGATTGATCACCGAAATATATATATATATATATAATAAAACAAAAGGTAATACATACAAGAGACTAAAAGAGAAATCTATGTCTAATGAGTCCCCGATATCAATATACATACCGAGAAACCTCATCTTCAACCCTTGCACATCAAGGTCATTAATATTAAAAGAAGGTGTAAGGTATGTGCATGCACCGAGGTTACCATGTAGGGTGTGAGAATATAAATATATAAGGGCCTCACAAAGAACCCCTAATAAATTCCAAAATAAACTATTGAAAATCATGAAGATAAATACATAAAAAATCAATCACATGTGAATCTATCAGATGCTAACCAATATTCCATGAACACCGATTGTACATACTTCAGATCCATGATGGGAGAATAGTAATAATGGATATTGAAAGTGATCAATATTTTATAAAAGTCTGTTGAAATAGTCTATCATCAGTCTCAAGGAATCAAGTTGGATTTTCCCAGAAAACTATCACTTATCACATCTATCACATGTCAATCCAGAGGTCATCATGTCCTCACACTACATTATGTAGGATCCAAGGCCAAAACACCCTTGCTACCACTTTTATAAGTCTAGACTCAAAGCTATCATGGTCCTACCATATTCTTAGGTCCATCACCATCATAATTGTATACTATGTGGACTCCCCTATAAGGTATAACCATATAATATAGGAACATCGATTCAATATAGAAGTAGTAATGCATCCAAAGACATGGAAATCACACATAACATGTTAGAGTATATATTGGAAAAAATAGACTGTCATCATGATAAAAAGTAGCAACAGACAATTACATGTGTTCAATATCAAACATTGTAAACAACTACATTGGAATAGTCATGGAATCATGTATCATATAAGGTCACATAGGTTAAACATGCACACAAAGTAACATGTATTATAATGGATATTATGATTGTACACATATGCACTTCTCTGTATAACATAACAACAATGGTCAAATGGGTAACACAAACGTATCGATGCATGTTATATCCACCTATATTATCTAGGGAAACACATACATACAAGGAATTTAAAAATTAACACAGTCTATGGTAATTATTAGAAAGGTTTTTAGGAATCTAATGCATCTTAGTTCATGTAACATTCACTAATGTCTAATGTAACACTATGAAGGTATAGAGGAATATCATAATCATTAGTGTATGTAATATATGCCAATGTATAAGGAATTTCCCTCCTACAATAATTTCATAACACATTGGTTAGTATATTAAAATAGGGAAACCTTATTTCAACTAAACACACTCTTTTCATACTCACATGTCTTAGTCTATACCTCTACTAGTGACTCAATCTGTATTAAAAAAACACATGATAGAAACTACTTCGGTTTTCTAATCAACCATCATCAACACTTGTTAGTAATTACACCCAAAATCACCCCATGATAATCTTATAGACCTTAGGAACATTTAGAACATAGGATTCCAACATGAAGAGTCAACTTCCAACTAATACCTACTATGTTTCTATGGAAAAATTATAAGGAAACACTCCAGGCATTTTCTTTTCTAATTTCACATCACCCATATTCAATTCAAAACTATTCAAAATTTAGATGAAACACCGTCATTATAGTCTTACATATCCATGGAAGAAAGAAAATATGTAACCCATAACCCATGGTTGGTTACATCACACATCTATTGAGGAATTCCACCCAATTTTACCAAGGGTTACTTCTCTTCATCCTAGGTTTTAATTCCTAAAATATCTACATTGATTTATGGAAGACCATATAGAATATTAGACCTCATACTCACTTAATGCCCTAGAAGGGTCACTAATATAATAAATTAGAATTTTCACCTCATAGGGACCTATTTTACAAATAAAAAAAAAACCAAACACAATGTGTATAAGTGCTCTCATCATGTGTTAAGGCCTCAAGTTAATATCATTACATATTTTAAGGTCATATCAGTTTATATATAAGCTACCCTATCCAAAAAAATCCTGAAAAAACACATAATAAATAAAGGTTCAGACAAGAAATGTGGAATAATACCAGAAATATGAAAACAAACAAGTAATTCCATCTATACACACATATGTGTTTGAGAATCAAAGGGTCTAACTGTAACACCCCGAGCTTCCACAATACGCTTCTCATTCAATAATGCAATAGCTTGCATTGTACGCAACTTCGAGTTCTAAAACACCGTGACTAATCATAGTAACCGTTATGAATAGTAATAACCACCTTTTAAAGTTATAGAAATTTTATATTTCAAAATGGACTTCATTTTTGGATTTGAAATATCGAAATTAGCCTATGTTGAATTTTTTGTATTTTTCTGAGAACTTCTAATTTTTTTATGAATAGTGAAAAATACTTAAAAAAAACTTTTTTAATAAAAATAATTTATAGTGATAAATAATACTATTTAGTGGTTTTAAAGTATAATTATAATATATTTTTACCATTTTATCCAATGGTGGTCATTATAATTAATTTAACATTGAAATTGGACATAAACAATTGCCAATCTTTTGATATAAATTGTTTCCTAAAAACACGCTATTTGTTGTGACAGCGGGAATTAATTATAAAATTAATTAATTCAACTTATATATTTGGAATTTTGTAAAATAGACATCATTTTTGAATTCAGAATATCAATTATAGCTTAGGGTGAAATTTTAGCATTGTTCTGAAAAACTTCAATTTTTGATGAATAGTGAAACCACTAAGTGGTAGTTAAATAACTGATTTTTCGTTTAAATGAAATAGTACCACTTCTGTGTTTTGATTTTCAAAAATCCGACATACATGGTTTTCATTAAGAAGTAAAATGTGGTTCAGTGAGATTAAAATAATTTTTGGCAAATAGTAACTTTTAAGTTCTTAATCGCGATTAGAGGTAATTAGTGTAGTTTAAGGTAAAAATAATGTTTTAATAATATGAGATGAGCTTGAAACATGTCCTACCCTCCTTTTATGTGTCATGGCCGACCAAGAAAATCCATGGGTCAACTTGGGGACCCCATGGAGCCACTTTAGTTGGAAAATGACATAAATACCTTTTATTTAATGTTAAAGTAAATAATGACACAAACATGAAATGTTTTACTAAAACAATTTTTACATGGGGTTATACAAGTCATATTTTTTACTATAAATAGTCATTTGAAAGATAAAAATATTTCCTACATCATAGTATTTTTTTATAATTTTTAGACATTAAATAAATTAAATTATTTATGACATCATTATGATGCAACGATGACCCCATTATTTAACGATTTTAATAAAATGAAAAGATAATGTACAATACAAGGCTTAAACTTGTCCAAAGACTATTGGATGGGTATATTTCTAACACTTATTACCTTATACACGAATTATATAAGTGTTGGAACTTTAGAATCCGAAAATTATTGTATAATAATGTAAAAGTTCCTTAATTTCCAAGAGTACCCCTCCTCTCCTCTTATAAAAGGCCCCCACCTCTACCACCTCATTCACACATTAAAGACATTTTTCTCAGCCAAACTCTGCCCAAATACTCCCCCAACTTCCCTCCCTTACTCATTGATTCCTCACTTTGGGCATAACTCTTCCCAAGGAAGCCTTTGGATCAAATCAAAAAGAGTTACCCGATTTTTAGGTAATGTCTTCTCTAATGTTGTTTTGTTTATTTAGCTTCTCCAACCCCTTAAACTCTTTTTATTCATTTCTTTTGTAACAACACCAGTATCCTCAATATACTAGTATGTTTTTATAAGAATTATTCGAGCTAAACTTACACACAACTACATCTAATGGTTACAGAACATACTGTTTCTGTGGATGGCGAATTTCTACCTCACGAAACGATGATTGTTCAACACTCATATAACACCTTCAAAGGTGGCCATTAAGATGTTACTATATTTATATATGATATATAATATGTTTATGTTTTACTTATGCTTCTTTATTTCTCATTTATGGCATACTTTATGATTTCCATTATGGGTAAACGCGATAATTTCATTTTAGAAAGTACGGACTACCACCCCCTCAAAGTGATTTGAATCGTTAATTCCATATTGGGATGTATAAAGGATGGAGTAAATGGTATTATAAAATATATTATACTGGAATTATATTATACATTTATATCATTATTATTTCATTCCATTAAATACGAAATAGAAATGAAAGTAGCGTTCATGCATACGTACGGCTTACCGTCTCCATGAACGGTGCATTTCATTTCTTACCTCTAAATGTTACGTAATATTATAAATGAATGTATATACTATATATATATGATATATATGATATCTTCATCATTAATATAATTCTGGATATAATGGATATTTCACCACATGAACAACTTGTAATTATAAGAATTTTATTTTTGACTCAAGTACCAAAGATCGACAAAACGACTGTTATTAACTTAAATAATTACATAATGTTCATAACATGGTAATAAGTGATATAAAAGGAATAATGAACATGAAAAAGGTTCTTAAGTAAATAGAAATTAACTCTAGTTTATTATTCAGGAGGATAAAGAACGGTCGAGTCAGGACAGGAAGCAAGGTAAGGGAACTTCTTAACCCAATTTCTATTATTTGGGTTAATCTCCTACTTTCAAATTATGTCATGATATTATTATGTCCTATCTTGTATTTGTACATTATTTATGTGTACTTATAGTAAATACACATTATAGATGTACTTTATTTAAAAAAATGATCTTTTTAAGGACTTCGTCTCAATCCCCTTTCATTGAGGCATATTTGGTTTTATACACAACTTTCTTTTATACGGTGTATAAACCCCTTTGACTTTTACGTTTATTCAAAAGGAATCTTATTTATACAAAGCATTTTACTAAATGACAAAAAGGGAATGTTTTTTTCCATACATATGTGACGACAACGACTTCTCCGCCGCCATGACCATTATTTGAGTTTCAGCTTCCTCTACAAGCCATCTTTTTTTAATGAAAAATAAATACAAAGTTTTAACTTTATTTTATTTTGGTATTGAAAATGGTTTTGAAAGCGTTTTTATTATATCAATGTGTTGTATTGATATCTTGTGATTGAAATGTGGAAATGTTATGTTTCCTTTATGCATGTTTTATGTGATACGATTATGTTATGGTTTATGATATGTTTAAACCTATTCATACGAGGAATGAATTGGACTTAATATGTGATGGTTGGAGCCCACTACAGCTCCTCGATGCATCGACAAGTCTCATGAGACAAACTAGTGTCTTGGCACGAGGCCTTGACAAAATCTTATTTGTGGTCTTGGAACGAGGCCTTGGCTACGTGGTTATGATAATCTGGCATTATGAATTCCATAATTATGAAAGTTGTTATTGATATTGCATGTGATTATTCGACTAGTAGAATATCCATGTAAGAAAGTAAATGGCATTATTTCAGTTTACTTTTGCCATATTATGCTAAAGTTCATGTTTAAAAGGCTTTTGTTTTAGTCATACATTGCCTTAAATGTTTATGTTTATTTATGAAAGCTTCTGTAATATTGTTATCCTTACTGAGCATCTGAGCTCACCCCTTTCAATGTTTTAATATTTTCCAAGATGTGAAGAAGTATTTTATGAATGACCTGCAGGGATAGTCAGAAGAGGATATGAGTGTGGACTATGAAGACTTTGTTATTAGTTTTTTCACTTTATGATGTAATGTAAGACTTATGAATGTATCTAGTGTTTCAAGGCTACTAAACTAATCGGTCTTTCGAGACGTGATCTTTTGTGATCATGCCAATGTTATGAAGTAATGCACCAACTCTGGGTAGCTGGGGTCGGGGCGTTACAGTTGGTATCAGAGGCAGTTTAGTACTAACCTTGGAAGCTAGATTTAGATAAACTCTGATTAGATCACATAGCCCAAAGATAGACTTTAAGGATTAGTATAGAAGAACTTCCTAGAATTTTGGTATTATAGAGATTTTGTGAGTTTTCCGAGCAATACAACCCTGTCTGGATACGAGCTGGTAGAGGCGGCTCTGGCACAGATGTACCTAGGGGTAAAACCCAAAAACACCGCTTTGAGCTAGACTTGAACGGGAACTGGTGCACGACAACGGGCCTTGCTGCACTCTTGGTTACGACACTCCTGGGGGATATGCTTAGGATAATTCTCATTTTCTTTACAAACCACTATGAAGGGTTATGATTATATACTTCCTCAAAGGAAACATTCCTTTTTATGATTATGGATTATATCCATAAATAGTTCAATTTAGGTAAAGTGTTTTAAAAATATGGAATTATGTATTTTAATTCATAAACTAATCTAGTTTATGCCATTGTTTAGAAATGGTGCCTAGTGGAAGGAATGGAAACCGTATCAATGCACGCACTCCGTGTAGGGATTGCTCTCCTGATCAAGATAATTATTGTGGATCTGGAGATACAACTGGTGCTGATCAACTTATTACCATACTGGGAAAACTCACTCAGGTTATGAATAATAACCTTACTCGTATGGAGCACCCTGATCCACAACGTGGAGGATCAATGTTAGACCACTTCATGAGGCAACAACCACCAAAATTTAATGGGGGTACAAATCTGTTAGTAGTTGAGCAATGGATAAACTCCTTAGAGAAAATATTCCATGACTTGGGGAGTAGCAAAAGGGAGAAGGTTATCATGGTAGTTTACCGCCTCACTAGAGATGCCGATCAATGGTGGTCATTGATTCAAAATACAAAGGAAGATGATGACGTATCGAATATGGAATGGAGGGAGTTCAAAGAGATTTTCTTAGAAAAATACTTTCCTCATGATCATCGAGCAGACATGGAAAGGAAATTTCTAAGTCTGAGACAAAAGGAGGATGAGAATGTTGCAAAGTATGAGGCCAACTTTACAAGGTTGGCGAGGTATTTTGAAGATTATATACGTAACCCAAGAGGTAAGATTGATTGTTTCTTTGATGGGTTAAAACCATTTCTCCGTAGAGCTTTAGTATCACAACCTTCTCATCATACGAATATATTGTCTCGTGTGATATCAAGACAGAAAATGAATTCTCTATGTCTTATGACAACAAAGTAAAGCAATAGAAGAAGAGAACGGTGGACCAACAGACGGATAAAGGGGAAAAGGGAAAGAAGGATTTTCTATTATGTGATAATTGTGAGAAGAATCACCCCGGTGCTTGCCAAAAAGGAATGAGAGTTTATTATAAATGTGGAGAAAAAGGTCACTAGGCGCGTGATTACAAGGGAAAGAAAGAGGCTATCAATGTTGAATGCTACAATTGTAGGGAAATGGGTCATTATTCAAATGAATGTCCTAAGCGTCAGGAAAACATACCTCAGAAAAGGCCAAGGGGTCAAGGACAATCTTATGTTGTGACTACATTTTAAGTGGAATAATTAATGTATTGGTGCTTTTGGACTCAAGGATTATATTCTAGTTAAAATAATAATCTGATATATATAAGGATTGTACTGCAGTACTTGTTTTTTTCATTAAGGTTTTAATATGATGAAGGTAATAATATTTTTAGTATGCGACAATAACAGAAACTTTACATTGTTTGGGGAATTTGATGTTACAATTGATTTTGGAATTAAGAGACCTTTTAGAGAAAGTCTGGACAGAGGTATTATGGATAACTATAAAGGTTGGAGTGGATTAAGTTGATATTTGGATAGTATTGTTAAAGGTTAATAAATTTATGAAGATTATTTTTGGAATATTATAATACTATAGTTTTATGAAAAGGACAACCTGTAGGGTGGGGCATAACCATCACATCGGACAAAGCTGTAGGAATCGAACCCACAACCATAGTGCGACATGCCTTTATTTCCTACCACTAGCCTACAGGAAGTCCCTGGTTATTAAAAAATAATTTTACTAATCTAAATGGTATGTTTTAACATTTGGAACCTTATACAATTAGGATAAGTACAACATTTTTGAGTTCTATTATCTTTTTGAGTGAAAGATGAGTTGAAGGTTGAAACTCTAATTGTCAAGCATAAATATATATATACCTATCAATTATTCAATGAATAAATTAATTCTTAAACTTTAGTAAAGGGATATTAAAACAAAAAAATGTGTTATCCTAGTACCTTATGTCTTGTTGAACTGATGATATTTTAAATCAACATAGATTGAAGGCTTTGAGGCCCTCAATTTGACTGTTGATTGTGATTGATGTCCTCAATCACTCCCTACAAATATTTACGTTTTTTCTCCAATTATATGTCTCTAATTTCCACCAATGTTCTCCTAATCGAGATCATAAATGGGTGGTGACTTTTTCATTTCCTTTTCCCTCTTATTAAGGCTAAATTTTATTAATCTTATTTCTGATGTGGGTTTTCCACAAATGTATTTTCTATTTTCATCCTTTTATTTTCCAAAAAAAATTTCAAGTTGCGAGGACGGAATTTATTGAAGGAGGGGAGAATGTAACACCCCGAGCTTCCACAATACGCTTCTCATTCAAAAAATCAATAGCTTGCATTGTACGCAACTTCGAGTTCTAAAACACCGCGACTAATCATAGTAGACGTTATGAATAGTAATAACCACTTTTTAAAATTATAGAAATTTTATATTTCAAAATGGACTTCATTTTTGGATTCAGAATATCGAAATGAGCCTATGTTGAATTTTTGGTATTTTTCTAAGAACTTCTAATTTTTTTATGAATATTGAAAAATACTTAAAAATAACTTTTTTAATCAAAATAATTTATAGTGATAAATTATAATATTTAGTGGTTTTAAAGTATAATTAGAATATATTTTTACCATTTTATCCAATGGTGGTCATTAGAATTAATTTAACATTGAAATTGGACATAAACAATTGCCAATCTTATGATATAAATTGTTTCCTAAAAACACGCTATTTGTTGTGACAGTGGGAATTAATTATAAAATTAATTAATGAAACTTATATGTTTGTAATTTTGTAAAATAGACATCATTTTTGAATTTGGAATATCAATTATATCTTAGGGTAAAATTTTGGCATTGTTCTGAAAAACTTCAATTTTTGATGAATAGTGAAACCACTAAGTGGTAGTTAAATAACTGATTTTTCGTTTAAATGAAATATTACCACTTCTGTGTTTTGATTTTCAAAAATCCGACATACATGGTTGTCATTAAGAAGTAAAATGTGGTTCAGTGAGATTAAAATAATTATTGGTAAATAGTAACTTTTAAGTTCTTAATCGCCATTAGAGGTAATTAGTGTAGTTTAAGGTAAAAATAATGTTTTAATAATATGAGATGAGCTTGAAACATGTCCTACCCTCATTGTATGTGTCATGGAAGACCAAGACAATCCATGGGTCAACTTGGGGACCCCATGGAGCCACTTTAGTTGGAAAATGACATAAATACCTTTTATTTAATGTTAAAGTAAAAAATTACACAAACATGAAATGTTTTACTAAAACAATTTTTACATGGGGTTATACAAGTCATATTTTTTACTATAAATAGTCATTTGAAAGAAAAAATATTTCCTACATCATAATATTTTTTTTATAATTTTTAGACATTAAATAAATTAAATTATTTATGACATCATTATGATGCAGCGATGACCTCATTATTTAACGATTTTAATAAAATGAAAAGATAATGTATAATCCAAGGCTTACACTTGTCCAAAGACTATTGGATGGGTAGATTTAGAACCCTTATCACCTTATCCACGAATTATATAAGTTTGGGACCTTTATAATCCGAAAAGCATTGTATAATAATGTAAAATTTCCTTACTTTCCAAGAGTGCCCCTCCTCTCCTCTTATAAAAGGCCCCCACCTATACCACCTCATTTACACTTTCAAGCCATTTGGCTCGGCCAAACTCTACCCAAATACTCTCCCAACTTTCCTCCCTTACTCCTAGAAGCCTCACTTTGGGCATAACTCTTTCCAAGGAAGCCTTTGGCTCAAATCAAAAATAGTTACCCGATTTTTAGGTAATGTCTTCTCTAATGTTGTTTTATTTTTTTTAGCTTCTCCAACCCCTTAAACTCTTTTTATTCATTTCTTTTGTAACAAAACCAGTATACTCAATATACTAGGATGTTGTTATAAGAAGTATTCGAGCTACACTTACACACACCTACATCTAATGGTTAAAGAACACACTCTTTCTGTGGATGGCGAATTTCTGCCTCACGAAACGATGATTGTTCAACACTCATATAACACCTTCAAAGGTGTCCATTAAGATGTAACTATATTTATATATGATATATAATATGTTTATGTTTTACTTATGCATCTGTATTTCTCATTTATGACATAATTTATTATTTCCATTATGGGCAAACGCGATAATTTCATTTTAGGAAGTGCGGACTACCGCCCCCTCAAAGTGATTTGAATCGTTAATGCCATATGTGGGATGTATAAAGGATGGAGTAAATAGTATTATACAATATATTATACTGGAATTATATTATACATTTATATCATTATTAATTAATTCCATTAAATATGAAATAGAAATGAAAGTAGCATTCATGCGTACGTATGGCTTACCGTCTCCATGAACGGTGCATTTCATTTCTTACCTCTAAATGTTACGTAATATTATAAATGAATGTATATACTGTATATATATGATATATATGATATCTACATCATTAATATAATTCTGGATATAATGGATATTTCACCACATGAACAACTTGTAATTATAAGAAGTTTATTTTTGACTCAAGTACCAAAGATCGACAAAACGACCGTTATTAACTTAAATAATTACATAATGTTCATAACATGGTAATAAGTGATATAAAAAGAATAATGAAAATGAAAAAGGTTCTTAAGTAAATAGAAATTAACTCTAGTTTATTATTCAGGAGGTTAAAGAACGGTCGAGTCAGGACATGACGCAAGGTAAGGGAACTTCTTAACCCAATTTCTATTCTTTGGGTTAATCTCCTAATTTCAAATTATGTCATGATATTATTATGTCCTATCTTGTATTTGTACATTATTTATGTGTACTTATAGTGAATACAAATTATATATTTACTTTATTTAAAAAAATGATCTTTTTAAGTACTTCGTCTCAATCCCCTTTCATTGGGGCATATTTGGTTTTATACACAACTTTCTTTTATACGGTGTATAAATCCCTTTGAATTTTACGTTTATTTAAAAGAAATATTTTTTATATGAAGTGTTTTACTACACGACAAAAGGGGAATGTTTTTCTTTCTGTACATATGCGACGACAACGACTTCTCCGCCACCATTACCATTATTTGAGTTTCATCTTCCTCTACAAGCCATCTTTTTTTTAATGAAAAATAAATACAAAGTTTTAACTTTCTTTTATTTTGGTATTGAAAATGGTTTTGAAAGCCTTTTTATTATATCAATGTGTTGTATTGATATCTTGTGATTGAAATGTGGAAATGTTATGTTTCCTTTATGCATGTTTTATGTGATACGATTATTTTATAGTTTATGATATGTTTAAACCTATTCATATGAGGAATGAATTGGACTTAATAAGTGACGGGTGGAGCCCGCTACAGATCCTCGATGCATCAGCAGGTCTCATGAGGCAAACTAGTGTCTTGGCACGAGGCCTTGACAAAATCTTATTTGTGGCCTTGGCACGAGGCCTTGGCTCTGTGGTTATGATATTCTGGCATTATGCATTTCATCATTATGAAAGTGGTTATTGATATTGCATGTGATTATTCGACTATTAGAATATCCATGTAAGAAAGTAAATGGCATTATTTGAGTTTATTTTTGCCATATTATTCTAAAGTTCAAATTTAAAAGGATTTTGTTTTAGTCATACATTGCCTTAAATGATTATGTTTATTTATGAAAGCTTCCGCAATATTGTTATCCTTACTGAGCATCTGAGCTCACCCCTTTCAATGTTTTAATATTTTCCAGGATGTGAAGAAGTATTTTATGAATGACCTACATGGATAGTCAGAAGAGGATATGAGTGTGGAACATGAAGACTTTGTTATTAGTTTTTCAATTTATGATGTAATGTAAGACTTATGAATGTATCTAGTGTTTCCAAGTCTACTAAACTAATCGGTCTTTCGAGACTTGATCTTTTGTGATCATGCCAATGTTACAAAGTAATGCACCGACTCTGGGTAGCTGGGGTCAGGGCGTTACACTAACTACATCAAATAAGGAAACCATGATCATTTATCCCATGAAATATTTCACCAAGCATTGAAAAGAACCATCTATTCCTTGTTTATCTTTATCCATGATGATTATTACCATTGAATCCTCATGAAAATAACCATCAATTATAGATACGATATTCTATTAAATAATTCACCAGAAAAATTCTATATCTGATGTCAATATATCATCAAACTAATAAAAATGGACCATATCAGGCCAATAAATCAAGATCTAACAATTACAACCTATATCTATGTCTTGGTTCTAAGAATAAATAGAGGATCTAACATAAAAAAATGAATTAATGAAAAACGAGTACATACCTTGAATCTTCAAGATCTACTATCTTTATATCTATCAACAATATAGAGGGAAGTGGTGTAATTTCCCATGATAATCCTTTGGAGTCCAAAGGATTGAAAACCTTAGATAATTTTAAGAAATGCTGAATTCAAAGGGTAAAAGTTACAATAATTGAGTTTTGGATCATTAATAACCCGTACACATGGTTTGGATACGTGGTTAGAAAAACATTTCACCAACATTGTGTGGTCCACGACCTCCCTATTGAACCAGCATGGGATTGTTTCATTGTTTTTTAAAACATAATTTTACAATGATATTTCCACACAAATTAGTTTTATTATTACCTATGAAGGATGAAAATATTGATAAATTTTGCACGTTATCCATTCTTGGGTTTCATGGTTATCTAGGGGAAGGGCACATTAACATATGATTCATCCAACCAAACCATTTTCCACCTAAAATTACCTAAAAACAATCCAAACAATAAACTAGATATTTAGTACACTTTGGAATAAAATTTCTCTATTCATTCACATATTAAAAATAATCAAAAGAACTCAAAAACACCAAAAAAACAACCCAATACTTCTTTTACACAAACTAAACCTCCAAAAACATTAATTCTTAGTAATTTCTACATGTAATGACGTGGGTAATTACATGTGGGGTTTTTAGTGAATGTTTATTTCCATATTTTTGTAATTACACTAAGTAAAAACTTCTTATATTAACCATGAAAAAAATACCGATGGAAAATATTTTAAGTAGGATCACCCAAGAGAGTCTATTTTAACATGAAAATAAATTTTTAGGTGCTTTTAATTTGTTATGTAATCCCAATGCAAGATATTATAATATAAATCACTAAACGCACTGCGGGTTCTGGTGGAGTGTACAAGGAGAAATTTCTTGTATCACAGATCAACTATAAAAACCATTTTGTCCAGTTGTTTACTATCATTGATTTTATACTTCACAACATATTAATTTAAAGGAAATTTTAAATCATTTATGAAGAGGGGTTTTGATATTGTGTGAAATTTAATACTCAATTCACCCCCTGAGTAACTTTAATTTATTTATGGGAGTATAGTTTAAACAAATATCAAATCTTCCAAAATGTTTTTGGTATGGTTTAAATAACCCATAAGATTTAGAACGAACTTATTTTTCTGAATTTTAGAAAATTAAACCTATTTATCATTATAATTCAGCATACATGGTTTGTTTTTGGGTGTTCTACATAGTGTGAGTAACACCCTAATATTTTATGAAAATTGTGTTTCAAATAAATTTATTTTTTTGATAGCTTGAGATACACACAACCCTAAGTTAAAATGAATCATGATATATTATTAAAATATTATTATGTGACCATTATAATTCATCTTGTTACATTGGAAGGTATGAATAAGATTTAATACATTATGATTTATAAAAAATATCATAATCAATAAAAATATATTGAATAATTATAAGGGAATAAAATTTGATTTTTTTGCAAAGTAATATTATACTTAAAGAATAGATTTCATTAAATGAGAATGATGGTGGCTCTCGAAAGTACTCTTAAGGGTGAAAGTAAAAAACCCTAAACAGGGTGATGATGCTAAGAATTCCAGGGAGAAGGAAGATACTGAGCTGGGTGATGAAGATCTTATCAGTCACTCTGATCTCTTCAGTCTCTATGCGAAGCGAAGATCTGAGAAATTGGTGTCTAAGGCTATCTCTTATCATGGGAAGAGTTTTGCGGATATGGACAAATAGGATGGAGGATTCACTTTAATGGATTGTGAAGCAGGTAGCTCGGAAAGAATCATACGTAAGGGCCGAATTTCACATGTATCGGCGAATCAAGCTGTTGTTGAGGAAAGGGTAAAATTGTGAAAATTTTCAATTACTACTCGGGTTGTGATTAAAAAAGGGGTAAAGACTTGGAAATTACATGATCTCATAAGAAGGTTGGTAGAGATTTTGGGTTTCAGTGATTAGAAGATGACAACCATGTGGAGGGGGTTCTATTATGGGGTGATTCCCTCTGATGAATGAAAAAGGCATGCTTAGAGTTTTGGATCCTTTCCTCTACATCCTGGATTCCTTCAGATTCATGAGTGGGATCAGAATATTGATCCCAGCATGGTTAAGAACACCTTTTCCTAGGTATGGATACACATTGATAAATTAAGTTGGATTTATTGGCATCCACAAATCTTGTTGGATATTGCTTCTCTATTAGGAATACGATAAGACTTGATAAAAAACAGACAATCATAGATTCAGTCACTATGCTAGAATTTTAGTGGAAGTAGACATGTCAATTACTTTAGTGGAAGAGGTAGTCTTTAACACTAGGGATTATAGGATCAACCTTGAAATAGGATACGAGAGGTAGCCAAAATTCTGTCCCAATTGTCAAATATTTGGGTATATACTTTCTAAATGTAACAGGAATAAGATCTGCTCCTCCTATTACTATAGAGGGCATGATGCTGGGAGTTGTTGAAATTGATCAAGGTCATCCAAAACCTGATATAAATATCAACAATGGACAGGTAGTGACTGACATGTTGGATATTCAGAGTTTACCCATTGCTGATGCTGTCCCTTCTGATGAGGATCGAAATAATAGCTTAGAGAACCCATCACAGGATGCGGTCACTATGGATGGTGTTGACACTGCTAATGAATGGAGTAAATGTCAGGATATTCAGATGCACAATGAAGATTATGCGCCTGCTATTTAGGTGGAAATAGATCATGATTATATTGACAATAAGGGGGGATTAGTATTGAATGTTAACTGTAATCCATCTATGATTGAAGGATCTAGTGTTCGGATCATAAATGACTCAATGATTCAAGACTCCCCCATGGGAGGAAGTCAGATAACACAACCCTCTAAGGATAGAGAAGGTAATTTTTCACAAATACCTTCATCTAAGGTTGCATGAAAGAAGTTACCTGTGAATCTAACAATGCCTATTGATTCAGGGAACATATTTATCTCTCTTTCTGATGATGAAGCTGGACCTATCAAGGGTGGAGGTGATTCCATTGAATTAGTAGATGACAATAAGGAATGTCCTGAGGAATGCTTAGCTTCAAGCTATACTGGCCCCTGCACTAGACAGAGGTCTTTGAATCAATGAAGACAATTTTATGGAACTTCCAGGGTATTGGGAATTCTCCCACGGTCAGAACCCTGAAGCATATCATCATGACCAATAAACCGATGTTATTGGGTATTTCAGAACCAAGAATGAACTTTGAAAGATGGATGGGATTTAATTGGAGTATCCTGGGCTACTCCCTTATTACAACTAATTAGCAGGTGAATGGGAATGAATCTCTATGGGTGCTAAAACACAATAATGTTATCATCGATTCTTTTCAAATTGATCAACAGTCAAAAACATTATTTTGTTTCTTTCAATTCAGTAAGCTTTGGGTGACCTTTGTTTATGCTTATAATCTGTACATTAAAAGAAGGACATTATGGTAATCCCTTCCCACGATTTCTAAAAACATGTCAACTAGATAAATTATACTTGGGGATTTCAATACCATTCTGAGGCCATAGGAGAAAACTGGGAGCATTTTTTGTAGAGCTTCAGCTAAAGAATTTTCTTCCTGCATTGATCATTGTAGGTTGAATGAAGTTCCCATTTCAGGTGTGGATTTTACCGGGACTAGATACACTCTAAATGGGAGACAGTCAATTAAATTAGATAGATGACTACTTAAGATTAATGTCATAAATGATATGATCGAAGTTTCCAGAATGACTCTTCCCAGGATTTATTCGGATCATAATCCTATTTTGGGTGACCTCTGTTTCAGTAGCCTGAGGTCAACACCTTTACCCTTCATGTTCAATAATGCATGGTTGGTTAGGCCAGGATGTAGGGATATAATTTTAGAGGCTTGGAATATAGATTTCACATGTATCTCTTTGATCATTCTTACATCTAAGCTAAAAATTGTAAAAGCTAGACACAAAGAGTGGAGTAAAAAATCATTCTCCAACATTGCTAATGACATTAAAGAGACTGAATATCACCTGTTAAGATGTCAATAGAAGAATATGCAACATAAAACACCATCACAAGAAGAGATACGTGTTTCTTCGAATCTTTAATGGTTAGAAGAAATCTCAGGACCTTAATGATTGATGACAATATGCTTACATCTGATAATGACATTACTAATGGTGTGACATCTTACTTTGAAAAACTATACTCTAACTATGGTGAGAACAGCTTAGAGAAGATTATTAGATGTGTTGAACCCAGTGTTGATGATAATCAGAATAGAAAGCTTTTTGAGACCCCTACTCAAAAGGAAATACATTTTGCACTTTTCTCTTTAAATATGGACAATATTGTTGGTACCGATGGCTTTACAAACAAATTTTTTATGTTCTACTGGGATATCATTCACCATGAAGTGATCAGTGCTATTAAAGAATTATTTCATCATTTTTTATGCCATTTTGGATGAACTCTAATTTTATTTCCCTGATTCTAAAGAAGGATAATTCCATGGACATTAAAGATTTCATGCCTACTGCCATTGGGAACACCATTACAGAGGTAATCAGCAAAATCATGGCTATCTGGCTAGGTGAAGTTTCTAAATGCCTTATCTCTAATAATCAGTTTGGCTTTGTACCTAGTACAAAGATTTAGAATTGCCTTTTCATTGCTTCAGAATACATAAATATTATGAAAATAAAATCCCCACATAGTAACATGGCCCTGAAGATAGATATATCAATGGATTTTGACACAATAAGGTGGGACTTTATCTTCACAATTATAAAGATACATGGCTTCTCAGAGAGATTCATTGGTCTGATATATACCATATTAAAAATTTCTTGCTTATCCATTCTTATCATTGGATCCTCCAGAAGTTTCTTTCAATGCACAAGAGGGGCCAGACAAGGTGATTATTTATCTTGGATTCTGTTCTCTATGGTGGATAATTACCTGAGTGTTTGTCTCCATGACTTTGTCAACACTGGTATTTATAAAATAATGAGGGTAGGTAGGAACTTCTTTGCTCCATCACATTTATTCTATTCTAATGATATACTTATGTTCTCTAAGGCTGACAGGAAAACAATTTCTTGCATTAAGAGTATCTTCTCACATTATGAAGAGGTTTTAGGCTAGGTTATCAGCTAGAGAAAATCCTTTATTGTCTTTGGGGAAGGTATTATAATCTTAAAGAAAAATAGGGTCTTTCATAGGCTTGGTGTCGAAAGAGGTATACTGCCCTTTAACTTTCTTGGGATTCCCTTGTTTTGGGAAAGGGTGAAACATTCCCATTTAGAAGGAATTGCTCTGAAAATTACCAATCAGTAAGAAAGTTGGAAAGGGAAGACCATGTCTTAGGATGGTAGAGTTTGCCTTGTCAAATCTTTTATTACATCCATGTTTTTTTTCCTTATGTGTATAGATTGCCAACACTTCTTCTCAAGGAGTTGTGTGGAATGATTTTGAATTTCATTTGGACTGGTTCAAATCATCAGAGGACACTTGTTACTGTTTCCAAGAATGACTATATAAAGCCAGTCAATATAGGAGGAATGGGAGTTAAGGATTTTATAATTTTCAATAATGCACTCCTACAAAACATCACTTGGAGGCTTCTTTCTAAGCCTAACTTTTCTCTTGAATTTCGGGTTGGAAGCTTTGTTGATATACTTCAAAACAGCAAATTCATTTTTCTGAAATCCTCTATGTGGCCTTTAATTAAGAGTTCTTATTCAACCATCATATCTCAATCAATATGGTTGGTTTTTCCTGATTCTCATCTGAACTACTGGAACACCCCATGGATGTCCTCACCAATAAAATATTACATTGATATTCCATCTGCATTGGGAAATCATTCCATTTCTGATTTGAATAAAAATTTGGATGCTCATGATATCATTCTTAATAATCTTCGTATGTAAATTACTAAATATTATTATGTTGATACTGACATACTGATCTAGAAACCTGCTCTTAGTCGATCCTTTTCTAGTCAGAAGTACTATAATCTGTAGTGTGGTGTATTCCCTGGAATACCTTCTTGGTTGGAAGGTGTTCATCAACAATACATTTCCCTCTAGAGATGCTTTGTTGATCTGGTGAATTTGGAAAAATAGAATGCCCATTAAATGTGTGTTACAGTGCACATGACTTAATCTGGCCTTGGTATGTCATTTCTGTATTAACAGTGATGAATCTATTTTCCATCTGTTTATCTAATGTCCTTTTTCTATGCGCTTTTGGAATTATTTTCAATCAATCTTCAATTGCTGCTCTGTTGAATTGGTGCTAAGTTCATCCATAAAGATTGATTTCAGTGACCAACTAAAATCTCTTTTTACTAATGCTATTATCCCAGTTTTCTCCTTTATCTGTAAAGCTCGGAATAATATTGTGTTTAACAATGTCAATCCTTCTTTCTAGGATAATGTTCTACTTATACATCGAAGCATTAAATCATCTTCGATGAACCAAATTGGATCCATGAACAATGATGTTTCTAACCTTGTACTCCTGATATCCCTTGGTGTCAGTGGTAGGGAAAGGAAGCTCAGAATGTTCAAATACATTAGGTGGATTCCACCAATTTCAGAGTGTCTGAAAGTGATTGTGGTTGGGGTGGCCTCCGGTGTACCAGGTCCTTCTAGGTGTGGTGGAGTATTCAGAACACATCGAGGCTTCGTGAAAGACTGTTTTTCCATTATATTGGTTATGCTCATGCTATTGAAGCTGAACTATGGGATATGATCAAAGCTATCATATATGTGGTGTGTTATGGTTGGAATAGAGGATGGTTAGAGTCAGATTCGTCTCTTACTATGATGATTTTTAAAGACCAATCTTGGAATGTTTCTTGGAGGATTATGTCTACTTGGATCTCATGCCATAGCCATGCTAAGGGCTTATGTCTTGATGTTTCTCATATATACCATGAAGCTTACCAGGTTGCTGATGCTCTCTCTAAAAGGGCCATAATAGAGGTTAGATCCAGTTGGTCCTTTGTTTTCTCCTTCTATTGTGACAATTTGGTTAGCAATGATCGGGATAGTGTTCTATATACATGGCTTTGTAAGGTCTCTTGATTCTAAGTTATTATGTAATGTTTACTATTTTTTATAGGATATTTTTTGGGAGTAGGTTTATGCTTGTCTTCCAAACCTTTTGACTAGATTTTATTCAATATATTTTTTATTTATTTTTGTTAGAAAATATAATACATAATTTTCAAACATTTAAAAATTTATTTCATTGAAAAAATCAAATATTAAAAGATCATATAATTTTTATCTTAGGTTTAATTTTTTATAATTATCTAAATAGATTGATTTTCCAACAAATTTTTAAAAATATCAACTTTTATTGAAAATTGTTTTTTTGTTTCATGAATTAAAAAATTTTCTTTTAGTTTTAAAAAAACTGAGAAAATATATATCCAATTATTTTAAATAATCCAATGTTCGTTGGAATCAATTTTATGTTTGAATTAATTATAAAAATATAATGATACTTAAAAAGACATTTTCTTGAAAAATGTTGTTTTAATTCATACAATGTAATTTTTTATTAATAAATTAAATTCATCAGTATGTTTCAATTTTTATAATGATATATATATATATATTAAATAAATTATTTTCAATATTCTTTTCAATTTTTTTCTATGCATGGGAATGAATAAATATAGTTTCTCTTGAAAACTGCACATTTCAAAAAGCCATTTTCATCAGGTTTTATGAACATATTTAAAAATAAATATATGATTATTATAGGTATTTCATTTCAAAAAAATAGAAACTATATTTCTAATATAATGGTTATTATTTTTTATATAGGCTTCTTTTAGTTTTGGTTAATATGAATAGTAATGGAGAAAAAATTAAACACCATAGTAAAGGGTAAAACAGGTTAATATAGGTTATAAATAAGTGACAAGGCCATAATAATTTTTTAATAATTATTATCGGAAGATTATAATTGTAAAAATATAATCTAAGTCTCTAAATTTAGTTTTTTAATGGAAAAATTCCCATGAAAATGGCTTATATAATATTTAAATCAATGAAAGTTACAAAATGTCACTCACATACTTTTAAATATACCTTATGTGTCCAAATTGGAAAAAAAATCAATTTATGAGCAAATATTCATGTCTAATTGGTGATTAATTAAATAAAATTTATTATTGAAATTAGTTTCAAATTTATTTAATTATATTATTACTTAAAATGCTTATACAATACTGGGGAAATATTTCCCCAATTAATTAAAAAAATAAATAATGAATTTTAAAACATTAAAATTAATATAATTTTGTTGATTCATTGTATTCCATTATTTTGTATATAAATAAGATATATTATATTCATTATAAATAATTATATTCTAATTCCTCATCTTTCCTAATGCATTTAAAAATAAATTAAATGAATAGTGTTTGAAATGACATTAATTATATTTTATAATAAATTATTTATTAATTTATATAAAATTCACATAAATATTAAACCAATCAAAATTAATTTTATTTTTTTACACATACACCATTGTCCATTTATGGAAATTTTTTCATTTTATAGTAACATTATTAACTATTAATGTATTTAAAATTTTAGTATTATGGTAATTGTCAAAAGGGTTAAAAAAGAGGTTAAAAATATACGTGTAAAAATTTGATCCAAACATGTCAAAAGTTTATTTAATGAGAATATTTTGACTAATAATTGTCGAATATTATCATTTTTGGATCCATTTGGACATAAAAATTAGTTTACATGAATTTAATATTGTAAGAAATTCCCATAGCATGAATTCCCTAAAATATAAAGGGTAACCCTACCCTTCACTTCTAAATGACCCATTGAGCCTTAGTGCTTGAAAAAAAACAAAAAATTTCTCTTATTAACCCTTTTTAATGGAAAGGGATGTGAAATTATATCTAGAGCACACATACAACTTACTATCTCTACGTAAAGATACAATTAAATTTCCATAACTATATTTCACAGATGATTATTAGGACGGGTTTAATATTTTTATAACATATTTATGTCATAATTATTTTTTATGATAATATCATGTCTACCTATTTAACTTACAATCCATTGGAAAATAATAACATTGTTCATGTGTAAGTGTGTACTACCACCTCTATGAAGCAATGTATTTCTTTTATTTATGTTTTACAAGGATGGTAATAAATATTGATTTAATGATTATATATGTTATATATAATATAATAATTTTTGTACAAGGGTGTGTTATTATTTACCTTTATTTAATACCATCTTTTAAAAAATGTAAACAGTGTTCTTGCATACATATGACCTACCATCTCCATGAATGGTGTAATTCATTTTTTTATATCATCATTTTATGAATGATTATAAATATTTATATAATATTTATATATAAAATTATAATTGCTTACATGAATATTATATATAATTATTGTAAAATTAAAATTTTAATACATAATGTTAGAGTGACTTCTAATCATGTAGAACCAACGGTAATTTATTTTTTTTCTCACTTTCATTTCCATTGGACACATTCCATATTCACCAAAAAATTATTTTATGTGGTGTATAAACATTCATTAAATGATATTTGTGATTAATATTTGGAATATTATATATATTTACATATCTATCTATGTTAATTACTCTCACGAGGCTTACAACTAACAAGTAACCAAATTAGTAATGTCTTGAAGTAAAAATCATATTGTATTATGTGATTGATTATGATTTAGTTTCCAATGATAAAATACTATGACCTATCTATAAAAAAACACAATATTCTTTATCGTTTTATTATGACATGATAATTCATGTTTTACTTTTAATTTTTTCACATTAAGTGTTTAATAAACTTAAAATATTATTTTATGAAAAACTGACTTCCTTTCTCTCTTACGTAGAAAAACCATTTTCATCCATATCCATGTTTTCTAAGAAAAAATGAAATAATTTTCTATTTTATTATTATGTTCTAAATTCATTTTGAATAATTTTTAACTTTTTATAAAATAGTTTAAAATTAATCTTCTTTACATTTTTTGAATGAGGTACTTTTTGGCTTTTTTATATAGAAGTTTGAAGAAATGTTTTATATTAATGTATATGGCATAAAAAAAATTCACACCATCATGACTGATTGATGTTTTGATTCATCATTTTAGTGTTTCAAATGTTCCCTTAAAATAAATTGTTTCATTAATATTTTTTAAATTATAGATCTTAAAAATGTTATTTCAAATTAAAAAATATATTTTCCACAAGAATGTCCCATGTGGTATTTCAAAATCATTTTTCATCTAATATGACATCCCTTGATGTTACATAAGATTTATTTGGAATATGTTCCAATGATTCAATATTTATTTATTCTATGGATTTTTTAGGAAACTCATTCTAGTTTAAAGGTTAATGCTATGATGAAGTGATGAAATTTTTATGAAAATTATTTCATTTCCATGAGTTATTTCATTATAAAGTATTTATGAAACCAAATTCTTTTATATGGGTTATGTTATGATAAAATGTTTATGATAAAATTTATTTATTCAGTTTTTGATATGATAAACATTTTATGTTATTTTTACCACATATGTATGGTTTTAATTATGTGAAAGTTATTATTTAATAAAAATAGGACAATCGTTATGTTATAAAAAATGATGGTGGTCTTGTTATAACCAATGATTTGTGAGACCAATACATCCATACAATCCATTGGGTAAGGCTTGTTATTCCATGAGAAAAACATGAATGTAATGGGGAGTGTACCCTATTAGATAATATAATTTTTTAACTAGGATTGTTTTGGGAGTGAGCCTTTACTACTACGATGGTCTGTGGAGTAAACCCATTCCACTATGATAGTCTTAGAATTGACCCTTTACTACTAAGGAAAATATTTTTTATGTTTATGTTTATGAATAAAACTTATGTGTTATGAAAATGTTATGATCTCATATAACATTTTATTTGATTTATTTATTATTCATGTCTTATGAACAACCATTTTTTATGATATGACTGAATATTATGTTCTATTATATGCGTGGTATGATTTTAAAATGTTATGACCATGTTCTCATAACTATGTGTTCTTATTATGATTAGGTGATCATTGATTTTTCACATGTTAATCCTTACTGAGTACTTGAGAAGACCGTTTTTTATGTTTTATTTCCTTAAGTTGAAAGTAACTATACAAAGTATGATATGTTTATAAAGGATACTAGTTTTGAGGAACATAGTGGGAGACATTAATAAAATTTTATTAACTAGTTGTTTATGTTTCTATGGTTTCGATGGAGCTATAACAATAAGATTATGGAAATGATAAACATGCTATTTAATGAACATTCATAAAAAAATTATCTGATATCTATGAATGAAAATATTGGGTCTCTATGGTTGGTATCCAAAAAATTATTAAATAAAAATTATAAACTATTATTAAATAACTTTAGTGAGAACCCCAGTGATAATTATAATTATAACATAATATCCTAAAGTATTCATAAAAATCATTAATGGCCAAGTTTAAACCTATGGTGTCATAGAATAATGGGTCATAATTTAGATATCTTATAATTTATTTTCATGATTATGTAGTTTTCCCCCATGATTATTTTTGATCACTATATGCCATTCAATTTTATTTGATTGTTTTAAACAAAAGTTGTCATGTTATTGATGAATTTGATGGAAAATGAAATTTTATTCCTCATGAGAAACCAAATGTTATGGGATCTAGTATGGAAAATATTATTTATATTAACACAAAATATTCTCAACATATGAATCATACTGAACCTACAAGTGAAAAAAGGATGGAATAACATTATTTTGCGTTTTTATGGCCTAACATCCATATTATTTTAATATATCATCTAATATACAAGTTTTAGAATAACATATTAGTACCAATGAAAATAATGTTTCTATTATTTAGTGATCAAAACATGTGAATGTCATTATAATAGTTTATAATTTTAAAGGTGATGAAAATAAATGGTAGAATCTAATAATAACAAATTGGAAATAGAGAGAAATTAAATCAATGGACTGTGATGAGTTTAAGAACATATTTTTTCAATAAGTATTTTCCATTTATTATTAATATAAATTTTTTGAAGTAATTCTTTGATATATGGTGGAAAGAATATGAATCTGTTGATTCCCATGTGGAAAATTTTATAATACTTTCAAGTAACACTTCTAGTATTATCATCCAACCTGAAAGTAAGATCGATTAATCATTAACTAGATTAATAAAATTCATTTATTGATTTTATCCATAAGGTAAATTAGAAACTATGATGAAATCAATTGATATTAAATCATGGAATAGATGTATATTGGAGTTACTCACCAATATCATGGTTTTTACAAGAAAAGAATGATAAAATTCAAAGTAAATTATAAAAATATTGGATAGAATAATATGGACCTTTATTTATGTTATTTGTGTGGAAAGAAACATTGAAGAAACTATTTTAAGGGAAATCTTAAATGTTTCATGTATGAAAAGAAAGACCATTAAGAAATCAAATGATGATGTGATGAGATGAAATTAGCTAATTATTAAAATAGATGTATGTTTCCATATAATTCACCACTCGGAATATGGTTCAATAAACTCAAGGAGTTTGGTTATTATGTGAATCAATTATCTATTACAATGTATAATGAGGACAATATAAAACAACAAACTTTGATGTTAATAGGAAATGAAAAGGCTTAATAAGTCCCAATAGATTAAATGAATCATGGTAATTAGGGAAAATTATCCTCTACTATAGGGAAAGGAATTTCATATTGAAGTTTGTATAATTTAATCTTATGAAACTATTATTTTTCATAAATTAGTGAAATTTAATCATATTATGAGATTTAATTAGAAATTTCTACATATATAATTGATTGATGAATTCATATTTTATATTATTATTCATCTTTTGACTATTTATTAGTGCAAGGATGGACCCATCCATCCAATGGAAACATTTTTGGTTAAAGAATGAACTTATTTAATGAATAAAAGGTTAATTGAATTTTGTAAGAAAATATGACATCATTTTGGGAAACTATTAGGGTATATAAATTCTATTATAACACTTTATGAGTGATTATAATTATTTAAATATAATCATTTATTTGATCATGGAAGGACATGATATCAAATCATTAGAATATTTAGGAATCAATTTGAGTCGATCATATATTGAAGGATCCTTAAGGAAACTATTAATGGAATGAATTTAGTTGAACCTTTGATAGATTTGTCTAGAATTATTTGTTTTGGAAAACATTTAATCATATCAGGAATTACTTCTAGATTTTATGATTATTTTAAAGTTGAATTTAGTGATTTATCAATAAAAAAATTAATACTGCAAATTAATTACTTTGAAAAAGAGATGATGTATAAATTGATAAGAATGTAACCATAGGATTAGAATATAAAAATAAATATATTATGATATAAAATATCTAAGGAAATGAAATATAATGTTAGATTAATTCAGTAGTATATCAGGGAAGCTCAAAGTCGACATGAATGTAATACTAAAAATCATCGATGTGAACTATAATTTGAAGTCGATAAGAAGATTATTTAATAAATTTTAATATGTAATAAGGTTAAGAGATTAAAAAATGGGGTAATTTTTATCCCTGGGTATATTGGACCTTTTGAGATTCATGGTTGAGTAGGGACAGTAGCTTATCGCTTGGTGTTTCCACCGAACCTCTCTCAAGATCATAATGTGTTCCATGTATCTCTCGTACGAATGTACAAACCAAGTCCAACATTTAAACTAAAATAAGAGTATTAACCACTATTAAATTATTTTTATTTTGAGTAAAACCATTTTAAATATTGTATTGTAGATATAATTTATTATATAACAAGACTACTCACCAGGTAAAAGTTCTCTAGAAAAATTCCAAAATTGAAAAAGCTCTATGGGAATTAGAGGATGTAATGAAATAATGATATAATAATATGTTGGTAACATATGTATAAATTTTGAGGGTTATAATTATTTTAATGGGGGTATAATTTAATACCCAGATATTTTATTAGATATTTTTTTTGAAAAAAATATTAATTTTTTTGATTGATTGTGTTACACACAACACTGAATTTAAATAAACCCCGATATATTATTAAAATATTATTATGTGACAATTGTTACCTGACCAATAAATTGGTAGGTATGAATATTAGTAACAAAATTATTTGAAAGATAAAAAAATCTCACTCAATATTATTTTTATTAATTCTTTCTAAATAATAATTCAATTTTATTCCAAAGTAATATTATTATTAAAAAATTGATTTTCTTTAAAATGATTATTATTTGTTTCTATGAAAAAATATTTTATTGAATTTTTGATAATTTTAAAAATATTAGTTCATAAATATAAATACATTTTTAAATCTTAATTTGAAAATTATCTTAGGGTAAAATCTTGTGATTTTTTGGAAAATATTGATTTTCTAATGAATTGTGAAAATACTAATTTTTATTGAAAATAATATATTTTTTTAAGTATTAAAGAAGATCAATATTTTATCAATAAATTATTATCAAAATGATTATGATTTTATTTTAAATAAACCAAAGTTCATAAGATTCATTTTTATGTTTCAATTCAGTATTAAAAACATTTATATATGTAAAAAGGAATTTTCGTGAAGATTTTTTTATGGACGCAATGTGATTTTATCATAGTAAATTAAATAGACAAATATTGGTGAATTAACTTAATTAAATAAATAATTATATATCCAATCAAATATTTTTAACATTAATAAAATATTTTTTCTATGCATGGGATAAGAATAAAGTCTGTTTTATGTTAAAAACAATATTTTTCTAAAAGAATTTTTCGTCACATTTTCAAACTTTTTTTAAAATAAATTTATTTTAATTAAATTTATTTAATTTTTTAAATGGGTTATATATTTTTAATCACGATGTAATAATTTATTAAATACCCCCCTTTATTTTTAGTCAATATTAATAGTAACTGTGGTAAAATTTATCACCATGGTAAATATTGAATTAGATTAATCTAGGTTAGACAAAATTTATATGCCACAATATTTTTATTCTAATTCTTATTTAATGAAATTAATTATACATGTATCACATTTGGCTTAAAAGTGAGTTTTTAATGGACCATTGTTCATGAAAATGACCTTTATAATATTTAAATCAATGAAAGTTTCAAAGGGTCTTTCTCTTAGTTTTAAATATATCATATGACTCCATATATAGAAAAAATATTATGTATTAATATAAGTTTATACATTTATCATAATAATTTTTTTCATTATTAAATTTATTTATAATATTTTTCAATTATATAATTTTCTAAAATTCTTATACAACACTGATGCATTATTTATTTAATTAATAAAATAATATACAAAAAACAATTTCAAAAGTACTTAAAGCAATATAATTTGGTTTAGTTAAGTTTTACCATGATTTTATTAATAGAATATGTAATATTAGTTTTATTTTAAGGAATTATTTTCGAATATCCCCTTTTTTCGAGATTCATTTAAAGTAAAATAAAATGAATAGTGTTTGAAATGACATTAATTTTTTTATAATAAATAATAATTTATTAAATGATTTAAAATTCTATTAAATATTCTATTCCCAAAAATTAATAGGATATTATAATAAACATCCTCTATGCCCCATTTATGGTCCATTTTTAATTTTATTGTAACATTATTAACCCTTAGTGGAGAAAACCTTTATATTATAATGATTGTCCAAAGAGATCACAATATACTAAAAGTAATAGGGGAAAAATGAAATAAAAGATTTTTAAAATATTATTGGATGATTAGATATTTAATCATACTCATATTATCCTCAAATATTATAAATTTAAATTCATTTATACATAAAAATTTATTTATATTAATTTAGTATTTTTGGAAATTCAAAGATTGTCCCTCCCTTAATTATAATGGAAAGACATCATTTCACTTCATCGTACCACATTGAGTATTATAGTATTAATAAAAATATTCTATGTTCACTTCTCTAGTTCACTATACACATTCTAATTTTGTTTTTATTCTAAAAATACTAACCCTGAACCCTATAGAGAATATCTAGTGGAGTCATTTCAATGAAGAGGTAATCACCTTAACTGATAAATTGCTTTTTAATTATTAATATTTTCACTAATATAAATATACTATATTATTCATAAAATAATAAATTTGGTTACATAAATATACTTAAATTTTATAATTATTATAAAACCACCCTTAATCAGCTGATTTTAATCAAATGAGGGGTGGAAAATATAGCTCATGGGTACGTATGACTTACTATCTCCATGGAGAGATACAATTAATTTTTCATCACCATTATTCATAGGTGGTGATAATGACTTGTTTAAAGATCATATATTATATCTATGCACTAATATTTCTTCTTTAATTAAAATAAAATATCTGTATTACTTTTTTATGAACCGTTTGAAAATAATAAGGTTGTTCATTTAAACGTATGGACCACCACCACTATGAAGAGATGTGATTTGTTTTTCATTTCCATTTTAAGGATTTTAATAATAATGGATGTAATTAATATATATAGAACATATGATATAATAATTATTATATAATGGGGATTTATTATTTACCTTTCTTTTATTACATCCATTAAAAAATGAAAATAACATTCACACATACGTATAGGCTACAATCTCCATGACTGGTTTATTTCATTTTTCTATATCTATGTTTTTTTAATGATTCTAAATATGTATATTATTTCTATATTTGATATTATAAGTATGTAAATTTTTTTATATGGAGTCATAATATGTTGTAATTTCTATACAGTTGGTTAGACTAACTTTGAATCAAGTAGAAATCATGGTAATGGATTTCCGTCTCATTTTGTTTCTAAGGGATACATTCCATATTCTACACTAGATTTTTTTTATGATTTATATTCTACCCATAAATATATTTTATGATTAATCATACCAATTTAATTGGAATTTACATATCTATCAAAGGTTATTTATTTCATCGGGCTTACAATTTAAATGTTACCGAAGTGGAAAGGTTTTTTTGTTATAATCACATTGTTTATTGAGATTATTTATGAATATGTTTCTAATGATGAAATATTATGATGTCTTTATAATGAACTCATGAATTTTATTTTAATATATTTATTTCATTAAAAAATGTTTTCCCTTTAATTTTAAAAACCTTATATTTTCAAAATACTAAATAAAGTTTTTATGGATAATAAACTTCACTTATCTCTTAATTTGAAAAAACTTTATCTTCCATATCTATATTTTCTAAAAATGTTTTAAATATGGTTTTTACTATTCTAATAGGATGTTTTCATGTCAAATTTACCCACCATTAACATTTTAATAATTTTTTAAATGGAATATTCTTATTATATCTAAACGAGGTACATATTTACTTTTTCAATAAAAGTGTGAAACTAATGTTTTATTTTAATGTGTATGACATTAATTAAATTTCACACCATTATGATCAATAAATTTTATGATTCTACCTTTATGTGTATTCAAGGTTACTTTAAATGAAAATTATATCTTTGAAATTTAGGGAAATTTTATATTTTAAAAATATTATTTGAATGTGAAATGGATATTTTCCTAAAAAATGTTACATGTGATATTTTAAAATCCTTTTTCATATATTACGAAATCCTTTTTATATTACTTAACCATTATTGGAAATATGATCCAATTATACCATCCTTATTTTCTATCTATAAGTTTCTTTTATGAAACCAATTATTTTTACATGGGTTATAATATGATGTAATGATGAAATGTATAGGAAAACTATTTATTTTACATGGGTTATACAATGATGAAAAATTATGAAAACCATTTTATTTTACATGGGTTATGCTATATTTAAATAGTTATGAACCCATTTATTTTCATGGGTTTCGAAAATTTTAAAGTAATTTGATATTGAATCATACATATGTATGTTTTTCATTATGTGATGGTGGTTACATTATAATATAGGAAAATGGTTAAGTTATAACCATGGATGGTGGTCCTGTTATAACCATAAAAGTTGGGACCTATATATACCTTGAATGAATTTGGTAAATATTGAAATCTCACGAGATAGACATGAATATAATGGGGTACTAAACCATTTCAAATTGATAATCTTGGTAATGATCCCTAAATATTAAGGAAATAAATCTTTAGGCTAATGTGTATGCTAGAACTTATTTCTTATTCTAATGTTATTATCGTAGGGTGTATTTTATTTGTTTCCTTTATGATTCATGTCTTATGAACTGTAATGTTTTATGTTATGACTAAATATTATGATCTATGATATGTAGGAAATAATTTTAAATTCTATGTTCATGATCTCAAACATTATGTTCTTTTTGTTCTCATGTGATCATTGATATATCCCTTATTTACCCTTATTAAGCATCTATAATCACCCATTATTATGTTTTATTTTCTCGGATTTTAAAGAATGGTACTAATTATGATATCTCTAAAATGGGTTCTAGTTATTAGGAACTTAGTAGAATATGATGTAGATAATTTATGAACCAATTTCTTATGTTTCCATGTTTCCAAAGGCACTTGACCTATAAAATTTTGGTATGGATCATTCTTTTATAAAATTTATATTAATCTAACTAGATGTGCTATATATATATATATATGAAAACTCAATGTCACTATATTGTTATCTTACATGGGGTATAGATATAACTATCAGAATGAAAATATCCATTTTCTTTCTTTAGACATTCCATTTTGGGAAAACTACATCCATTTTAGGAATATTTTTTTATAAAATTCATACTTTGAACAACATGATCATTTTTTTTGAAATGTGCACTAAAACTATATTCTAGTGATGTATATAAATTATGGATTTATTGGATACTATATATTACTTAATGATAAGCTTAAGTTTACATTGATTCAAACATATCCTGATTGAATGTGATGCAATATTTCCACTTGGTTTCCTTAAGCTGACACTTCCATACAACTTTTACATGGTTTACATTGGTTACTAATTAATTAAATTGATTATACAACACATGTTCACCTTAATTAAATATTTCAATAAAAAAACTCCAAATAGAAGTAATGTATGAGGATATTATTGATGTTGTTCAATAATGAATCGAATAAAACATTGGCTATATAAAGGGAGGATGTTCCTTTATTTTAGGTGGTCTTGATAAAATCATCAGTTTCATGAAAAGATTTTATAATATATCTTCTTCTCAAAGCAAAGTTTTCATAAAGGAGGTCTGAAAATTTCCTTTATGTGATTCAATGTCATTATGATACTATCACATATATAATTTATGGTGGATTAATTATTGAGGGAGGAAGAGTTTTTTAGCTATTTCAGCTGTCATCATCAAAATTTATCTAACCATGATGATGATGTAGGCTATTAGAATTATTTTTTAGTTAGACAATTTTCTTTAGGTTTTTTCACAAACCCTGGTTCGGTTGAGGATATATTGGGAAAAATGAGTTTACTTTTACCAGTTGAGATCATATGATAAACCCCTAAACAACATCAGGGGTATCAAGTTTATATTCTTTGATAATTCAAAATGATTCTCTCAGTATTAAATTAATAACATAAATCATTAAATATAAATGGTTTTTTCATTATAAATAAAATTATATGAAAATTTTAATGTCGATAATTGAACTCGACATTACATTAAACTATTAAAATATTGTTGACTGGGAATGAAATATAAAAAATTTAGTTCAAGTGTATTTTATTTCATCTTTCGAAAAGAACCATTTTTTATTTTCTATATGTTTTTTGACTGTCAATGTAATTTTTAGAGTTTTCTGGATGTAGAAATGTGATACAATGAAATATTTAGTGAAATATGTTATAGAAATGATGAAAAATGAATAAATTCTATATAGAACTAGTCCCATATCAGAATAAAACTTAGTAAAACACTTATTTATTACCAAACATGCTTTAAGTTCTTCCATTGATTTCATATATATTCACCCTGCTACATGGACACTACCATAGGAAAACACTGTATTGTAGTCTTCCCACCATAGAACCATCCCAAACTCTTCCTTTAAGTGTCGACCTACACTGTTAACATGTGAAAACTTGATATTTGTTCTCATATTAAATAAATTGTTTTTTTAATTGTTTATTACATCATATAAATAATATATATAATTTTTTTTATTAAATTATAATTATATTTATGATTTAATTATGTGATAAATTTCATAAAAAATATAGAGAGTAAAATGACATTCTGTTGACTCTCCTTTCCGTTACAGAGTCTAATGACTGAAAAAAAGGAAATACCTTAGTCCAAAGGGATTCATCCTTTGAAGAAACATCAAAAATCGACAAAGGGATGAACAAGGAGAACATTGCCATAGGTCGCGCAAGTTCCCTCATGGTCGCGCAAGTACACTTGCGCGCCGCCTAGTGGCCGTGAAAGTACTTGCGCGCTGCCTAGTGGTCGTGCAAGTCTACTTGCGCGACGCCTTATGGTCGTGCATGTGACTTGCGCGACCTAATTGATAATTGCCGGTAACCAACTGGGGTCTTCTCCTGCCTATAAATAGACCCTGTGGGCCCCCCATTCGAGAGGATCTTTTTCCAGAAACTCGGATTGAAGCTCCCGGCGCCCAAGTCTCTTCGCAAAGATTCCGGTACACTTCTAAGGTAATTTCTTACCTAGAACGGAAGATCAAAAGAGAGGGAGTAAGGCCTAAGTGTTGGAATGCATCAACACTTGCGCGCTTGAGTGGATCACCCTTAAGGGAAGTGGCCACACTTGTGCGCCGCCTTTATTCCTTCTATAGAACTTGCACGTCCCTTTTCTAGAAGAACCTCAAGAGGATTCAAAAGGCTTTAATAAAGAGTCGCTCATGTATTTCAATGCCGGTTGAAAATCATTCAAGTAACCCATGTGTCGCGCAGGTATACCTGCACGACCAATACTTGCGCGCCGCCGCAGTACCTACGCGCCTTCCAAGACTTGCGAGCCCCTTCCTTTTTGGGTGCCTTTTTTTCCCACTTCACCCCTCTTAAGCCATTTCACCTTTCCTATTCAAGATTCAGTCTTCAAGATACTCTTCAAAGACATTTATGGCATGATTTCTTGATTTTACTTCCTTATTTGAAAGGAATTCTCTGGAATATCTCTCAAAACATAGTGATTTATACATCTTTATGTCACCAAAGATTGAGAGTTCATTCGTTCAACCTCATCCTCTAAGATGAGAGAATCCTTAACCTAGGTCTCCTTTTCAGGAATAATCCCCAGTTATAAGTCCTTTAATCTGGGCATCTTCCTCAGGAGTAAGCCCCAAATTCTTAAAGTTACCAAACTTGGGCATCCTCCTCAGAAGTAAGCCCCAAACCTTAATTCCTTAACTTGGGCATCCTCCTCAGGAGTAAACCCCAATCATAATCCTTTAGTATGGGCATCCTTCTTAGGAGTAAGCCCCAAGTCCTCTAATTATGGGCATCCTTCTTAGGAGTAAGCCCCAATCTCAAATATGGGCATCCTTCTTAGGAGTAAGCCCCGAGTCCCTTAATTTGGGCATCCTTCTTAGGAGGAAGCCCCAATCTCAAATATGGGAATCCTCCTCAGGAGTAAGCCCCAAACCGTAATCCCTAACCTAGGTCTCCTTTTCAGGAATAAGACCCAGTCATAATCATGGGATTCTTTTCAAGAGTAAGCCCCAAGTCCCCTAACCTGGATCTCCTTTTCAATAATAAGACCCAGTCATAAATTTTGGGCTTCCTTTTTAGGTGTAAGCCCCAAGTCCCTTAATTTCTCTTAACCAGTCTTAATTTACATTTAATCTGGGATTCCTTCTCAGGAGTAAAACCCAATTATCAATCCTATCCTAATTTGGGTTTCCTTTTCAGAAATAAGTCCCACGTTAGAGTGTTCAAATGTCCATAAAGCACATATACCTTTATGGACCCTGTTCCTGGATTTTCTCCTTAAAGTAAATCATAAACTTCATTCATCTGGGTAGTCATAAATACATAAGCCCCAAAACATTTCTTTTGATTGCATCTTTCATGGCACAATTGTCTAATTTTTACCAATACCTCTTGTTTCTCACACCGAGCATGACTCATGTGAGCTTAGAGTGTAAATGTAATTATGACATCCTTCTTTGAGCCATCAATCATAAACGTCATACTCCCTTATTCGAACTACGTGGGTTCTAATTCATTTTTAAAAACAAAGGATATGTAGGTAGCCCATCTATGGGTTCGACCCCAACTCTGAAATAATTCATGTCCTTATTAATGAAGATAAACTTCAAGTGCCCCACTAAGTGTCTTTAAAACCAGCCTGGTCATCATAAATGACCAAGAGACTTTTATATAAATGTTTTGAAGGATACCATTGACCAAGAATCTCTTAATAGATATAGATGATTCTCTATTGATGAAGAACCTCAAATACATATAAAAGATTTTCTAAATTTCTTACATATTTAATCATCGATTGTTAAAACTAAAGGAAAGCTCATTTTATACTTGGTAATTTAATAAGGATTCACGAACATAACTTAAATCTATAAAGAGAGTCCCGGAGTAGACAATAATTCCCCTCAAAAAGGTGTGATGAGTCTGACCTCCCATCCTCTCGACCAATGAAAATTCCTAAGCCTCATTAGTCCAAAATATAATGAGCGCCTACCTTTGGAAAGTAGGTCCAAATGGATGTGGAATCATTGGATGTTTCCGGTTCTACGAACAAACCCGTTAGAAACCGATTGGAATGTTTGAATCTCCCATCCAGGAGGTCATCCCCGAATTCCGTGCGAAACAAAAAATGGTGAACCCGACGTGAATCATAAACCAAGTTAAAATGATGTTTTACCTTTTTGTTAAGCCCCTATTTAAAACTCAGTAAGAGGGCTAACAAAAACAATCATTGACATATGTGCTCATCCAAAGGATGAAGTGGCTGAATTTATCTTGATTAAGTCTGTTATATCAAACCGGAACTCTTTTCCAAGATCTTATGTATTTCCATAATGGCTGCTCTCAAATTCACATCTGTGAATACTACTACTGCAAATACCACTGCTGCTATTCCTACTGGATCGTCATCCACTCTGAGGATGACATCACCTACTCAGCGTCTTCAACGCTAGGTATCAAATGCGCTGGTTAAGGAGTACCGTCAACACGGTACCATCCGAACTCTGGAGGCTGCTTGACAGGCCCTCCAAGTAAACAACTCACACAGGTCGTCCGGACAACGACGACCAGTGATTAAGAGGCAGGCGGTGCTGACTATCGTCTCCAACCATTTCGGGTCGTTATCCCCGGAACACAATTTCCATTCGCTCCCTTACTCTGAGGAAGTGAATGAGAAGGTCTCTCAGGGCCTTAATTCAAAAAGACAGGAGTCCTTCCCGAGGGCTCCCGTCAACAATCGCCGCCAGACTCGTGCGACAGTGAGCCCTCAACATGATAAGGGTACCGACTCCAGGCATTCAGCTCAGGTTCCTCGAACCCGAGCAGGCAAGAAGAACCGCCAGAGACGGAATCCGGTTAAAAATGGGAAGGTTTTCATCCCTTCCATCTCCGTAGAAGTCCACCAACCTAACTTGGTGGCGAACAATGAGCAGGCACACACACCTGTCTGTTTTAATTCCGCTGTCCAGCAAACTCGTTTGGCAGCATCACGCCAATCCCGCCAGGCAATTCCAGCGGAGTACTATAGGCAGGAACATACACCTGCTTATACATCACCAGTTAGTCAGCAGGCTCATCTGACTACATATGATGGATCTCATCAACCACGTTTGGCGAAGTGTAATCAGCAGGCATATACACCTGCTAATACTAATCAAGCCTACCAATAGTCTCTCTTGGTAGCGTACGGAGAATCCAGTCCAAAAGCCCCGACGACAAATAGGAGGTAGACTCAACTCTCTTCCCCCACACTTGAGTACTGTCAGGATTCACTGACAGGAAAAGGAGGACAGGAGCAGGCACATACACCTACTCCAATCCTGGAACGGACGTATATTCCCGTTCCAGCGGCTGAAGTCACCAAGCATTTTTTGTCAATGGTGAAAGAGCAGAAGAAAATTCCTGCTCATATTCTGGATGCTTGCTAGGATATCATAACAGCTTCAGCATCATCTCAGGGATAGACACATAAATCTATCCCTAGCAGTGGAGTGACACATCAACGATTCACTCCGGAACAGACACACACATCTGTTCCAGTCCAAGAGGGTTATGGGGTATACTCCCCCATATCATACGGACAACCAAGTCAGGCACATACACCTGATTGGAGTGGAGATTGTCAGCCTAACCTGACCATATTTCCTGATCAGGCACATACACCTGCTCAGAGTAACCACTTTCGTCAACAAGTGGTTTCCAAAGCGAGTAAGAAGGCATCTAAGAAAAAGATCCGCCCAGCACAGTCAGGAGATCAAAGGCCAATCTGTAATAAGGCCTTGCTCGATGCTGGAGTTCTTGAAGCCCTCAGACATTTATCTATCGTAATTCAAGATTCTACTCCCTCAGTTCCCAATAACGGGAACATTAATTCTGAATGTCTTCAACAAAAACTTCCTCATGAAGGATTTCTTCATGAAAATTCGGCCAATCTTGAAGTTTCTTCTTCAGATGAGAACCACAAGAACCCTCTGTGTGGTCATAAGACCAAGGAGCAAGAGATATCATCTTTTGTTGTAACCCATTATGGTGGTCCTCCCCATGATGATGAACTTCGCTGTGAAAGTCCTCTCTGCAGTAGTGATTCACATTGCCTAGAAAATACTCCAGTGGACAATGTAGTGCCGAGAAAGCCCTCTTATCTTGAGGCACTTGCAAATGCGAAACCAGTCATGTCTGATGCTTTATCGCTAACAAGTGAAATACTTTCTCAATAAGAAGATAGCCCAGGGTGTAGGTCATTCTACGAACCACCCCTAAGTCATGAATCTTCTAGTTTGATCAATGATCTCTCTACCAATATTGTTGAAACCGATGAAGCAACAAGGAAACACCAACTCTGGTCAAAACAGGTAGAAGAATATTCATTTAATGATAAAGAGGAAATGCTGAACATGAGGAAAAAACTGGCCAAAAGTGAGGTACCAGTCATGTTTTGGCCTTTGGCTGACTCCCAGTACGACATTCCAAAGATGTTGACGGATGATGGAATCAATGATATTCGTCTCAACATATGGAAAAATATTTATCAATTGAAGAAGAAGGTATTATCTTATGATGAATATGAACATCATCTTAAGATAATAGAAGGGCTACAACGTCAGATTGATTTGGCATCTCTATCAGTCTCTCGGTATCCGATGGCTGAAAAGCAGCAGAGAACCCTTCAACATTCATGCCTTGGAGCACTAAGAAAATTGCGTCAGTTAATTGCCAATGATCCATTTGGTGTTCATATTAGAGGATGGGGTGTTCACGGAGCACTACATGTCACAGTGCTTTCAAGTCAGCAAAGCCCACCGAAAATGGTCTCATGCAATGTTATTGCCCATGGCCGACCACAGTCAATGGGCTTTGTTCATAATCAAAAGTTTTCTCAAGAATAGGCTTCAACTAGTTCCTCTCAAAATCAAGCATATAGATAACAAGTTGTTGAATTTCTCATACATCAAGCAGGCGAGAATATTGCACAAGACTCTCGTATGGAGCAAACACATCATCGAATGACAGATGTTTCAGAAATCATCCAACGGTCTGTTGAACCAGGTGATAAAAGTGGACACAGGTTAATGCATCCAGCTAATTTCTGAACTACGGTTCGCAAGATCAAGAGAGATTTTAAAAATATCTCTGACATAGCATGTCAAGAGACATCCCAGCATGTCAGACTGGGGACTTCTTTAACCCAACCCTCAGAGTCAACAAATGGGATTCGAGGAGTTGAGTGGAATCAGCACGAACATCCCCAGTTCACGAGACTGGGGACTCTTTTAAATCATCATTCCCCTTCTCAGAGAATGTCGGTCTTTTCTCCATTAGGGAAGAAGCCCCAAGAGGAATGAAGAGACAAATTATCACGAGATTCCCTCCAAATTATAGCTCGTCAAGAAGTTCCTAAAGGATTGAATCAACAAAAGGAAATGTCTCATCAAAGATATGAAAGAAGACAATATCACAGAAATGTTGATAGAAGGGATGCGATGCATTATGCATCAATCAATGTCATCAATGCTGTTGTTGCTAATCCACCAGAGGAGACTCACTCAGGGGACTCAGATGAAGAGCGTCCTGCTCAAGAAAATGTACGCGCCGATACAAATGAAGAAGGTGTGCGTACACGAAGTCAAAGGATTACTCAGAACCTAGGTAATCCACTTCCTTCTCTCTAAAATATATCCAAAAAAGGGAGGGGAAAGAATCAGGTTACATATCCTTCCTCTGGAGAAGGTCAATCGCTCTTATTAGAGCAATGGTTTGCACAACAAGAAGAAGAAATGAAAGAATTAAGAAGGTTGAATGTGGAACTACATCAGAGTAGTCTTCTTCTTAAGAATGCTGAAGTCCAACAGCCGAAGGAATTTGTTGTAACTACTGAGATGGATCAGGAATATCCTCTTTTATCAGTACACCCTCAGAGGTCTAATCCTACCGGTCAAACGCAACAACGGTTGGCAGTTCTACCATCAGTTGCAGCACCAATCACCACATCTGTCCAAGCTCCATTCGTTGCACCTACCCAAAACCAAGTTCAACCTGATGTTTCTCAAAAGTTAATAACTACTATTGAGTAATTAACAGCTTGGTTAGAAACTATGTAAGGGAAATGGGCGCAAGTTGAACCAGAAAAGAAAGTTTACCCTGAATGGGTAGATTCAATTTCTCCTCCATCTAGTTTTGGAAACCCTATTTTCCCTACTTTCAATGGATCAGGCGACCCTGAAGAACATTTGACGCATTATGTGTCTTGTTGTGATCCTATGATGGGAACTCCAGAGCAGTAAGAAGCAGTGAAACTCAGATGCTTCGTGCGAACCTTTCAAGGACCAGCTTTTGTCTCGTATACAAGCTTGCAATCCCGGTCAATCATCGGATGGGAGGATCCTCGCAAAAAATTCCATCTTCAGTTCAGCTCAAATTTGACAAAACAACATTTTTTGATCTTACAAACTGCAATCAAAGGGAAAATGAAAGAGTCTCTGATTTCATTGCTCGCTGGAAGGGATTAACATATTCCCTGAGTTTAGCACTCCCTTAGAAAGAGCTGTTACCAATATGTGTGGAAAATTTGCGTGATGAATTACGCATTCTATTGATCCCTGTGAAATACACAGGAGGGTTTCGAGACCTTACTTCAATCGCTCAGCAGATTGAATATTCCCTTATATAGTCTAAGGTTAAATCTCGTGTAATTCCATCAGCTTCAGGAAGGAGAATGGGTAAAGCAGAAACTGCTACAGTTATGCTTAAACAAGCACCTGTACCTATTTCTACTTCAAAACCTTCATCTTCTCGAAGGGCTCCACCTCCTGAACGCCAAACACAAAGGCCGTTTCGTCCAAATGATCAAAGAGATCAACGACGAAAACAATTTGAGGATTTGAAGAGTAAAACATACTCTTTCCGAAGTGAGCAAGTTCATGGTTACTTCATTTCAGCTCTGGCAAATAATTTGGTTCAATTACCAGTGCCCAAGAGGCCAAACAAGGAAGGAGATGAAGACCGTCCCAATTATTGTCCCTTTTATCAAATGTTGGGGCATCCCATCCATGAGTGTTTTGTATTTAAAGCCCTCCTACAAAAGATGGTCGACTTGGGACAAGTCAAGTTGAAAGTTTCTTCGACTCAGATAGCATGTGTTACTACTACAATTCCAGAGGAGGAAGGTGAATGGAAAGAAGTCAAAAGCAGAAATGAACAGAAGTATGATGATTGGATGGTCATAAAGACAATCAATCAGACTCATTCCATTTTGCGAACACAATTAAAAAAACCAATTGTGTCTTCTGCCATGAATATTGCGGTAAAACCCTCTTCGTTAGAGGGAAAATCCTCAAAGAAACGGATTGATTCAAAGAAGAAGAAAGAATCAGAAGAATATGAGTATGTGTCAAAGCCTAAATTGTCTTTTACTCTGGCAGACATTATGCCATCTACTTCAAAGCCACGGGCACCGCCCCACCAAACGGAACAGCTTAAACAGGCTAACCAGGCAGAGTCTTTATCAGACGAAGAGCTAATCTTCGGTTCTGTTTATATGATTCAATTAATAGATCCATATTCCAGTCTTGATGAACCTGAATTCCCTGTATCAAATAAGGGAATCCAAGGAAGTTTTAGAGGTTCAGGATAAAGGGGAAGACGTGGATCTTTCCGAATCCACTACTCTAATTCTACCCCTTCTAGCACTGTGTATGCAGCAGAAACTCGTAGTAGAGCCCTTCAGCGAGCTCAAAAAGAACAAGCAAGTTCTTCTGCAAATAGTCAACTCAGTTTTGGCACAGTTATTTTGGAAGACCGATTAAAGGTTCCATATTCTTTATCTCAGCAAGTAAATGGATCTTATCAGTCTAATTTTCCAAAACCAAGGATGTTGCCAACTTCAATACAAGATGCATCAGCTTCCAAAGCATCAGCTTCCAAGGTACCTGCTAAACCACATATTCATGTTGAGAAACACAGACCTCTAGATCAAAAGTATGATATATTGAAACAATTGGCCCATGTACCATCCAAGTTATCAATTTTCGATGCTTTGAATCTGTTAAAAGATCTTCAGGAAGCACTCATCAAAGTTTTGTCAAGTCCTCAGGAGTTTGAAGCTGAAATTGCTGAAGCTGAAGTCTATCACATAGAGAATAATCCGACAGAATACCATGCAGTGATATCTTTTACTGATAAAGATGAAGATGATGTTGTGCATGGGCACATAAAACCTATGTACTTATCTAGCAATGTCAATGGTGTAGATATCCGAAGAGCTTTCATTGACAATGGTTCGGGAGTCAACCTCATGCCCATTCGTACACTTCGTCGATTGGGCCTCACAGAATCTGATTTATCTACTTCTACCATGATGTTACAAGGATATGATAAAAATTAACAAGAACCACTGGGCGAAGTTACACTCAAAACTCAGTTTGGAGATCTTGTATCCAATTCAGATTTCATGATTGTTGATCAAGACTCAGCTTTCAACGTCTTGCTTGGAAGACCCTGGCTACATTAGCATGCAGCTATTCCTTCATCATACCATCAATGTCTCAAATACTGTTTCAATGGTCAAGTTGGAACATTGTATGGTGATAAGGCCCCATTCAAGACATGTGAGTCTCAATACATTGAGGCAGAATTTTATCACATGAAGGGAAGAGAAAAATCTACAACGAAGGAAATTACCAAAGTTAATGCTCCATATGGTTTGGAGAAGATTCCAATAAATCCATTTACACATGTGAGTACAGATTATGTGTTACCTATCAGTAAAATTGACAAAATAGGCCCAAATCAAAATACCCTTATGGAAAGATCCATAATGTCAATTACGGGAATCGAGCCAGACAACATGGGAGAAATTGGTAACCTACCAAACAGTGATGAAAGCCTAAGTGGTGACGTCTTCATTTCATCTGTTGAAATCCAAAAAGTCTATACTTCACCAATCAGGCCAGAAGAAGTTATAACAACATGAGAGGTGAATAATGATGTCGATTCTCAATCCATCATCTCCTCTTTATTTCCCAAAGAAGACCCTTTATTATCAATAGGGTCGGAAATGGAAGCTTCTTCTTCAAAATGTGAAAATTTTGACATCTCTTATGATCATGAGAATTTTGTTTTGTTATCTATTATGCATGTAGAAACAGAAGAAATAACATGTGATGAAGAGGAAGAGGAAGATCTTAGAGATGCTCCTCCAACATTTGAAGAGGGTATCTCTACCACTGTGGATGAACTCAGAGAAGTAAATCTGGGTACAGAGAAAAATCCATGCCCCAGTTTAATTAGTGCGGCCATGACATTTGAAGAGCAAGAGATGTATATTTATTTTCTAAATCAAAATAAATATATTTTTGCTTGGAACTATACAGAAATTCCTGGTCTTGATCCTGATGTTGCTACTCATCATTTGGGTTTACCAAAAGAATATCAAGGGTTTAAGCAAGCCGCGAGAAGAACACACCCAACTTATGCTTCCAAAATTGAAGCTGAAGTTGATATGCTGATCAAAGCTAACTTCATCATAGAAGTTCAGTATCCCATGTGGTTGTCTAATATTGTCCCTATAAAGAAAAAGAACAGACAAATTAGGGTTTTCATGGATTTAAGAGATCTTAATCGGTATTGTCCTAAAGATGATTTCCCAGTTCCAATTACATAACTCTTAATTGATGCGACGGCTGGCTATGAAGTAATTTCTTTCATGGATGGATATTCTGGATATAATCAGATCTGAATGGCCCCAGAAGATGAGGAATCTACAGCCTTCATAGCCCCTCAAGGTGTGTTTTTTTACCGGGTGATTCCCTTTGGTTTAAAGAATGCAGGTGAAACATATCAACGCGTCATGCATCGTATCTTCAATCCTTTCTTAGGGAAGTTTGTTGAATGCTATGTAGATGATTTGGTGGTTAAATCCAAACAACGTTCTAATCACTTGGTTGATTTGGAAGTCATATTCCACAAGCTTCGACAACATAATTTCAAGATGAACCCCTTAAAATGTGCCTTTGGGGTAACCTCAGGAAAATTCCTCAGCTTTGTTGTACGCCATCGTGGTATTGAAGTCGATCCTGAGAAGACCAAATAAATCCTTGGTGTGTCACCTCCTCAGAATTTGAAAGAATTAAGAGGACTTCAAGGAAACTTAGCCTATATTCGGCGTTTCATCACCAATTTGGCCGGCAAAAGTTTACCCTTTACCAAATTATTGAAAAAAAGAGTCACTTACCAGTGGAATAAAGAATGTCAATAAGCATTTGATATTCTCAAGAAATACCTCTTGAGTCCACTAGTACTCATGCCACCTGTTGAAGGTAGACCACTTATCCTCTATGTGACAGCTCTAGAGCGATCATTGGGTGCCTTTCTCGCTCAAAAAAATGATGCTGGGAATGAAAATAGCCTCTATTATCTCAGTAGAACTATGCTTGAAGAAAAAACCCGGTATTCAAGTATTGAGAAGTGCTTCCTGGCATTAATCTTTGTAGTTCAGAAACTGATACACTACCTGCAACATCACGAGGTCCAATTGGTATCTCGCAATAATCCGCTCAAATTCATCCTTAGTCGTCCAAAGCTAACAGGACACCTAGCAAGGTGGGCAGTTATTTTGCAGCAGTTCGACATTCAGTATGTGTCTCAAAAGGCAATAAAGGGCCAAGCTCTGGCTGATTTCCTGGCTGAACATCCTTTAGTGGAAGACACGTCTTCAGATATTGAACTCCCTGATGAGGAAGTTTTTTCTATTCAAGAGTATCCTCAAACATGGGAAATGTATTTTGATGGTGCTTCCAGAAGTCCAACAGGGAAGAAAATGGAAAATCCTAAATTCAACAAAGTTGGTTTAGGAATTGTGCTAATTTCTCCAGATAAGGCATTGTTACCTTATTCCTTTTTATTGTGGGAAGGTGGTACCAATAATGAAGTCGAATACCAAGCTCTTATCACAGGATTGGAGTTAGCACTTCAAGAACAAGTGAATCACTTAAAGGTGAAAGGTGATTCAGACCTGGTAATCAACCAAATCAATGGGGATTATGACATCAGAAAAGAAGAATTAATCCCTTTGTATGATTACGTCAGAGAGTTAATGGCGGAATTCCCTTGAGAACCGACATTTTCTTATGTCCCAAGATCACAAAATGCTTAAACTAATGCACTGGCTAATATAGCCACAGCTCTAGCAGATCCAAATCGGGACGAGACAACTATCAATATTGCCCACCGTCATGCAAGTTCACCTTATGTTCAAGCCTGAACAGAGGAAATTAATGAAATTAGTCCCATTCCTGAACCGTATGGTCATAATATAGGATGGATGTCACCTATCAGGGAATACCTTCAAAATGGAACACTTCCACCTGATAGAGCCGAGAAAGAACAAATCTGATGACATGTGTTCAATTTTACTCTTTATGATAGACCAAACCACTTAGAGAAAATTCTCTACAAACGTGGTTTTGATGGAGTTCTCTTCATATGCATTGATGGTGAAGAGACAATGGTTGTCATAAAAGAAGTTCATGTAGGAGGTTGTGGTGCCCACCAGTCTGGACATAAACTGTCTGATCAAATTCGAAGGCTTGGATAATTTTGGCCTTCAATGATACAAGATTGTCTTAATTTCACAAAGAAGTGTCATTCATGCCAAGTATATGCCAACTTCATTCATCAACCTCCAGAGTTTCTTCATACAGATAAATACTCGTGGCCATTTGCCACATGGGGAATGGATGTGGTGGGACCTTACCCTTCAGCTACGACCAAGCAGTTTAAGTACATTCTTACTGCTACTGATTTCTTTTCCAAATGGGTAGAGGCAATACCTCCCAAAGAAGTCAGTTCTAAATGCATTGTTATCTTTATCAAGTCTAACATCATTACTAGATTTGGTGTCCCTCATACCATATTGACGGACAACGACACCAACTTCTGTTCTTCTGAGGTGAAGAAATTGTATCAAGAATACAACATTAAATCCAACCATTCATCTCGGTATCATGCGGCAGCCAATGGAAAAATAGAAGCCTTTAACAAGACTCTTTCAAATATACTGCAAAAGATGGTGGATAAAGATAAGAGATCATGGCCTGATAAACTTTTTCATGCTTTATGGGCTTATCGGACTACCACCCGCAATGCAACGTCGTCAACTCCATATTCGTTGGTACATGGAACAGAAGAAGTCTTGCCAATTGAAGTCCAATTTCCCTCACTCAGAGTAGCCATTTGTGATCAGTTATCTATAGATGAGAAATCCCAAAAGCGATTGAATGAATTAGAACAGTTAGATGAGAAAAGATTGTGCACTTTGCACCACTTGGAAATCTATCAGAATCGAATAGCACGAGCTTTTAACAAAAAAGTTTGTCTTCGTTCATTCATTCAGGGAGAATTGGTATTGGTTCTCAGAACACCAATTATACCAGGAATGAAGCCTCCCAAGCTTGAACCAAAATGAAAAGGACCTTATTCAATACATATGGTCTACTCCAATGGAGCTTATTCATTAATCTCAATGGATGGAGAACTCATCACGACTCCAACCAATGCCAGATTTCTGAAGAAATATTTTGTATAAACACAAAATATGGTCCCCAGAACCAAGATTCATACAATTGGTTCATAAAACCTTGGTCCAGTATGACCTTAAACTGCCACTAAGTCCAACATGACGTTAAACTGTAGGAAAATACCTTTTACATCCAACATGACGTTAAACTCTAGGAAAGTCCCTTACGTCCGAAAAGACGTTAAACTACATAAGAACTTAAAAGTCCAGTATGACTTTAAACTGCATCATCCACGGTCCATGCATATGACCTTAAACTATTTGCACATTCGTCCAACATGACATTAAACTGTAGAAAAGAAGATGTCCCTACAACATGACACTAAACTGTATATCACCATTTCGTCCTTGCTATATGACGTTAAACTATACAGCAATGGTCCAGTATGACCTTAAACTGCAACTTCGTCCCACACGACGTTAAACTGTGAAAAAGTTCCCTAAACCGTCCAACATGACCTTAAACTGCAGCATCCCTGGTCCATGCATATGACCATAAACTATTTGCAAGTCCCTTATGTCCACCAAGACGTTAAACTGTGACGTCCTAACTACATGATGCTAAACTGTATAAAAGTCCCTTACGTCTGGAAAGACGTTAAACTATATAATCATCAAAGGTCCAGCATGACATTAAACTACACCATCCACGGTCCATGCATATGACCTTAAACTATTCGCACTTTCGTCCAACATGACATTAAACTGTGAAAAAAATCCCCAATGCGTCCAACATGACATTAAAATGGTGCACTCTTTTTTCCTCACTGCATGACATTAAACTACACAGTTCCCCCCTTTCGTCCAACATGACATTAAACTCTATTGTTCCCATCGTCCTAACTACATGACGCTAAATTGTACAGAAAATTCATAATACGTCCTACATGACATTAAACTGTATTTTGTCCCTGCTACATGACACTAAACTGTGCAGCACCAATAGTCCTAACTGCATGACTTTAAACTGCATAGTCCCTTTATACGTCCTACATGACATTAAACTGTATTTTGTCCCTGCTACATGACACTAAACTGTGCAGCACCAATAGTCCCAACTGCAAGACTTTAAACTGTATAGTCCCTTTTTTATGTCCTACATGACATTAAACTATGAATCGTTAAGGTTGTTGTTACCTCTTGTTTCTCACACCGAGTATGACTCACGTGAGCTTAGAGAAAACATCAACCATAACACTATCTTTGGGACGCTAACCATGTGTAAGTCCCAACAACATTTTTATTAGATCGTTGTCCCCAAGAACAACTTGATCATTAATTCATTATTTAATTGAACTACACTGACTTTGATCCTTGCCCTCCAGGATAGGTATGTAGGAAACCTCCCAGGGTTCAAGCCCAAAAACAATCTCTTCACATCAGTTCACCACCATCTCATATGATGTTGATTCGTAAAACCGCCCCTAGAATCAATATCTTTACATTGATTCACTTTCGTCCTTGTTATATAATGTTAAACTATGCAACACTTTTGTCCGGTACGACAATAAACTACAATACTCTTTGATTTCCTCATTTGAGAGAGAACTATTATTGACATTGATTTTTTCAATCATGTTTCATTTCAAAAGACTACGTGCATACATGGTAGTACCTAAACTTCTTGTCTCAGGATTAACCATCATTGCACTAAAGTCCCCTTTCACTCGTACGAACCAAATTTGTACAAAGGGTATTTCTAGAACTACATGGACTTGATTCCCATCCTTATGGGATACGTAGGGACGTTCGAGTGTCCCTCGAATCCAGTCCCAAATATTTTGGGCCTAACCCCAAATTTCACTTTCAGTCCGTTGGCTGAAAAGTCCTCATGAAAACACACACTGTGTATTCATTATTATGGTCCGAATTCTATGACCCTAAACTAAGATCTCTCATACTTTCGTCCTGCACGACGTTAAACTGCATTTCAAGAACTACGTATGGCTTGATTCTCATTCTTATGAGATACGTAGTGAAGTAAAAAATTTCAATTCAGGACCCAGCCACAACATTATTATGGTTATCATTGACCTATGTATCTCTATATACATTGGAAAATACCCATCTTTATGTGTTATAATCCTAACCTTAAATATTTTCAGATCTTCATAACCCTTTCCATGACTTCTAGTCACAAAAATGTCAAACTTCTGAGAATTATTTTTCTTTACTATGCAGCACGTGCCGATAGGTGGCCTTGCATAAACAGTCCACATAACAGACTTGTCAGCAAAAAAGATGTTATTTATTTGACCATGCAGCCAATGCCCTTAGGTGGACCAACATATTTCAACCCCCTAACGGGTTTGTTAAATGATGGTAACTTCATTCTTGGGAAGAATGCATCTTTTGTCCTTATTTGTCTTAAATGACGGTATGTAGGGATCTGCAAAAAATAGGCATCCTTAACATATTTGTCCCATATCCTTTTTCATGATCTGAAAGTATTCAAGTCTGTCGTTTATTCTTCTTCCCTATGTTTGGGTCAGACCTTCATAGGAGTGATATTCATCCAGTTCTTCGATAATCTTGTCTAAAAATATATTCTCCATATTCAAGTACCACTTTCCATACAACAAACTCTATACTTTAGAAAATTTGAATCTCCATAAACTTTCACTGGCTTTTAGCACTAGGAATGTATATTTCTGAGAGTTCTTTTTCCTGACTATGCACCACGTGCCCATAGGTGGCCTTGCATAAACAGTCCACATAACAGACTTTTCAGCCGAAAGATGCTATTTATTTGACCATGCAGTCGATGCCCTTAGGTGGCCCTGCATAATTCAACCCCTAACGGGTTTTGTTAAATAATAGTAATTTCATTCTTGGAAACTACTTCTTCTAATGCCTTTTAGCTCTTTTTCATATCATTCCTCAGATTCAAATATTCTTAAGTCATAGTTTACATATTTTTCTCTCATACTTGAGTATGGTAATATGATTTCAGATAAATTTTCAAGGAATTGAATAAATTTTAATCCATTTTGGTCTATGCTATTTCGACCTTAAACATTATCCCCTTTATGTCCGACGTGCATGACTTTAAACTGCCATATTTCTTGTTTTTCATTTCACCTCAGAGTCAAATCTTCTTTTCTCTCAGTATCCAACTCTGAGGGTGGACTTTTGTTGATGCTCCTTTCCGGCACAGAGTCTAACGACTGAAAAAAAGGAAATACCTTAGTCCAAAGTGATTCATACTTTGAAGAAACATCAAAAACCGACAAAGGGATGAACAAGGAGAACATTGCCCATAGGTCGCGCAAGTACACTTGCGCACCGCCTAGTGGTCGTGCAAGTACTTGCACGCTGCCTAGTGGTTGTGCAAGTCTACTTGTGCGACGCCTTATGGTCATGCAAGTGACTTGCGCGACCTAATTGATAACTGCCCGGTAACCACCCGGGGTCTTATCCTGCCTATAAATAGACCCTGTGGGCCCCCCATTCGAGAGGATCTTTTTCCAGAAACTCGGATTGAAGCTCCCGACTCCCAAGTCTCTTCGCAAAAGCTTCCGGAACACTTCTAAGGTAATTTCTTACCTAGAGAGGAAGATCAAAAGAGAGGGAGTAAGGCCTAAGTGTTGAAATGCATCAACACTTGCGCGTTTTAGTGGCTCGCCCTTAAGGGAAGTGGACACACTTGCGCGCCGCCTTTATTCCTTAGATAGAACATGCGCATCCCTTTTCTGGAAGAACCTCAAGAGGATTCAAAAGGCTTTAATAAAGAGTCACTCAAGTATTTCAATGCTGGTTGAAAATCGCGCAAGTACCCCATGTGTCGTGCAGGTATACCTGCGCGACCAATACTTGCGCGCCGCCGCAGTACCTGCGCGCCTTCCAAGACTTGCGCTCCCCTTCCTTTATGGGTGCCTTTTTCCCCATTTCACCCCTCTAAAGCCATTTCACCTTTCCTATTCAAGATTCAGTCTTCAAGATACTCTTCAAATCCATTTATGGCATGATTTCTTGATTTGACTTTCTTATTTGATAGGAATTCTGTGGAATATCTCTCAAAACATAGTGATTTATACATCTTTATGTCACCAAATATTGAGAGTTCATTCGTTCAACCTCATCCTTTAAGATGAGAGAATCCTTAACCTGGGTCTCCTTTTCAGGAATAATCCCCAGTTATAAGTCCTTTAATTTGGGCATCTTCCTCAGGAGTAAGCCCCAAATTCTTAAAGTTCCCAAACTTGGGCATCCTGCTCAGGTGTAAGCCCCAAACCTTAATTCCTTAACTTGGGCATCCTCCTCAGGAGTAAGCCCTAATCATAATCCTTTAATATGGGCATCCTTCTTAGGAGTAATCCCCAAGTCCTCTAATTATGGGAATCCTTCTTAGGAGTAAGCCCCAATCTCAAATATGGGCATCCTTCTTAGGAGTAAGCCCCGAGTCCCTTAATTTGGGCATCCTTCTTAGGAGTAATCCCCAATCTCAAATATAGGCATCCTCCTCAGGAGTAAGCCCCAAACCTTAATCCCTAACCTGGGTCTCCTTTTCAGGAATAAGACCCAGTCATAATCATGGGCTTCTTTTCAAGAGTAAGAACCATGTACCCTAACCTGGATCTCCTTTTCAGGAATAAGACCCAGTCATAAATTTTGGGCTTCTTTTTCAGGAGTAAGCCCCAAGTCCCTTAATTTCTCGTAACCAGTCTTAATTTACATTTAATCTGGGATTACTTCTAAGGAGTAAAACCCAATTATCAATCCTCTCCTAATTTGGGTTTCCTTTTCAGAAATAAGTCCCAAGTTAGAGTGTTCAAATCTGCATAAAGCACATATACCTTTATGGACCCTGTTCCTGGATTTTCTCCTTAAAGTAAATCCTAAACTTCATTCATCTGGGTAGTCATACATATATAAGCCCCAAACCATTTCTTATGATTTCATCTTTCATGGCACAATTGTCTAATTTTTACCAATACCTCTTGTTTCTCACACCGAGCATGACTCACGTGAGCTTAGGGTGTAAAATTAATTATGACATCCTTCTTTGAGCCATCAATCATAAACGTCATACTCCCTTATTCGAACTATGTGGGTTCTGATTCCTTTTTCAAAACAAAGGATACGTAGGTAGCCCATCTATGGGTTCGATCCCAACTCTGAAATAATTCATGTCCTTATGAATGACGATAAACTTCAAGTGCCCCACTGAGTGGCTTTAAAACCAGCCTGGTCATCATAAATGACTAAGATACTTTTATATAAATGCTTTGAAGGATACCATTGACCAAGAATGACTAAATAGATATAGATGATTCTCTATTGATGAAGAACCTAGAATACATATAAAAGATTCTCTAAATTTCTTACATATTTAATCATTGATTGTTAAAACTAAAGGAAAGCTCATTTTATACTTGGTAATGTAATAAGGATTCACGAACATAACTTAAATCTATAAAGAGAGTCCCGGAGTAGACAATAATTCCCCTCAAAAAGGTGTGATGAGTCCGACCTCCCATCCTCTTGACCAATGAAAATTACTAAGCCTCATTATTCCACAAGCTAATGAGCACCTACCTTTAGAAAGTAGGTCCAAACGGATATGGAATCATTGGATGTTTCCGGTTCTACGAACAAACCCATTAGAAACCGATCGGAATATTTGAATCTCCCATCTAGGAGGTCATCCCTGAATTCCGTGCGAAACACATTATTAATGTGATATCATAATATTTTGTTCTTTATATATATTATCCTCAGGATTTAATATAGTTTGGGGATATTTTGTGATAGAGATATCATGAATTAAACCATATCTTGAGTATGTCTCCCCAGGTAAAGGTACTTTGGGATTGACTACATAATGAATTGGAGGATTATACCATTTTCTAGAAAGTTGAGGGGTCATCTATCCATTGATCTAGGATTAATAATATAGAGATTATCAATATCATATAGCTCTATACCTTTAAATAAAAATTTCATATACCTTTTGTATAAGAATAATTATTATATGTATGAATATACATGTATTTTATTTTTGGGAAAGTTACTAAATATCATGATTTTTCAAAAAAGTTGCACATTAATGTGGTGTGAAACCATTAAATTAGAGGATATAATAGGTTTCAAAAACTAAATCACAACAATTTTGAGAAAAGTTATAAAACATGAGAAGATAAAGATTTAAAATAATGAAATACAAAATAACTTAATATGCATGAGATATATATTAATCTAATGAGAATTTTAAGAAACCCCTTTAAAATACTAAGTGTGTGATTACTTCTAATAAATCACTTAACAAGACTTTGATCATTCACTATCAGTGACCCTATGATTTAGGCTCTAGTGGATTATATTATTTAATTAAATAATGAAATAAGTTAAACCTAATGGTTAGCTAACATTTTTGGTGATTTATTTAGGTTAAACATGTTGGAAGACCCTAACAGTTAAGATACCATAGGTGTAGAGTTGACTGAATACATTTAATAGATTTGGATAATTACTTTAATCCTCTCAAATATTAGTTAATTTAATTTGATATTATTGTTAATTTATTGTCTACCAGATATAGTTTTGGATTATTTACATACCAAAACTAGTGTAGGTCATAATGAAATATATATTGTGTCTCATTAAATATTTTAGATGTATGGGATCATCATTTTTAGTAAGAGTAATTTAATTAAAACTTCTTGAAGAAATGATAAAATACATGATACACACACACACACACATATATATATATATATATACATTTCTATTATAGTTTATGGATTACCTAATGATAATCATATTGATTCCCCTCATATGTATGAACTATATGAATATTATATATTTATATTTTTATTTGACAAGTGTTATTGATAAGATGATTTATGATCACCTGAATGTGAATGTTATAAAGATCAACTACACCACCTCTAAATCTTAGGTATTAGATACCATGGGTTCATCACACATTTATTCCACTAGAAATAGAATCAAATGTAGGAGATAATTTTTTATGGGCTATATAGTTCTTCATGATGGTAATGGATCAAGAGATAATGAATTAGAATTTGGGACTTATAATATATGTATGTCTAGTGGATTTTCACAAGAATTGGAGAAATGTTATAATGTTCTGGGTATAAAAAAGTTTGTTTATGTATCTTATTTGGAGAAGAAAGTATAATCATTCACTATTAAGTATATAGGTTGTTAAATATATCTTAATGAGATGTTTTATATAATTAAAAATTTGATAAATGGTTTATCCATTTTACATGTAGATAATTCTCTCTATAAATATAAAAATAAGATGGTTAGGGATGATTGTAATTCCAATTACTTTTTGATTTTTCACCTTGCACATATAAATGATAAATACAAAAAGTGATTTCATATAGATAGATTATTGGAACAATTTAGTAATAAATCATTTCAAAATTATAAATCTTATTTATTTTGAAGGATGAATAAAGATCATTTTATGTAAAATGAGAAAGCAATATTAGACTATTGGATCTTATACATAGTGATTTATATGGACCAATTATTAATCAAAGTGATTTTTAATTTTAGGTACTAAATTAACATTATTGTTAAATTTAGTAAGTTTAGATATGCATTTCTAATGAGATACTAGAATGAAACCTTTGAAAAGTTCAAATTGGTTAAGAAAAAGGTATAAAATCAATTAGGTAGAATTATTAATATTCTATAATCAAATCTAGGTTGTGAATATATGAGCTAGGAATTCATTGATCATCTATGAAATTGTGATATTGGTTTACAAATCACTCCTCTTGGAACACCACAATGGAATAGTGTGTCGAGGAGGACAAATCATACATTGTTAGACATAGTTTGATCAATGATGAGAAAATGTGACATTCTTATTTCATTATGGGTTTATTATCTAGATACTATTGCATTTATAATAAATTATTTTCCATATAAAGTAGTTATAATGACTCCATATAATATATATACTGGGAAATATCCCATTACATCTTATAAATTACTATAGAATAAAATAGCCAAAAGATAGTTGGAATTTAATAATATTTACTCCAAATTAGATAAATTATTATTTCTGGTTTATCTCAAGAAGAATATAAGATAGTTTTTATTTAATTATATAGAAATAAAATGGTTTGTGACATAAAATAGTTTTTTTCATGATAAGGAACACATAATATGAGGATTTAATTAGAGTGAAGTTGAACTTGTAAATGTTCATTATCAATAAATAAGAAGGTTTACTTATGTGTTAGTTGATCCAATTCTACAAATAGTTGTAGATGATGAACATACAAAGATTAAAAAAGAACCTTGATGATATAGTAGGATTAATTAAGAGGTTACGACATATTGATTTCTAAAATATAATGAAGGTGAGGTAATGTTCATTGTTGTTGAAACTAACACCTACCAGTGGGCCATAAAGAGTTTTTTATTAAGAAATATTATAAATCATTAGAATCCCTAATGGAGTCCATGTTCACTAACCAAGTATTATTCAATGTAAATTCACTAGAATTAGGGAGACCCATAATGTGAATGTGGGTTGTGCAAAGAAAAAAGATATATATATTAGAGAGTCTACCTATAATCCATTTGGTAAAAAAAATATAACAATCAAATTCATGGTATCGAAAATAAGAAACCATTTCGTATGTTGTGATGAAAAAGTATATTCAATATTTTTATTCCATGGAAGCTTATATTTATTATGAGAAATATAAAATAGATTTTAGAATTGGTTTCTTTAATAGTAATCAAGATGCAGATGTGTATATGATACAAAATATTGTTTTGAAGTTCCAGATAAGAATACAAATGTATGCATGATAGAAAATCCCATTTATGGAATAATGAATTATTTTTATAATTAGAACTTCTAGTATGATAATGTAGTCAAAATGTTTGGTTTCATCAATAATGATGATGATTCATGTGCATACAAAATTATTAGTGGGTGTGTTACAATGTTTCTGATATTGTATATGGATTAATTACATCTTATTGGAAATGAAATCCTAACAATTCCATTTGTGATTATGTGATAGGGTAATTCATTCTTTAATAAATAAATGGGTTAAGTCCCATACATAATTGGGATGAAGATATATAGAGATATATTTAAGATATTTCTCAAAAAAATCAAGAAATATTCATTGGTAAATTAGTAAAGTGTTTAAGTATTAGATACTCTAAAAAATGGGGAATTTAATAATGTTACATAGAGTGACTCATATGATTGAATACAATTCTTCTAAATAGTTAACAATGATTAAAAAAATTCCTTCTGAATTTTCAATTTCAATTATTATTAATTCCTTATTGTGTACTCGACCTGATATTTTATATTCTCTTAGAATTAATTTTGGATACTAGTACACTCTTAGTGAGAGTCATTGGATTATTGTGAACAAAATTCTTAATAACTTGAGAAGATTTAAGGTTATGATCATAATCTTTAGAGGATGGGATAAGCTTTACATAAAGGGTTACATATATGTTAGTTTTAAATTTGACAAAGTGGATATGAGTAATCAATATAGATTCATTTTTTCTTAAATAGTGAAGCCATCAATTAAAATATTTCTAAATTATACACAATAGGGGACATGAATATAGAGGTATAGAAACTTTGTAGATAATATTATATGGATGAATCTATTTGGATCCGAAATTACATCTCTAGAATAGAGGTGGTTCCTGGTATCAATCTAGTAATTGGGCATTACAACAATGATAATAATTTTATTTCCCAAGATGAGGAACATTGTTCTCACCATATAATTAAATGCATTATTTACAAATACCTTCTTATATGGGAGATCATTTAGATTGGATGTGTAAGGATTAGTTTAGTGGATTCACATAATAATATAAAGGATTCATTGATGAAATGTTTGCAATTGTAGAAACATAAGGGTCATATAGATTCTCTAAGATTAACATACGTAAGATATTGATTAAATATTTAAATAATTTATTATGTTATTATTATAAAATGAATATAAATTTATCATTATCTAATTTTTCTACTGTTAAAACTTTAAATAAATGGTGTAATTTTAATATTCCATCAATGTATAACTTGGAATTGAACCTAATCGAGGACCATCCCAAAAAATAATGGTTTGTAATGAAATATTAATAATATAATGAATATATCATTTTAGAAATTATAAAGTGTTTTATGTAAGGTTTTATGAATTATTCATGAGGTGATAAGTATAGAATTGTTAATTTAATTTACCTTAAATATTATATATTAATAAATTCAATAGATTCATCAATATAATCTGTGTTGTATAATTATTATCAAGCCCCTTTATCTGAGGCTTATGAGACACCTATCATGAGAAAGAAGATACATTAATAAATTTGACATAAAATTAATTATGGATTATCTAATTAGGGTTTTTTATATGTTGTTAATCATTTTTTCATACAAGGGATGCCCATGATGAAATTTTTCAACTTGTTTTAATGTACATATATACATTGATTGAATTAGACTGAGGAAATACCTATCCATACTTTGTTCATCCACATAGAATTTTTTCTGTACATAGATGTAGGAAATGTGAGGTAGTCATAAATTAGAAGAATTTTATGCCATGAATTCCTCAACCAGTTCAGTCTATTTCTAAAAATCAAGAAAATTTGAGATGTTTTATACTATATTGACATTGTTTTGTGCCGAGTGTTCATTTTATATTGTGGTTAATCAGATTATATTTCTATAAATATTGTTCATATAATACATATTTAGTTGAAAATTCTCATAGATATGTATGATTATATTTATTGGAGATTACACTAGACCCTTTAATAGCTTCATTAGTAATGATTGTTTTCTATAGGCTTCCCTTTTCATACATATATGAAATATCACATTTATATTTTTTTCATTGCTAATAAGAAAAATAAGTTCACATAGTTAGGACCTTGGATAAAGATAACATTTTAGACAATGTTCTTATTCCAAAATGAAGAGTTCTTGATAAAATTAACATCAAATGAGTTTGATTGATTCCAAAATAGATATGAAGTATGGAATAAATATTAATGATATTTAAGTCAAAGTGAGAGATTTTTATAAGTTCACTAAAACTATATTCATGTAATCCATATAGATTAAGGATATTTTATATCCAATTTATAATTATCTATTATCTATAGGTTACATTGATTCATGCATATCCAAGTTTCATGTTATGCAGGCTGACCGCATGGTTTCCTTCAGCTGGCAATATAATATCGTTGATGCCCAATTTTATTTGGTCATTAATGAATGAGATATATTATTTAATAAATATTAACCTTCATTAAAGTGTCCACTGAAGAAAACTCCAATGTAAAAAATGAATGATGTTCTTATTTATACTCTTTATCAATAAAAAGAATTTAACACTGCCTATATAAAGGCAATAAGTCCCTATCATTTGGGTGTGTGTTATATGATCATTAGTTTCATGAATATATTTTAGAATATATTTTATTCGCAAATAATACATTGTAACTAAAGTGAATCCAATAAAACCCTATTGGTGTGTTGAGATCCTAAGGATATAATCTTGGATTTAAAGTCTATTGGATTACATATAAAGGCTAGAGGGATTTTTTCTTCCATGATCAACATCAAACATGCTTCATCTGGGAATCATATTCATGCTACTGAATTTTTTTTATGTTAAATTTTTTCATTATATTTTATTTATACACATTAGCAATGTTATATATATATCATAAAAAATTGGGTTTCCTTATAGTGGTTGTGATTATCTTATTCTCCCCAAAAAATAGATCAGTTTTCTATTAAGAAATAATGTTGTTCTCCCTAATTACCAGAAAACCCATACTTATTCTCTATAAGTGAATTAGTTTTAGTAAATAGATTAAACCAAGAATAGTATTTTTCTGATATATTCCATTACATAGATATCATTATTGTGAAAATACACTATAACATAGTGATCATTTAACTACGGTATGGTGACATGGATAAAGTAGATTTATTATTCATATAAAAATTCATCAGTTGTTTTTTAAAACTATGATGTTGTATTATAAATAATATATAACTATGCCCAATTTAAAGACTATTTATATCATTTTTCAATACTTTTAATAAAAATGGCCATTTTTAACTTATCACTTTGAAGATTCTATTGTTAACTTATTATTAATTTTTAATTCAATTGAAAACACAATTTAAAAGTAATGGATCGGTCTTAAATACCACAGAATGGTTGTATTTGGGATTCATATTATCTAGTAATATTATAAATCAATAATAACAATATATAAATCAATATAATATTTTCCTTATATTGGAATTAATAATATAAATGAGGAACAACCTACCATTTTCCCTCTTGATTCAATTCTGTCATAGAGAGTTTCTATGATCTTGCCATTTGTCACTAAGAAAGAGCTAGTGGGATCCTTCAACCCAAGGTATCTAATGGATACATGAATCTACCAACATTTTGGAAGTATTACCTCTTACTCATAGTTTTTATGGACATTTTTGTTTATAGAGATATAGATAATATGTTCATCATCTTGAGGATTTATCCTCCACTATGATGCACACAGATCATATACTATGATCCTCATTATACTGGATATATAAAGTAAGTTCATGTAAAAATAATATTATTTCATTTATAGATAAAATTTTATTTGTTTACAGCACATTATAACTCATTACTATTTCCTAATGATTTATTTTTTAACATTTAAAAAAAATATATAGTACATTAAAAATCCTCATATGATCATTACATAATGTAACAACAAAAGATTATAAAAGAAGAACAAGTTGTTCAATAGTATTTGTGACACAAATCAACATTATTATAATTAAATATAAAACCCCTAGAATTTATGATATATTTATTTAATTATGGTCTTCAATGTGCTACTAGTGTGATCTACTATTTGAGGTGGCTTTAATGGTTAGGGTTGGTGGTCTAAGAGAGGAAGCTAATTTAAATTTAAGACCTTCAACTTTAAACTCTTATATAGATTACTGTTCCTTCACTTATTTCGTATTTATTATATTTTGGTGGTTTCAAAGAGGCTTTGGGATATTCTGTTTGATTGGTCAACAGTTTTCTGGGTGGTGCACCAAAAGTTTCCTTCGATCCAAGACATGATGGTTGTTATTTAATAGAGCACACAATTTTAAAGGTGTAATCCTCATTTAATTCAAGTGGTTTGTAATTAATCTTTTGGTAAGAATAAAGATATGTCAAAAGGTTGTTGATGCTAAGTTGGAATTTGGAAGATGATATCTAGTATGATGTTTTTATGGGTTTCTAATGGAAGTGATGAAGTTCTTATTAAGGTATAAACCTCTATCATGCCTTCATCTGCTCAAATTTTCTATGAAATAATATTTAATGGATCCCTTCCCAGTGGTTCCAGTGTAGTGGTCCTTAATGAGGTTTTCAGATATGTGTTTGAGTGGTCAACAGTTTCCAGGATAAGCGACAAGCATAGGATTATTCCCCAATAAGACCCTATTTTTGTTCTTCTTATAGTTTAATTAAGGAATATGGTTCTTTAAGTGTTGGTTTTTATTATTTTTTATTAGTGAATGTGTTTCCATCTATAATAGATTTGGGAAAATATTTTTTGGGTTTCTCTGACATCTTTGGTTATCCCACCCATGAGGTGAAGATGTTCGATGAAGTGGTTGACCCTAGAAAGTAAAAGTTGATGGTGATGATATTTTATTTTTTATTATCGTGATGGGAAGATAGATGGTTGGTTCTCACTGACTATTTATAGACAATGGAAGTTAGATCTAGTGTTAGGGAGCATGAATCAAGGTGGCTCTCCACTCAAGATCTCATGACCAGAGGAAATTCTGTGGGGTTGGAATCGATGTGCGGACCTGCATGAATTTGGAATTTTGGATCTGTGTTTTTTGTTGATTGATTTTTTGAATTTAAATTTTAATATATCAAGGTAAATTTGTGTGGTGTGTATTTTTATTAAGTATGAGGTTACCAAAAAACCATAATGTATCATTTAAAAACAACACAAATTTATTTAGAGAGAGACCTGTCAGCAATTTTATTTTTAAATTATTTTTTTTCAATTTTATTAATTGAATTTGTAAAAATGGATTACATATTTTGAATCATAAAATTTTATATTATATATTAATTTTAACCTAATTTTTTCCATAATTAATATTAAAAGCAGTAAAAAATATTTTCAATAGTTAAGGTAAAAATGGGTTTACCTAGTGGTTAAACAAGAATACAAGGGATAAAATGAATCAAAAATAATTTAATTTATATTTTATGGTCATATATAGATATTATTAGATATAATTATTGATAGTTACAATTTTTTGATGCCTATGGAATGGTAAAACAATGGGTATCATTTTTTCTGTACAAAAAATCCAAGTGTGTCCTCTCCCCCACTTATAAAAGGACAGCCCATATCCTACCCTCTTCAGCATTCAAAAACCATTTTTTCCCAATACCTAAACAAATTCTTCTTTTATTCCTTACCCACAATCTAAAATATTTAATTTGATTAGTAAAAACTCTTAATAAGGATATAAGTGTATACCAAAATAGGCTCTCTAAAGAATATGTAATATTTTTATGCTCTTGTTTTGGTTTTATTTTTTCTTCCACCTCATTCTAATATTATTAAACTATGATAATATAATAAAACTATTAAATTTTATATATTTTGATATTATTACTTTATTTTAATTATCTATAATTGTCTCAACTTCTATCAAATGGAAAAAACCATAAATCATGTGTAGGTGGACTATCTCCTCACGAACCAACATAGTTTATTTCCCATCATTATCTCCCAAGGACTAATATAATCATATATTTATTATATTAATTTGATATTTATAAACATATAATAATTATTTAATTATGATATCACATATAAATTATTATTTCCATTTTGTGGGGGATATGATAATGTGATCATTTGTTTGATAGAAAACCACATCGCAAAGTGATGTGGTTTATTTTTACTTACACTTTACATAGATATATATAAGGATAATTTTAATGAATATATTTTATATTTATGGAATAAGAAATATTATATACAAATAATATCACATCTAAATTCATTCCTTCTAATCCATTGGAAAACAGTAACATTTCTTATGTATACAGTTGGACTAATGAGTCCACCTAGTGAGGTCAAATGTTTTTCAATTTTTACATAGATGTTAATAACGATGGATTGTATTAATTTAAATGATATACATAAAATAATAATTATTAATCTAATATTATTTATTAATTATTTTCTATTTTTCCATCTATTGAGAAAATGGATACAATGTTCATTTGTATGTACGACATACAGTCTCCATAGATAGTGTAATGAATTTTCTATATTTTAAATTTACTAAATATTATAAATACACATTTAATTAATATATATGAAATTTGTATCATGTTTTAAATTTTTTATATGATTTAACCACTATCAATTTAAAATGACCAAAATTTCTAAACCTAAACATATTCGAAAAATGAAATACTAATCACCCAAAACTATGGTTTTAACAATAAATTATTGATAAATAGGTAAGAAAATATAATAAGTAAATATTATTTGGAATAAAATATAATTATATGGTTATGAAGTAGATTTATAATATATATATATTTATTATACATGAGTTATGAACACATACCAAGGTAATCATATTTGAGGCTAGGGTTTCTTGTCTCACTTTTACTCCTATGAGACATATGTCATATTCTTCGTATAATTATTTTTTGTGGTATATATACATTCCATTTTATATTTTATCTCATGAATCTCTTTATCTTCATGATAGATAATGTTTCATTTGATGATATTTCATTCATGGGATTATTATTCAAATGTAACCAATGTGATAGTAGTTTATTTTAGAACCACATCATTTATCAGTATTATTTATGACTAAATTTATGATGATGAAATATTATGAAATATCACTCAATAATATCATAAATTTATATCTCATCTAGTAAATAATTATTTTTTCTTGTGATAGTTCCATTTTATTCTCTTTCAAAGTTAAAATTATTGCGAAAAATGATTTTAAAAAATTTGAACTTTATTTCATTTTCAATTGAAAATCATTCTCTCCCATATACATGTTTTTCAAAAATGTTTTAAATTTTTTTCATATTATCCAATGGATTTATTAATGAACTTTGTACCCATGTTTTAATTTTTAAAAAATATTTTTAAAGAAATATTCTTGTCATTTTCTAAATGGTCATATTTTTAAACTTTTAATAATGGTGTGAATGGAATGGTTTTTAACTTATATAGTGGGAATTGAATTACATATAATCAATATAACCCATTAATCTGAATGTTTAATTAAATGTTCATAATGAATTTTTTATGATTTTTTTCTTAATATTCAAGAAATATTTAATTTCTAAAAGTGATTTTAAAATGAATAACGTATGTCTTCCTCAAGAATATAATTCAAGACATTTTATGGTATTTATATTTTGTAATGAAAAACCCCTTATTTATCTTACTCCCCATTGGAATATGGTATAATGATACTATACTTATTATTTTTTAGTTATTTTATGATTATTTTGAAGGGGGATATTCTAATTTTATATCATTTTGCGTATTACTCTGAATGGTTTATGATTTCGAATATTGATTGGGGTAAATATTAACAATTAATTTTCTATATTTTTAATGAAAATGTCTATGTCCATCATCTTTCACTCCTTTCACATGAGGGATTCATTATAATTATTAATTCATTTTCAAGGCCCACTATAGCCCCTTGATGTATTGGTAGGTATCATGAGAAAAACTTGATTAGGTTTTTTTGGCTAATTCTATTCCCATTTATGTAATTTGTCATTGCATGGGTCCTTGAAAGTATGGTTATAATGTCCAAAAATATGTATGTTCTAATTATGAGATTTTTTTGATGTCTATTTAATTATAAAATCAGTTAGAATTCCCTTGGATAAGTTTCAAGATAATGTGACTATTTACATTTTTCTATTTGATCATCATTTGTTCCAGCCAAATTATTATTCTTCATATTCAATTTATTGATTGAATAACAATTTTTATAGTTATTTACCTTTCCAAATTGATTATTCCACATTTATTTGGGATATATATTTTTGTAAACATACCCTTACTAAAAATCTGAGCTCACCTAATTCTTATATTTTATTTTTCCCAATCCACCATGAAGTGTTGTATGATTGATATGTAGGGATATAATAAGGGTAATAATGTCATTATCAAATAAAAAGTATTTTGTATTTTATCTTTTAAAATTTAATGTGAATTTTCCATATATATCCAGTTTTCCAAGACTAGTAAAATATTTGGTCCTTCAGAATGCAATATTTTGTATATATTTCCCATGTAATAAAGTAACCACCTAATATGGGCTATTAGGGTCAGGGTCTTTACGGTTGGTATCATAGAAATTTTATTATATACCTTCAAAAATAAATTTAGGAAAAAATTGATTTGGGAATCTAACCATGTGACTTACATTATCGATATGTATAAGTATTGGATAACATGATAATTTTTTGTTATGGTAGAAATCATATTTTATTCCTAGAAATACATCCTTATGTAGATACTAAAAGTATAAGTGGTCCACTAATAGATGTATCTAGGGGTAATAACTCTAAAAAGTTGTGTTTGGGTTTTCATGATCATTTCTTGGTACATGATAATAATCCTTATTGTGAACCCATTATGACACTCCTGAGGTATATTCATGCGATAATTTACATTTCCTTTAAAAAAATTATAAATTATTTGAAAAATAAATTATTATCTGAATGATTTCCCAAATAAACGATGTTTATGATTATGATATTAGCTATGCATAAATTTTAAAATTTATGATATTTTTCTCTAGTTTGGGGATTATACATTATGTTTTATTTTTTAAGGATATAATTTAGTGAATTCTATTTTATGGAAATAGCTCTTATTGGATTGAATGAGAACTATATCAATGAACTTAATTCATGAATGGATTTCCCTTCTAAAAAATCTATGGATGATAGAGTTGGATAAAAAACTAAAAATTATCAAATTATAACCATATTAAGGAATCTAACTTAGGATATTAGAAATAACCTGTCCATTATGAAGTATTCTACTAATCCATCATGAAATTTATGAATTCTCTATTGCTTTATGTGTTAGAAACTGACATAATTCAATGGGACTAGAAAAAATTTATAGCCAACCAATTGATATGTTCCATTTATAAGATATTTCTCTATTTACGATGAAATGAAAGGGATAAATTTTAAATGTTAATTTATCAACTCTAAAAATCTGTGTATCAATAGTATTCATTGATTCAAAACACTAATGATGAAGATGAAATATAAAAAGGAATGGAATAATTTAAATGGACTCTTCTTATAAAAGTAATATCATCGTGAGAAATGAGCGTATATGGAGAGGCAATTCCTGGGTCTAAGACAAAAGAAATATGAAAATGTTTCTACATATGAAGATAATAGTACATGTTTAGCATGGCATGCTATGGACTATATAATTAATCCAAAGAGAAATATTGGCCATTTATTTGATGGGTTAAAGAAAAATTATTTGAAAGAAAATAATATCCCAAACCTTCCCACATAGAAGGAAATAATATAATATATTATCAAGAAATATTAATAATTCTATGTTTCTTTTTGATTCTAAGGTAAAAAATAGAAGAGGATAAAAAGGAAGAATATTGAAAAAGTGATGAATGAAAAGAAGGGGTTTCATACATGTTATAATTGTGGAAAGAAACACCTTCATACTTTATTTAATGGAATGTGAGTTTTCTACATGTTGGGTGAGAAAGTTCACTACTGTATAGATTTAAAGGGTATAAAATAAGTGTCCAATGTTCAATGATTAAACTGTAATGAGATGGGGAACTATGAATTCAAATTCCCCAAGCATCAAGGGAATGTACCTCAGATGAATATAAGGGATCAAGAATAATATTACTCTATTAATACATCTAAATTATAATGATTAAATATTACTATGTATTTTTATTCTTGAATTATGTTTTAGAATTAATTTATCAATGTCATTATCCAAAGGTATACAGATTATACTATAGTGGGTTTTCTATTTCTATTTAACGACACATGTTGAATGGTATCATGAAAAGTGATTTAATGGAATGTTTATTTTATTAGAATACAAATAATTGAGGAATGATATCCCTAAATATATTATTGAGGTAAAAATAATAATAATAATGATATTTCTTGAGAGATAGTATTTGTTATATTAAAATTGGGTTTTTCATTGATTTTTTTGCAATCTTTGATGGATTTTTATAATTATTTCGATCTATGGAATATATATGATAACCAAATATTTTTTTTGGAATAATTTATGTTTTCATATTTTTTTTATGGTGATCAAGGTTTCCACATATTTTTAACGTCACATTAAGAGCCACATTATATTTTTTGGGAAATTTAATTCAGATTTGGGGAACTTATGTCTAAATTTTTTAACATTGAATTTCGTCAGACATATTTTGTGAGAGTATTGAATTTAACCATTGGTGAAAAATATTATGTTTAATTTTTGGAGTTTTTATTGATCTATTTGTAATGGAATGGAGTTCTATTCTGTTTCTTTTTATGTAATCCATTAATTGTAGTTTCATAGGAAATAACATAGCTGTTTAGTAGAGGATGAGTGGAGTTTTTAAGTGTTTTTAAATGGAAAGGGGCATTTTAGAGGATGGGAGTAAATCTGTGGAGGTAAATCACCAATTTTTTATGATTTTAGTAGTACATCACCAATGGCAGATCTTTGGTATTAGATCACCAATGTTATATCATTCTCTAGGTATACTACAAGGAGTAGATCACAAGTAGTAGATCACCAACAATAGATTATTCTAGCGATAGACCACCAATGTTACAACTCTTTCAGAATATCAACAATGATAGATCATTCATACAATATATCACTAATGGTATATCTATAAAGGTAGACCATCAAATGTAGATCATTCTCATTATAGATCACTAGTGGTTGATCTCTGGTAGTTGATCACCAATGGTAAATCATCCTCATAGTAGATTACTGATATTAGATCTGTAGAGATAGATCACCAATGTTAGATCATTGTAATAGAAGATAACTAATGGTAGATCTTTGGTGGTAGATCTCCAATGGTAAATCAACATTGTGTTAGATCACTAATGTTAGATCTACGATGAATATATTTTTCCATAAATTTACAATTTTTTCCTTTTGGAGTTTTATTTGATGAAAAATGTTTTAAATTCATTAATTAATGGGGTTTAAATATGTCTTATTAGAGGATAATTTTTCCCATACTTCCAAAATGTTCAAATCTTGTTTAATATTCATAGAATATTAATATGATGAAATTTTCCTAAAATTGTTAATTAAATTTATAACAAATATCTCTAATTTCAAATCAGTTTGTTCTAAAGAGAAGAACATTCATATGTTCTTCCAGGTATTGATTCTCTTGAGATAGGTGATTCAAAATCATTATTCCCATGGATTTATGGATCCCTTTTTCTTTTGTTGGTACAAATTCTTTCCTAAAGTTGGTCTCCTCCTTTGGGTACACCCCATGTTTTCAGTGCATCCAATTAGTATAAAGATCCTTTCTTAGATGTAAGAATTCTTTAATTTATCCTTTGTGAGTATCATGTGTCCAGGGATGATTTGTTTATAATCCTATACATGTTTGAATCGATATTATCAATGATAAATTAAATGGTTAAATGAATTTAAAAAGGGATATAAAATGTGATTTTCCTATTTTTACATGATTTATAATAATTATTATTATTGATATTTTGATTGTATATGAATAATTCCCTGATGAAAATTGTGGTTGTCTATGTATTTTTTGTGTTTTAGTAGTGATGTTATATAACCCTTGTTTTTTTATTGTTTAATGTCACCTATATTTGAATTTTTTAATCACTTATATTTTTCTAATGGAATAGTTTCCCTTTGGTGTGTAACTTGTATGTAAATTCCCCTAAACTAAATTATATCATGATAAAATCACACTTCTAAATAAAAAACGTTTTTTGATGTGTAAAATGGTGTGATATGTGTTGTAATGTATTTTTGGATGTCATTGTATGTTTTTTAGTTGTTTTAATGATGTCATTCATGGGAAGTGCCTATGTTGTTAAGCGTATAGGGTTAGTAGATGTGATGTGGTTGTGTAGCATGATTTTGATGGTGGTTGTGGTGTTGTCTTACAGTAGGAATGGAAAAGTAGTTTCATTTGATGGAAGGTTGATGTTGATGTAGTTGTTGGGATTTTGAGTTATGCTACTTATTGTGTGCTATGTGATGCTAATTTCCTGATTAGTATTATAGGTAACATGGTTTCACTAATTATATAGAAATGATATAATGAATTTGAATTAACAATAATAGGATGTGTGTTCAATTTTTTTTATTAAATATAATCTAAATTGGATGGAAAGAATGTAATGAATTGTTTTTTTGAATGAAATTATATTATTATGTGAAGATATGAAAAACAGATTATTTAAAAAGGGGATATTGATTTTGGATTTTGTGATATGGTTTTATTTTTTAGTGTTGTAAATTTAGAAGTTGAATAATATGTTCTATACATTATGATGTGATTTTTTGACATTGTGATATATTTTCTGCCTTGGTTGTGAACCCATAGGATTGGGTTGTGTGTTTGATATTATATATATACTATTTTATATTTCCTTTTATTTCTTTACATTCCCCACCCAAGTCAAACACCATGTGATGACACACACACACACATATATATATATATATGTGTGTGTGTGTGTGTGTGTGTGTGTGTTGGTGTGTGTGTGTTTTGGGGGTGTTTTTCTGATATCTTGATGGGAGGATGGATGACCGACTACCCAATCATACATGCTCTCTCTTCTTGGAAATGGTGAATTTCATGGGTTGTAATGGCCATAAGTAAAAATTTCCACTTTCTGGATGTGATGTTTAGATATATAGTGTCCCAAGAGTCTTTGGGAGAGATGTGATGAAATGGATTTTGGTGGGGGTCATGCATGGTAAGAGTAAGGAAAATTAGGATGATATCCTTCATGTTCATGACACCATTTCACATTGGTTATGAGATGTGATGTGATTTTATGGTCCATTTGTCCTCTAGAGTGATGGTATGTGATTATATAGATCAGGTGTATCTGCGAGGGATGTAATTTTATGTGATGTAATGTTATATAGAACTATTAGGAGTAGTAGGAAGTTTATCATTGGGGTGTGAGAGAGGAAAATTAGTGGGAAAGAGGTGTGCAATATCATTTATTGATATGCTTCATATTATGTTATTATACATGGATGTTTTATTTGGTGAGTGATCCATGGTGAGGATGGGCTTGGTTAGGGAACCTGTATAGGTGTTTTTTTGTTCCACGGTTTCTCATATATGTATTAGTATTATATTTTAAAATGTACATAAAAGACATTAATTTTTCTATAATGTATACTTTTATGGGCATCCTATGTATATAAAACTGTTTCCAAGTTTCTATGAGGACATTGAGGAAAGTGTTCAATAATACTAGTTCGAATATTTGAATATTTTTTGTATCACTTCTTTATATTTTATTTTGGGTATTTACATTGGACAATTTTATCTATCAATTTTATTTAGACCTATATTATGGGATGTTTATTAGATTATTTTATATTATGTCAATGAGTTTCTTGTGGATAATTCATCTGATCTCAGGATAAATATTTATTATATAGGGTAATGCCTCCCATGTCATGATCTTTTTTGTAACATCACAAGAAATTAAGATAGTAATTTTATTTTTATTTAGGATTTATTTTGATTATAATTTAAATGAATGTTTTCAATAAAAAATTTATCAACTAATTTATTTTTGGTAATCAAAATAATTTTTTTTATCCATTATAAAATATTACTTTGTATTTTATGAAATAGTAAATTTTATAGTAATTTTGTCGTAAATAGATGTATTTTTCATAAACACACAAATTAATGTTATTTATTTCATATTTAATAGTTTTGAATATATTATATTATTTTAATCAAAACTATTTAAAATTACTTTTTGAAATTATAATTTAATTTAAAGTACATATTTTCTTCTTTGAAAAAAATAATTTTTTGTAATGAAAAAAGTAATATTAAAATGATATATTTATATGTTTTATTAATTTTTTTAATAAAAACAACACTTTATAAGGTGTTGTAAAAAATCACATTGAGATATTTGTGTTTAAAACGTACATCACATATTAAATACTTGTGTTTATTTAGAAATACATTTATTTATGCTTATTAGAATTGAGTACATTTAATAAATTACTATTTTCATGGTTATTAAGTTGTTATATTAAAATTTCAAGTGTTTTTCAAGTGAAATTATTTTAATGTAGGTTTACATAATTGTCTAAAACACAATAGTAATATTTAAGTTGAATTACAATCATATAATTTAGTTGAAATTAATAAATTTTGAATCTTTTTACTAATGTAATATGTTTTAGAAAATATAAATATAAGAATTATGATATTTTTAAAATTATAAATATATATAATAAAAAAATTTATAATATATAAAATGTTACACATTTGGTTTTAATATATATAATTATATTAATATATTTATATACAGTTATACATTTTATTTTAAAAATGTTAATTAATATTCTAAAAAATGTTAAAACTTTTAAAATAATGATAAAAAATAGAAAATATAATACAATATAATATTATCATAATAATAATGATTAAACAAAAAAGTGAAACATGATATAAAATTGGAATAAAAACTTATATGAGGATATAAATGATGACAAGTGGTGAAAAATAATAAAATATTCTAATATAAAAAAGTGGAGTTAATGGGGAGATTGGTGGGAGTCCCAATTTATAATGACTAAACACAAAAAAAATTATTGGATACATATAATACATATATTCAATATCAAAAAAATGAATCGAACACTTTCCTATCAAAAATTATATTTGAATGCGTTTTAATCAATAGATTTATATTTTATTTACATCAATGATTGATTAAATATGTAATTTTTAAAACCCTTATATGCACACCTTGAACACCTACGATCATCCTAAAAAACCTTATTATTACTTATATTATTCGTTCTAAAGACAACACCTTCACTTAAAGGTAAGGTATTACTTTATTTTCATCAGTTTATGTTCAAATAAAAAATATATAGATACATATATTTATATATGTGTATATATTTTTCAATATATTTATATATTTTCATTAAGGACTTATGAATATAAGCGGATTGTCTATTTTTATTTATCAAATTATATTTATCGTTTTCAATGGGTTTGATCAATTTTTCAATATAGAATTTTATATTTAATTTATAAAGATATATATATATATATATATTTATAATTATTTTTTAAGAATTAATAAGGGATTAATAATTTATTTTCATGTCTATATGTAAGGGTTTGATTTTATTCATTAATATATAAATTTATTTTTTATTTAAAATGCTATATATATATTTATCAAACTATTCATATTATAAGATTTTGATTTAAATTTATCTATGATTTTATTTATAGTCTATAGTGATTTATTTTATAATTGATTCATATTTATCATTTATATGAGGGTTTTATAAAAATTTAAATAATTTATGTATATGTAAAAGCATAATTATTCCTTTAAATATTATGATGATAACATGTAAGGGTTTTTGAAATCTATTTAGAAAAAAAATTATTTATAAGATATGATTTAAAATCTTTTAAGAATAACCAAACATCCTACAAGGAATTAATGTTTTAAATATATTATCTCAGCAGGTATTTCTTTAACACAATAAGAAAACCACATTTCGTCATTTATTTTTTTTAAATTATTTCTTTTTAAAGGAAAAATGTCCTTAGGAAGAGATATCATTTTGTGGTTATCATTTTATGTGTACCTTTTAGTTATATATTATAAATGTTATAATTTTTGGTAAAATAATTAATTAAATGTTATTATTTCATGTGAAAAAATGTCTCTGGTCATCAATACATGTCATTAATAAACTAGATATAGCCATCATAAAAGTTATCAACAACATCCCATTGATTTATATTAAAGTATTAATTTATTTTATTATGCATTTATATTCATAAATTTTAAATAATAACTTGTATTTTATAATCATGGATTTCTCCGAAATATGATATTATAAATTGTTAAATAAATGATAATTCCATGTTGAGATGTGTGTAAGATTATTTTCTTCTAAATAAAATATTTTATATATGTATTATCTTGAAATGTTTTTGGATTATGATTTAGAAAGGAATGACTAATAAAATGTTTTCCAAAAATTGGAAATATTGTATGAAATAATAATTTATGGTATGGGGAGTGAATAGTTGACCTTAAGGGGTCATTTTTCGATATAAGATATGGATCAATGGCCTCACAATATTCTTATGTCCTTCTGTGTATAATAATTTATCATTCCAAATTATTATTTTTAAATATAGAAATCCACAAATTTATTTTAAAATGTTTTTATTTTAAAAATTAATGATTTTTAAAATTTTATGAAAATTAATATATTTCAATGTTTTGAAATCCTATTTCTATATATATATTTATTAAAAATATATTTTAAAATTATTAACCAATTATTTTTAAATCCTTTATTTGGAAAAATAATTTCCCATCCTATGTTTACTTTTTTTATAAGTTTAGGGGAATTTCATTGTGAATTTTATTTTATTAAGGAGACAATGCTCATGAAGTCTTTTTTTAATTCATATTAATTTTTTATATTTTGGTGACGTTATAAAGTGTGTATCTAATTCTTCAAAACCTATATAAAATTTTTTACTATATTATATTAAATGTTGGGTATTTTTCCACTTTCTTTTATAGAAAATACACATCATTTCATGTACTAAACCTTGAAGTGCGGGTTTGGGTCTTCACAATTGGTATTAGAGAAATAGTATAGAAAAATTTAGATATTAGATGTTATCTTAGTAGTAGAGCATAAAAATATATCAATTCTAGTTTTTCTTAATTTATAATTTTCTTATGTTCAGTGAAAAAATTATGAGGGCGTAACTCATTTAAGTGGGGAGGAATGTGACATCCTAAAATATTCAAAGGGAAATTTTATTTTAATTAAGTATTCATTTTATTTATAATATTAAAAGAATTATTTTTAATAAAAAACATTATGAAACTAAAGTATTTTTTGTAATAAAAATAAGTTTTTATGTCAATTAGAAAATATTACATTGTATTTCAAGATTTATTGTTATTATTTATTTTTTATTCTTAAATATATATAATTCTCTTAATATTGAAATATATTTTTCTTTATTTTATATTTATAAGATTTAAATATATTAAATTATTTTGTGAAATAATATTTAAAACTATGTTTCAAAATTTTATTTTTAATGAGATTATTTAAATTTATATTTAAAAAATTATTTATTTTTTAATGAAAAACTAATAATAGTATAATATATTAATATGTTATGTTAATTATTTTAATAAATAAAATAGAAGAGAGAATGTACTAAAACATCACTTTGAGAAATCTATGTTCAAAACACAATTCTCATAATAAAAAATTATGGTTATTTAAAAGTACATTTATATCTTGTAATCAAAATTTGGGTCAATTAGATAAATTATATTTTTATGTATTAAAAGTTGTCATATTAAAATGTCAAATGTCTTTATGTCATATTATTTTAATGTATATTTTAAAAAATTGGCTAATGTTCATTATTAATATTTAAAATATATTAATATGATATAATTTATTTGAAATTTATAAATTTTTAATGTTCAAACAAAAATAATATGTTTTATAAAATATAAATATATGAAATATGATATTTTGGAAAATATAAATATATATTATATAAAAAACAAATTTATCCCTATATAAAATCATACACATTTGGTTTTAATATATATAATTATATAAGTATAAAAATAAAATATATATATATATTTTTATACGTTATGTTTAAAAAGAGTGATTTAATATGTTAAGAAAATGTTAAAACCTTTAAAAATGTTAAAAATTAGAAAATATATTATACTAATATATATTTCATAATATTAATGATTAAACAAAAAATTCACTCATTAGACAAGATGAGAAGAAAATGTGTAAGAAGATAGAAATAAAGACAAGATATTAAAAATAATAAGAAAATATTATAATAATAAAAAAAGATGCGTGAATGATAAGATTGGTGGGGGTCCCACTTTTTAATATCTAAAATTATTGGAATATTAATAAATACATATAGAATATATAATCAATATCAAAAAAATGATCCAAACACTTGCATGTCAAAAAAAATTTAAATTCGTTTTAATTAAATTGAGATATATAGTATTTCTATTCATGATTTATTAAATAAGTTATTTTTTTATATTTTCTTATATACACATCTTGAACACATGACCTCATCCTCCCAAGCCCTAATATATCTTATTCCTAGTGTTTAGAATCCAACACCATCATTTATAGGTAAGGGTTCAATTTAGTTTTATCAGTTTTTGTTTAAATTAAAAAGATATATATATATATATATATAACTATATATCTATCTATTTCATTTTGAATTTATAAATTTAATGAGATTGACTATTTTTATTTATCAATGATTATGGTTTTGAAAGGGTTTGATCATGTTTTAAATCTATCATTCTATTTATAATTTATAATGATTTATATAAATGTATATATATATCCATATGTAAATATATTTATATCTTTTTAAGAATTAAAAGGGATAATTAATTTTTTTCAAATCTATATGCACGGTTTTGAATTTTTTATTTAATCTATAATTATATGTTTTATTTAAAATGATATATATATATATATCAAACTATTTTTATTATAAATTATTTATTTAAATTTATATATGTTTAAATGTATTTTTCTTAGGGATTTATTTTATAAATAATTCAAATTTATGATTTAAACAAGGTTTTTATGTTAATTTACCAAATTTAGGAATTTGTAAATTTATAATTATACCTTAAAATTTGATGATGAAAACATATAAGGGTTTTCAAATAAATTTATAAAAACCTAATTTTTTTTCTATTCTTTGATTTAAAATCTTTTATGAATAATAAATCATCATGCAAAAAATTAATGTTTAGATAATTTATCACACAAGATATTTCTTTAAAAAACTATCAAAACCTTATTTTTATATTATTTATTTGAAAATTGTTTATTTTTTTATGTAAAATCTCTATGGAAGGAGATATCATTTTCTAGTTATCATTTTATATGTACCTTTTAGTTACAAATGATTTTTTCTATCATTTTATGTGAAAATTTTAAGTAATAGATAGTAGTTAATGTGAAAAGATGTCTCTTCTCATCCATGTATGTCATTTATAAATTATTTATTTCTATTATCTATGTTATAAATTAAATCCCTTGGGTTTTTTTTCGAGTATTCATTTTTCTTATTATGCATTTATATTTACGATTTTTTAATTAAGAAAATGTATTTTTAACCGTGGTTTTATTTCAAATATGATTTCAAAAATTTTCTAAAACTGATTATGCCATATTAATATGTATGTAAGATTATTTTCTTTTATATTAAATAATTTATGTTTATATTTACATTAAATGTATTTGGATTGTGATTTAGAAAGATAGGACCAATAAAATGTTTTCTTAAAATAGGCACTAGAGTATTGAATATTTAATTTTGGTATGGGTAGTGAACCCAAGATCTAAATGGGACATTATTCCACAAGAGATATAGATTATTGGCCTCATGGTTTCTTATGGACTACTGAGTATCATAATTAACCCTTCAAAATAATTAATTTTATATAGAGATATCCACAGAATTATTTTAAAATGATATTATTTTTTGAAATATATGGTTTTCAAAATTGTATGAAAATTGTTATATTTCAATTATTTGAAAACCAATTTCTAATTATTTATTTATTCAAAAGAAATATTATAAAATTATTCAACAATAATTTTAAAACCTCTTACTAGGAAAAATAATTACTTTCCCTAGGATTAAAAGTATTTTCTTAGGATTAGTAGAATTTCTTTGTGTAGTTTAATTTTTTTGAGAAGATAGTTCTCAAGATTTTTTTTTTAGTTTATTTTAATTTTTTAATGATAAAATAATGTTTCTAAATTTACAAAACATTGACTGACAAATTTTATGGAATGTATTAAATTTTTTGTATTTGATCAGTTTCTTTTCTATAACTTAAGAGACAATATATTCATGCACTGAACCCGAAAGCACGAGATCAGGTATTCACATTTTTCTACCCTTGGTTCTAGTTTCCAAATGTATTCCTACCGAAAGAAGAAATTCGGGGTCATTATATCTCTCCTTTATTGTTTTATCTTTGGTTGGAGGGGGTCATGATAAATAAGACTTTGGTTTTACTTCTGATTATACATGTGCGTTCAACCTACATATATGAAATTGTTTTCAGGTTTCCTGGTGGACTACATAGACCATGAAGGACATTAATAGCTCTGATCATTATGATATTTTTGTTTCATTTCTTTAGCTTTACTTTTGTAAATTTAATTTGGAGACTTTTATATTTATGAGTTTTATTTATAGATTCATTTTGGGTTGGTTTTTATATTCATTTATATTATGTCATGCATTTTATTTTGGATGATTCATCTTTTCTCTCGATCCTATTTTATTATAGTGGTTCATTCCCACCATTTCCAGATATTTTCATACCCTTAGTTATAGTCCCCAACCAAGGGACTACTATAGGTGGGACTCAGGAAGTCATTATCTATATCTCCTATTTGTGGTATCTTTGGTAGGAATGCATCAAGAAAGAGTTAAATGAGAGAAATATGGTTAATATATAGGATGAAGTTTTGAGATCAGTAGAATGTGGATTATAAGAATTGGTATAGAAATATTTCTAATTGATCTTGGTGTATAACATCAGATATAGTGACTGTCACGTAAATGGTATTTTAGGTCCCCCCAATAATTTAATAGAAGGGATTTGAGCCAATTGAATAACCATGTGAACATAAATTCTTATAGTGTATATGACTAGGAGAGGTACAAAAATCGTGATTTACATGTTCATGATTTAACTACGTGGTTTCTAGAAGTTAATGAATTTAATTAAATTAATCATAAAATTTTGTATTTGTGTCTTATATAATTCCCATGTTGTGTTTTCTATTGATTTTTTTTTCTGATGAATTAATTTTATAATCTAAAAGAAATGAGTAAAATGATAGTTAACTAGATAGTTCTTTTAGTTTGAATCCTTTTTGAGGCTAGAATGCCATATTTGTTTTCCTAATTTCTAAAATTGTTGGAGATGTATGATTTGCGTTTTTTGGGGAAAAAAATATTGAATTTTGAAAAACCTTATGAAGCATGTTAACTCGTGTAGATTTAAAACTAACATGATGAAATATATTATTTTTATACCATGATTTGATGTATTATAGTTCCCATGTTATTTAATTTCCAATGTTTTGTTTTCCATTATTAATTCATCATAACCTTATATTGGGAACTTTTTATAAAACTCAGTTTTGGACATTAAAATTATAAAATTTCACAAAAATTTCATTTCTTAATCATTTATAATTGCTTTGAAATTTGAATCCTTGACATGAATAACTTTCACTTTATTTTTTTGTGACATAATTTCAAAAATAATACAATTGTCATATGTCATAGTCTTGTGTTATGATGGAAATTCTGGTGATATTGTTTCTAGATTTTGTAAAAAATTGATAAACCTACATGTTGGTAACTTATTTAGACCTAAACCTATTTAAATTATTAAACTTATTCTTTATATGACTAATAAGAATTTTTAAGTGATGAAATAACATTTCATAACATATTATGTCATATGTAGTTCATTATGGGACTCATGCCTAAAGCTAAAAACATTTGTGTTGTAACTAATGAAATTATATTATGTTGGAATTTATTATGCTTAATTTTTACCTTTTAATTTATGAATGGATGTAGAACCATGTTATCCTTATTATATTGTATAATCATATTTTCCTTAGAAATAAAAAAGGTTTAGTTCAATCATTATCAAGCATGAATCAAAGTAAGACAACCTGGAATGTTTTTTCATTCTGATTATATAGCATGTTTTATTTTATAAATCTGAAATCATGTGGTGAAAATGATAAAGTATTTTAATTATTCATAAGAACCTAAAATATAAAAAATTTCAAATGATGTTTTAATTTTATTTCCTTTATAATAATATAAACCTAGAATTTCTTTATTAAGCATATTATAAAAATTGTTTAATAACTTGCGTGTAGTTTTTTCTTTATCGTGGATGCATGTACTAGCTATTTATTTTAAAGGCATGGTGTTTCTATATGAATGACTTGGAAATTTTGATTTTTTCCTAACATTCCTTTTTATTAATTAAATATTGGAAGTGTTGATATTATTTTCTATAAAAATAGTTGTTTGAAACCTGGATTATGCTATTATTATTCTATATTATAATATCATTATGCTAAATTATTCAGTAATATCACCATGTGTAAAAAGATTAATTTCTTATATATGGAAGATGAAATAGTTCCACATGGAAAACATGATATTTTGTGAGAATTAATATTCTAATTTTTTTGTGAAGTATTGTAATCCATTTAATAATTTTGGAATTAGGATGTATTTTCTATATGAGGTTTCCCTTGCTGTGTTTTATACTATGATGTTATATTAAAAACATTATGTATATGATGAAGGTAAACCCAATACCTAATTGAGATCAGTTATACATTGAATTGATTAAAACTATGTGAGAAATTTAGTTTCACACAAATAGGATAATATCCTGACATGAGAGAGTTAATTCCTAGATTTTTTTCTTAGGGAATTGATGTGTGATGATATTTGTTATCATTGAATGGAGAATTTTAGAGAATGATATGGAGTGGTCAGTTATGTGAAAATACTAGTTTTCAATAGATGGAAAAGTGTTGTGGTCATGTGTTTGTGTTAAATTTTTGGTGGACATTTACTTTGGTTGGTATGTTTGGGTTAGTAGTTATGTTGTACAGTTGTAGTGATTTGTGATGGATAAGGCTTGTGGCTATTATAGTGATGGGTATTTTTTTTATTGTGATGTTGTTGTATTAATGGAATCCACCACCACCCATAAAATGGTTAATCACTTAAAGGTCATAATAATATAAAGGGATTGTTTGTAAAATCAAGAATTTGATGAATATGGGATTGCCTTTCACACCAAAATATTTCAATAAATGAAGTGATAGAAGTGTTTGAATTTTATCTTGATAGTTGGGTTTTTTGTGGCTGATTTTATGTTTTTTGAATGTGTTATGCTCTCAAACATTTGAATATGGGTAAACCATTCCTCCCCATCAAGACAAGTTATATTATGACATGTTATAAAACTTTTTGGGTGATTATTTCTACCCAATGCAGAAAATATCATGTTGAAATGGATAGATTCCTTTTTTATGATTGTATTAGCTTTTTTTAGATTATCTTAGTACTTCTAATGATTTGGTAATTTTATGTGACATTATATAACACTCTTAAAAGTAATAACATTCACTTATGGTTATTGGTATGTAGTAAATAAAAAATATGGACTTCTTACCCTTTATAGATTTTTCATGTTTATACTCCTAGTAAATAAGTATTTGTTAATAATCTTAATTGTTTTTAAAACATGATAAAATAGATTGTTCCAACCCATTTTTTTATGTATCATGTCATATGTCAAATGTGAGACTCTTGACCAATGATTTGAAATTCCATGGTCTGTATGATGAAAACCTTTGTTAGTGAATTTTAAACAAATATTTCCTGATTTCTTGAAAAGGTTTTAATGTTTAAATATTGATTTAGAGTATAATTTTGATGAAATGAAAAGGGTGTAATTTTTTTATGATTTTTTTGGAATTATTTTAAATGTGTGGCATGAGTTTTATAAAAATAATTAATGTTTGTTTCTTAATAAAAGGCACGTAATTGTGAAATAAAATATTCTTGTAAAGTATTTGAAAATGTTGGGTTAAAAAATAATAGATTAAAATGAAAATTTATATTAGGGATGGTTTTTTGTGTACATTAAAAAATATATAAATAATGAGTGATTTTAAAATTAATGCATTTTTTGATGATGAATTGAGTTGAAAATAATATTCTCTTATAATTTATTGATATGTGTTTTATACTAGTTATATTTTTTTTATCTATGTATCCTTTCTTAGGAATGAGATTCAATGATTCATGCTCAATATTCCATGTTTATTAAAGTTTGTTCAGTTGCGATGAATTATTTGATTACATGTTGACACATGAGATTAGTTTTATCACTTTATTCAATTTTTTATTAATGTAATTACTCATTCTGGTTAGGTATCACCCTTGAGAGATCATTTAGAGTGTTTACTAGCTTTACCCTTTTTTCTATAGTGGTTGTTGTGTTTAAAATGTAATGATATCCTTCTAATGTATCTTGAGGGATGGTCGTTAAGACCATTTCACCCTTCCCTTCCTAGATGATTTGGAATTATTGAGGATAAAAATATTTTTAGAGGAATATGATATAATACCTCAGACCATACATCTCATTACATTAAGATAAATTTAGGATTGAGGTGTCTAGGGAAATTATAGAGGCGTTTAGTGGAGAAAAGGAGGTGTATATAAGTGTTTTGTAGGAATGGGGCTATTTTAGAGGATGAATATAGATCTATGGTGCGAGATTACCTGTGGTAGATCATTCCTGAGGTAGATAATTCATGATAGATCTTTGTTAGTAGATCGACAATGGAAGATCATTCTGGTAGAAGATCTTCAACAATAGTTCTCTAGCAGTAGATCATTAATGGTAGATCATCATAGCTACAGATCACCAATGGAATATCTTTGGATGTAGATAAAAAATGGTTGATCGTTCTATTGGAAGATCGCCAAAGTTAGATCTCGAGTGGTAGATCACCATTGGTAGAAAATTATGGTGATAGATCACCAGTGGTATATCTCTGATGTTAGATCACCAATGGAAGATTATCCTGGTGGTATATCACTAGTTATAGACACATAATGAATCATGTTTTCAAGAAATGTATAAATTTGTGCATATAAAATTTCCTTTGATGAAAAATGGTTTAATGCATTAATTAATGGATTTTAATTTTTTCTGAAGGACTATAATTATATTTTATATTTCCAAAAATTATAGATAATTTTAATGGTCATACTATATAGATTTGATGAGATCCCCCTTAAATGGTCAATTAAAATGATATCAAATCCTACTAGTTTTAGATATGTTGATTTTAGAGAGAATAACTTCCATATATTCTTTTATAATTACTTTTTCTTGATACTGGAGGATCCTAATAATTTTTTCCCAAAGTTGTGGATCCATTTTTGCAATGTTTATTTGAATTATTATATGGAGGTGGTTTCTTCATGTGTGTGCACCCCCTGTTTCTAGTAAAGAAAATTACTGCAAATATCATTTCTTCCAAGTATGAATTCATTTATTTCTCAATTATATTTATCATGAAGTGAGGGGTTCATATGTTTATCTTTTATTAAATGTTTCCATAAAAATTGATAAATATAAATAAATTTGTTAAATGAATTTTAAAATTGGAAAGGGTAATGTGAATCACATGTTTTTACAGGCATTAATTTTATTATTGATATTTTTTTTATATAGGCATAATTTCTTCTTGAGAATCATAGACATTATGTTTTTGTGGTGATATTGTAGAACCTATATTTTTTTATAGTTTGATGTCACTCTAATTGAATTGGTTAATTACCTATATTTTTCTAATAAAATAGTTACCCTTAGATGCAAGTATTAAGTTTAAATTAACCTAAAATAAGGTGTAATTTGATAAAATCCCCCCTTTATAAATATGAATATGTATTGTGTTTTGGAAAATGTAGTGGTATGTGATGTAATGCGTTTTTTGATGAGATTGTATGTTTTTCTTAGTTCTAATGATGTAATGAATGAGAAATTTCTTTTTTTAAGTATGCAGGGGTATTGGATGTGATTTGGATGTGCAATGGGGATGAAATGGTGGTTGTGATGAGTTTTTCATTATGGATGTTAATTTTTTTATGATGTGATGAATGGTGGATATGGATTTGGATTTTGAGTTGTTCAGTTGTGCTACCAATATTATTTTGTGTTACATTAGTAACCAAGTGGTATTTAAATTGACATGGTTTGGCTAATTGGATGGAAATCATAAAATTAGTTGTTATAAACTGTAAAAGGATTCCTATTTAATTGGTGGTATATTAAGTACAAACTAAATGGGATTCAAATTATAGAATTAATTGGGTGATTGAATAAAATTGTATGATAATGTGAAAAATGAAAAATGGGTTATTTTGATTGTGGTTTTTTATTTTATAAAGATTCTTGTGGTTTATTTTGTGTTTTTAAGTATTTAGGGGTTTCAATAGATATTTTGGCATTTTTGACATGATGTGGTGACATTATGATATAGTTAGTTCCTTGGTTGTCAAACTGTAGGAATGGGATTGTGTATTTGAAATTATATATATACCATTGTATATTCCTTGTCATTTTCTTACACTCCCCACCCATATTGGGAACCATGTTCCAACAAACACACATACACATTTGGGTAGTTTTTTTTTCAATATCTCATTTGAAGTATTGATGGTTGGCTACCCGCTCTTCCTCCCTCCTACTTCCGAGTGATGCTGACTTGCACGAGCTATGATGACCAAAAGTTAAAAAAATACAACTGTATAGATGTAATTTGATTAGATATTATGTTATAGGTATATTTGGGTGAGATTTAATGTGATGGATTTTGTTGGGGTCTTGTATGGTGGGTGGTGTGAACATGGTTAAGGTCCTTCATGTTCATGATACCCTACTACACTGGTTATGAGATGTTGTGTGATGTGAGGCCCCAATTGTTTTCAGGGAAGATGTGATGTGACATGATAGACTAATTGTATACTGGATAAAAATGATGTACTATGTTGACATGTTATATAGAAGGGGTGGGATCACTAGGAAATTCAGTGTTGGGGTGTTAGAGACGAAAATTAGTGGGAATAAGGCATGGAGTAGCCCTTATTGATATGGTTCTTAATATGTTATTATACATGGATGCATTATATTCTAAGTGATCCATTATGAGGATGGGTTTTGTTAGTATACCTATAAGTGATGTTTGGTTTTACTATTTACTCACTAGTGAATTAGTATCAACTTTTCACTTGTCCATAAGAGACTTTGGGTTTTATATAGAGTATACTTGTATGATTACCCTACATAAAAAAAATATTTTCTGGTGTCTTATAGGACAATATAGACCATGATAGTTATTATGAGCTCTAATCCTTGGATAGTTTCTATGTTTCTTCTTTATATTTACATTTAGGGATTTAATTTAATGGATTTAATTTGTATTATTTTTATTTATACATTCATTTTTTGAATTTTTTTGGATTCTTTTGTTTTATTTCACGGATTTTCTTATTGATGATTGATCTTATCTCCTGATCTTATTTTACTATAGAGGGTAATACCTCCCATATCATGATATGTTTAAAACATTGGTGTTTACCACTAACCCAGGTCCTACTAGAGGCTGGACATGGAATTCATTATCTCTCTCCCCGCATTGTGGTCTCTTTGTAAGGAGGGGGTCATGACAGTATTATAGAATAATGTATTATATTTTGATAAATTATGCTAACCATTTTGGTTTTATTAAAGACAATAGTTATAGATTCAGAATCATTTATGGATATTATGATATGTTAATAGTTAATTTTTTTGCTTCTGGAATAAAATATAATTATAGGATTTTTATTTCACGGTGAAACAAAGGATGTGGAAATCGATCAAATCACAACCAAATGACGGAATTTATGTATATTTTCTTATGTTACATTTGATAATAATAAAATAATATCCCATATCTATGAAACATATCATGAATAAAAAATGATTCCCCATTACCTTCATATCTAATAAATCAATGGTATTTTCACTCATCACAGGTTTATGGATTGTGGTTGTTTTTTTTCACATGATCATTCAAATTATTTTGACCAATCATCTCTATGAATCTCCAGGATTTTTTTTGTTTTTCTTATATATATGTATCTTCACTTACCACCAATGTTATACCATTTGGAAACATAGTTAAGTGTTATTCTATGTGACCATTGTACCTCTATTTCTCTCTTATCAGGATGATTTTTTATTAACCCTGATTAGAATTTTGGTTTCAAAAAAAATATTCAAATAAAAACCCTTGATTGTTGAGATCAAGATAAAATTTTTAGGTTACAATTTATTAATGGGGGTAGAATGTAATACCTTTATATTTTATAAGAGGCACACCAAGTTACATAGAGTATATGACACACAATAAAAGTATTAAAAGATAATATAACACCCTAAAATATTATGATATATTTCTTTTTAAATAAATTCAATATCTTCAATAGTTTGTGATGCACACAACACCAGATTTAATCAAAACATGATAGTGTATTGAAATATTATTATTTCAAAATGAACATTATAACCCACCTGTAATTTATTTTGGTATGAATTATACAAGATAAATTATGAAAAATATATGTATTGTACATTTTTATAATAAATTAAGTGGTTATAAATTGATTATAAGTAAATTATAAATCATTTAATAGAAAAAAAATGTTTTCCATAAGAAATTATTTTTTAAAAGGTTTCTTAGTTTTGATTTGTGCACATAATTTAAAATATATTTTTTGCTTTTTTTTTAAAAAAATTTAATGAAAAATTAAATTTTTTTGAAATCTATATTTCAAATTTACCTTTGGCTGAATTTATGATAATTTTTTTATAAGAATTTTTTTTTGAATACTGAAAAATACTGCTTGAATAACCTGATTTCATTATTTTTTTCATTTTATTTATGTTGATCCCTCATTAAATGGATGAGGGGAAACCCTTACAAGGCCTAAAGGATTATGTCATAGATTACATCATCAGTAGGTCTTACAAGTAATCATCCCAAAAAATGAAACGTTGAACTGCCCCTTCCTAGAAAATGTTGTGATGCCATATTTCCACCTTCACTTGGCTTGTCAGCCGTCTATATTATGTAAATATTTACATGACCGGTACTAATGGAAATTCAATTATATCTCAATCTTCCATGTTTGGTTAGCTCTTATCTAGTTAATGCGCCTCTCTGTATCCTCTTTTGGATCCTTGTTCCTTATAATATGTCTGGATGCCTCTACATTTTTCATGTTTCCCAAAGGCCTTAAGGGGTATCAAAAGACTTGAGGTGGATTCAAGTCCTTTAGGTGTCTTAAAATACTTATTTTTCCAATGTATTTTGGTGGATCTTATGCCTTTAAGGACTTGAGTTTGAAACTAGCAGCCCAAAGGCCAAAATGAAAGAATAGTTTCAGCTACTACAATACCAAACAGTACCTGCTATAATACCATCTACAGTACTTATTAAAATAATTGTATAGTATCACAAAAATATTCCTCTTCTCAGATTTTATTTAAGGCCTCTCTAGTTCACTTATCGAGTCCTTACAAACCGGGTTTAGGCTCATGTGTGAATAGTGAAAATACTGATTTTATCAAAAAACCGGGTTTTCACTGAAATTATTTACAATGTAAAATTTTAATTTAGAATTTTTTAAAGTTAAATTAGTACATATATATTAAAATTTAACTTATTTAGGTCATTTAAACTATTTAAAATTTAATTTTGGTCCAATTTTATTTTAAAACCTTTGGAAGTTTTCTTTTGAAAACCCATTTTCCCGATGCGCCTCTAGATCCATTTTTAGTTAAACTTTTTCACATATGTGAACTTAGTTTTTAAAAATGAGTTCCATATTAATAAATTACATATTTTATATTATATAATAAAGTCAACATAATTTTTATTCATAATTAATCTAAAAATAATATTTACAACTTCTATGGTAAAAGGGGTTTAATAGGTGTTAAACTAAGAGGATAAAGGTTAAAAACTAACTGAAACATTTATAATTAATATTATATGATCATATATCAATATTATAAGATTCAATGTTTGATAATGACCCATTAGGAGTATTTTTCATGATAAAAACATGGGTATCACGTTTTTTATTATAAAAATTCAAAGTGTTCCCACTCCCCCACATTTATAGGCCACCACCTTTCCTCCCATATTCACGCATCCAAACCCATTTGTATTAGACTATAACTAAAAAAATATCTTCCATACATATCAAATCACATCCAAGTTCCCATATTATGACTAATAATCTATCTTATTATGTTTTTATTTATAATCCTACAGAGGCTCTCTGAAGAAGTGAAAAAAATATTAAGCATAAATTTTTTTGATTTATTTCTTCATTGACCATGTTAAAATCCTATTAAACTATTATAATGTAGAAAAAACATTATATAATATATAATTAGTTTTGATTATGTTAATATCATAACCTATATTCACCTCCCCTTTAGTCAAATGTCCAGCGACATTGTCGATCGTGTGTACGATGGACTACAACCTCACAAACTGATGTAATTCATTTTCTATCACAACCATTTAATGATGGATTTAACATATATATACTATATTTAATAAGTTATTATTATTATCAAAATATTATATCACATATACCTTCTTACTTTTTATTCTGTGTGGGGATTTGATAACGTCACTCTTGTATATGGTGGACTATTGTCAAGTCAAGCAATGTGACTCATTTTTCACTTACTGATTACATGGAAGGTAGTAAGGATAAAGTTAATTAATATACGTTATATATATTTACTAAAACTTATAATGGAATTATACTACCACATATAACTTCTTACCTTCCAATTCATTGGAAAATAATAACATTGTTTGTGTGTTTGTGTAGACTACTGCCCCCAAATAGCGATGTAAAATGTTTTTATTTTTTAAATGGATGGTAATAAAGATTTATATTATTAATATAAATTATATAGTTATATAATTATAATTATTATGGAACTATGAATTAATATTTATTTCCATTTTTATAATATCTCAAGAAAATGGAAAATATATTCATGCATACGTATGACTTAACATCTCCAAGAATAGTGTATTTCATTTTCTATCTTTAAGTATAATGGATTAATCTAAATACACATATAAAGTATATATAATATATTTATTTCATTTTTTTACTTTATGTATATTATATAACCATGATTAACATAAAATGATATAAATTAACTAACTAAAATATATATGAAAAGCAGTGAAATTATCACCCAAAATAGTGATTTTAACAACAAACCTTGAATAAAAAGATCATAAAAGACTATAAGTAAAGAATATTTGATATAAAATATATTCTTATGGTTATATATTATATTTATAATAAATTTATAATAATTATATAGGAGGTATGTAAATTTAAAAATTAATTCAAATTTGTGGTAAGATTTTCTCGTCTCACTTTTAATTTCATGAGACATATGCCATATGAACAACCAAGTTATTTTGTCTCGTGTATATAATTCATATTTTATATTTAACATCATGAAAACCATTATCTTAATGGTATTTAATGTTTAATTGAATTTATTTCTTTTATGTGGATTGTTATTGAAGAGTTAACAAAGTGTAAATGGGTTATTTTACAATCTCGTTGTTAATCGGGATAGTTTATTATTAAATTTAGGATGATGAAATATAATGAAATATCACAAAATAAAATGATGTATTTAATTATCATTTAGTTATTCATGATATTTTAAAAGAATTTTACCATTTTCATCTTTTTGGTAATAAATATTATTGAAAAAAACCAATTTTATAAAAATTTTATATCATTTCCCTTTTTAGTTGAAAAACTTTTCTCTTCTATATAAATGATTTATAAAAACTATATGAAAAATGTTAAAAAATTCCCAAAAAGTTTTAGTAAAAAAATTCTTACAATTTTTAATTTTTAAAAAATGTTCTAAAAGGGATATTATTTTCATTTGTTGAATGATTCACTTTTTAACTTTTTTACAATAGTGTGAAATGAATTTTATTTAACTTATATAGTATGTATGAAATTATACATTGAAATGACCACTAATTGATTTGAATATTATATTAAATTTTTTTAAGTATATTTTTAATGTAATTGTTTCCCTTAATATTTTAATATTTTATTATTTATGAATGTTTTTTATGTAAAAAAACATTATTTTCATGAAAAATGTATTTAAGGAAAATTTTACATTATTTTTATTCATCAATGAAAATATAACTCTTTTTTCACTTAATATCCTTTAGGAATGTATTCTAATTACTACATATTTATTATTTCTCTAAATGGATCATGATCATTTTTACTATGGATGTACTATTTTGATATATTCTACCATATTTCCATAATTTTATTATAATTATGTTTATTCATTGTTTAATGATTATTATTTTATAAATTAGATTTTCAGTATGAATTGTATGTTGATTATGTTTCACCTATTTTATATAATGAATGACTTGGACTTAGATAGTGATGGCCATGGACTACTATATCCCATCAATGAATTAGTAGGTCTCATGAGAAAAACATTATCAGTTTTTTTCCAACATCTTACCCATTTATGTAAGATGTAATTTCAGGAGTACGTGACTATATGTTTATGATTACCAGCATTATGCATTTCCTTATTATGATATTCATTATTGATGTCCATTTTGTTATTTTATTTTTTAGATTATCCATGGATAAGTTCTAATAACATGTTATTATTTATATAGATCTATTTCATCATCATTTATTCCTACCATATTATAATTCACATTTAAATTGTCAATTAAATTGAATTTGTTTTTAGTTATTTACCATTATATATTTATTATCCCTTTATTTATTCATGATAGCTTCCAATGTACTCGTACCCTTACAGGGCATCTATGATCACCCCATTCATATGTTTTATTTTACATAGGATACAAGTATGTTTTCCTATTTTATATGTATAATTATGTTTTAACAATGTTATATTTTAGAAAATAAAACTATTTGTGGTAGCACATTCGACATGCAACCCCATGCTTAAATAACCAATAACAAATATAATCCTTATAACCAATCTATATAATTAATGGGTATAAATAGTATTAGATACTTTATGAAACATATATATATATAAACTCCATACTAAATATAAATTATTCCAAATTTTTGTTAAATAATCAATTAATTTTTAGTAAAGTAATTTTATTATTAAAAAATTTATCTTTTTCAAAAGTGATTTTTATTTCTTTTCATGAAAAAAATTTAAAATTAATTTTTAGATCTTTTAGAAAATTTGTTTTAAAAAATAAACATAATTTTTAAAATCAACGTATTAAAATTAACATTAGGTGAATGATTGAGATTTCTTTTTAAAATATTGTTTTTTCAGTGAATAGTGAAAATACAGATTTTTGTAAAAAAAGCCTTTTCATTTGAATAAATTAAAGAATTTAAAAGTACTAATAGTTATGAATATTATTTAAAGTAACATAATTATTTTTTTAATATTTAATCCACTTAATTAATTTTGAATAAACATTATATTGGATTTTAGTATAAGATTTTTTTGGGTTTAAAGAGAAATATCTCAAAAAATTGTTTTAAAGTCCATAATCGTTCTCATTTTTAATTAATTAAAATAACAATTAATGAAAAAAATTTTATATGAAATTAATAGATTATATATATATATATATATATATTTAATTATATTAATAAAATCATTATTATTAATCATATATTTAATAAAAAATCAACTTTTTCCCTGAAAAATACACTTTTCAAAAAACTTTTTTTATCATGTTTGTGGGTTTTGATTTAAATTTAATATTTCTGATTCTATGTATTGAATTTGGAAAAATAATGTTTATACTTGGAAAAAAATAATTTATATTTTATAATAAGCTAGACATATGTTTTTACCCTAATTAATAGTGAATATCGTGGAAATAAATTACCACAGTTAAGGTAAAAATCATTTTATGGGGGGGGGGGGGTAAATTAAAAAGTTAAGTGTTAAAAAGAAATAAAAACATGTAAAAATTTATTTTATATTCTTTATGAGACCTTATAAAGTTTAATTATTTATACTAATACATTTTGGACCCTTTTGGAATATGAAAAATAGAGGCACGCCTTTTTCTTTTTAAAAATTACTAGTGTTGCACTTACTACACATATAAATGGCCATTGCCTCTGCTCTTCTATTCACACATACAAACCATTTTGGATAAGAAAATACCTAACCAAATAACTTTAGAATTTCTATTACATAATATTTTAATCATTGGTTAGGTTATAAAGACATTCTCTGAATAATTTAGGTATAATTCTAAATAGGTGATCCCAGAAGAGGTAAAATTCCTAATAATGAGTTTTTGTTTCATTTATTCATACACCTCTTTAAAATATTAGTCACCTATGATAATATGATTGAACTATAATAAAATATGTACATATATATTTTTACATTAATATCATAAAAAAATCTATCTCATATTCTATAAAATGGGATACAAAATCATTATTTGTCCATATAGTGAACTACCATCCCACGAACTCATGTCATTTGTTTTCCATTATCACCTCTCAAGGAATGATGTAATGATTAATTTAAAGTATATATATATATATATATTATTTATAAAATATTTATAGATATATTTTTATGGTATCACATATACCTTCTTAATTTTAATTCCATTTTAAATATGATAATGTTGCTCGTGTGTACAGTGGACTAAGGTTTCACGAAGTGATATGATCTGTTTTTCACTCACAAATTACATGGAAGATAATGGGTATAAAGTTAATGAATATATGTAATATAATTGAAATCATAATTATACTCATGAATTATTTATCATTAAGAAAACATTAAATTATTATTTTCTTTCATACACTTAAAAATAAAAATGTTGTTCATGTACATGTTGTCTACAACCTCCACGAAGTGACATGATACTTTTTTCATCACTAAAAAAAATTATGACATATAAAATTATTTTTAAATAAATAATTTGGTATATATACAATTATTATTATATAGATAGAAAATAATAAATAACCTTTTCCCAAAATGATCATTGAAAAATGGAAATGTTACCCATGCATATATATGGCCAACTATATCCATGAATGAAACAAGCATCCATTTTCATAATAATTTTTCATGATTGGTTTTAATTTAATATTTTATGAATAAATATGCTAATTATTTCATGTACTCTAGATATATTTATATAATTACCAATTTTACCACATCCAACACACCAAATATATTTTGAAACAATGAACTGAATGTCTAAAAAACACTTGATGTGGAATTAACTAATCAAGTATTCAAATATGTAATTATAACTAAATAAAATAAATTATTTAATTATTAGGTATTAATTTTGTAATTTTTTCTTAAGGAATAAAATAATTAATTAATTCTTATTATATAACAGATAAAGGAAATACCTAAAAATTCTTCACTAGTGGTAAAGTTTTATCGTCTTTATTTTACTTTAATTAACAAATGAAATAATAACAAATTTTCTAATTATGTGGTGTATATATTTTCTATTTTAAATTTAATATAATCAAAACATAATACATAATATTTTTCTATGTTTCAATTTGATTAAATTTATCCAACTGTATTGACTTGAATGTTACCAAGTGGTAAACAATTTCATAACTAAATTTCCATTTATTAGGTTGTAAAATATATTTATTGTATCCATTATGAAATTATTATGTGTGAATTGATATATGAATTTATTGATTATTTATTTCAACTTTTTTTAATTTAAATTATTTATACAAAATATATCCATTTATTAACTCTCAATTCAGTGATATGATGTTTGTAAGGGTTAATCATCCCAAATTCCATTTTTTGGACATTTTCATTTGATATTAACCTACCTTATTGATGAGGTTCACATAGGGACCCTTTGGAAATATATATCATGTATATATTTATTTTAATGATATTTAAATTTTCATTTAATGTTATTCTTCCATGGGTTTTAAAATTAAAATGTTACGAAAGTGTAGAAGGATATATGTTGTAATCTCTTTTCTTTAGAGATTGATTATGTTCAAATTTATTTTGGATTAAATAATATTATATTATATTTTTTACCAAATATATTTTAGTGTCCTCTAGTTTTTAATTTTTTCACATGTTTAATTTATGTTTCCTCCCTTATTGATTTTGGAAACATTAAGAATGTCATTTTTTAGTGGTGAAGATCTTTTAATTACTTCTTGATCAGCTATGATTCTCTTCCATATCCTGTTTTTTATATTTTTTTTAAAAAAAAATGATATATTTCAAAATATAAATTATTAATTAAATCCATTTTACATGATCTTTTACCATATTTTTAAAGGTTTTAATTGTCAATTTTTTAATGTTTTCTCAATGGGTCACTTTTAAATCCCTTTTTCAAATTTTTTTGATAATAATGTTTTTTATTAAAAATTTATGATATTAATGGATTTTCTCAAGATAATTTCCTTAATTTTCCTTGAAGATTCCCTTATATTATTCCTAGTTTATTTTCAAATAACAATTTTCCAACAATATTTTATGAATTTTTAGTTTTAAAAAGTAACGTTCCAAAAAAAAAGTTTATTTTTTAAAACTTTAATGATATTTTATTGGTATTTACATTCATCATTATCACTAAACATTATTGTTACTTATGAACCAATGGGGATATTTTTAAATTATACCATCCCCATTATTTCTATCGATGGATTAATATTGTTTCAATGAGATTTTGATAAAACCATTTTATTTTCCATGGGTTAATCCTGACTGAAAGTGATTCTTATGGAAGCCATTTATCTTCTACAAGTTAATCGTGTTTCAAAGATATTGTTATGGAAACCATTTATTTTCTATAGGTTAATCATTTTATAAAACAAATAATGGTTTTTTATGGGTTATGTGATTATTTTTGATCTTCCATCCATGTTTTATGATTATGTTATTTTTTTAGGATTTGATTTTGTTAATGGGTATTTTCGTTATAAACCCAATATACGCTGTTACATTTTAACCAAGGATAGATAATTCAAATAAAAACCAATGATGGGTGGTTACATTATTAACTAAGGATGAGTGATTTTTTATAGCTCTCTATTTCATCAAGTAATATAGAGATTGAATTCATATATATTGGTAATTAAATTGTAATAATTATATGTTGATAATTTCACCAAGATATCAATACATTCAATCTATTCTTATTATGGGTTTATAAGGTTTCTTATGAAAAATATTGGTATCGCATATATCATTATTATTGGCATTGACAAATCATACCTTTCATAAATCCTTATTTTATGTTTTTATGTTTTATTTTATAGGTATTTATGGTTACGAATATTGTTATGTTATAATAATTCAATTTGATTATGTCATTATAACTTTATATTCTTCGTACGGTTGTGGAAGAAATTCAATGATCAATACTTATGTTTTGGCTCACTGCTCATTTGATCTCACTCTTATTATGTTTCATTATCTCCATGTTATAAATATTTAGGTAAAATTAATTATTCCTAGAGGGGTTTCATATGGATTTTTATGATAACTAAAGGTGAAATAAAACAAATATGGGTTAGGTGGGAGATATTCTCATTCAAAGTCAAAGGTATTGTTATTTTATGAGTTTTACCTAATTCTGTAAATCTATAGACCTAAATGTAACTTTATAATTTAAGTTAACCAACTATTCATTTTGATTTTATATGTTTTGGATAGAAATGATTAGGTTACATTAATTTATATGAAGGATGAAAATTTAGTGTTCATGTTTATAGAACTGGATTTACAAGTGTTGGTTTAGAGATCTTATATTTAGTATCAAATGAAATGTTTATTTAAATTGTATAATGGGATTTTTTTCATATGTGTTTATCTAAATATTTATGGATACCATCAACATTTTATAATTTTAAGGTTAACCATAAGTCCAAAGTCTTAGACACCCCTTCTGAGCTTTTAGGTGATGAGATCTTAAATATATTATGACACATTAAGAGAAATTTTATTTGTATGAAATATATGTTAATAATTTTTTAATTCGATTTATTCCTTTAATTTTTTTTTAAATTTTTTTTATGTTATTGATATCCTTATGGGTTTATATTATCATATTTTTTGAGGTAATTTTAGGAATTAATGCTTTTTTATATAGATAACCATGGCTTTGTAAAGTGATTTTGTGACTAAGGTATTTATTTTATTTCCAAAAAATGATCATAAATTTTTTTGAGGTTAAATGATAAAAGGTTTGAGATAACATTTTAGGTTAAAAAACACTTTAATTTTGAGTGCATTTAGTAATTAAAAAGTTTGAAATGTGTGTATTAACATTGAATTTCGAAGATTAATTTATTATTTCATCATATGAAGATTTACTCATTTTGGTAAAAATCTAACTATATGCTAACAATTTAGGTTTTTATTAATGTCTAATGATAAGTGGAATAGCCTTTATAACATCCCTCCCCTCATCAATGGCTTGAGAAGGTAGTGGAATGCCACTTGGCCTTAAGATATATTCTTAAGATTCCAAAGGCTGGCAATAAATGCCAAGGAGTTTATTAACAATTGGTGGAAAATTTTCCATTTGAAAATAAAACAACTATCCAATCATGCCATATCGAAATAAAAAACTTTGTGATTCTTGATATCAATTATATAAAACTAAAACTAAACTATAGATATTAAATATAATAAATCCAAGTATTGTAAAGGGAAACTAAAATATCAAAGTACACAATGGAAGACAAAACTCCAAGACTCAATGATAGACTCCAAGATCCAACATGATCAATGATACAACACCAAAAACGGATGAAGAATCATGAATTAATACTAAATATGTGTGAATTTTTACCTTTTACCACATCTCAATAAACAAAATCACCAAAGCACTAAATTTCTAATGCATGGGAGGGTAATGAAATTCAGTAGATTTTACCCCAATGACTTCACTACTCACACCACTAGGAGAGAACATGTTAGACATTATATAAAAAAGTTATGTAAAACTATATCTAATATAGTTTATATCATAATATAAAAATTTTCCATAGAAAAATATTTTTCTCAAACAACATTGAGTTCCATCAAAAGCAACCAAACAATGCTCCAAAACCATTTCATAAATTCCACTTTTGGAATAACCCATTCATTTTTACATAAACAAATATCTAACCATGCATTAAACCATGTACCTACCTATACTCATGAGTGGAGAGTCATCCAATCACTAATATTTCACTTATTGAACGACATTGATTCAGGTACATCATGCCCTTACTTGTCCCAACCTTTTGATGGGGGAACTTCACACTCTTACCCATCCCAAAGAACATGAACACATTCTACCCAACCATTCCAAAACCATGAAAAAACCTAGTGTGCAAAAAACCATTTCACTAAAAACTACCATTTTAATGTAAACCATTTTTCTATTCAAAAATCTAAACAATCATCTTAAAATAAAAATTTTAAAATCATGATACCAAATTACATTAAAAAACACCAAATTCCTCAAATTCAATAATCTGTCACTGAAGAGGGTTTTTATTAATTATTATGAAATAGATTCCCAATAAATTTAAATAAACCCATTATTTTGAATCCAATACATCATACTCTAAATATAGAATCCTAGAGTGAATCCACCTACATAGAGGGTTTGGTTAAAATGATAAACTAAATGAAAACACAAAAAAACTATGTTGAATATTAAAAAACCCGCCTTAGATATCTTATCCTATAAAAGAGGAAATAAATGAGAATATAAGTCCCCCAAACCATTAGGTATACCCACAAGGGGTTCATATCTATGAAACCAGAATATAATAAGATGATTATATATGAAAACCCCCTATAAAACAAGAATAAGTCTTTATTTCAAGAATAAAGCTTCAAAGCGCAAAGAAATTCCTCTTGATAGATTACCAATGGATGGGTAAATTTTTTCCAACCTTTGATAGTGAAAATACCTAGTTAAGTCTCTTTTTAGCCAAATGGTGGAATTAAAACTAATAGAAAACCTAGATCCACTTTTTTAGGATCTAGTTTTTTAACTGTTCATGGTAGAGTCACACAATTAGGAAAATTGTGTGTTAACTGTGTGACAACAACTATCTCAAGGATTAACCTCAAATGTTTGGCTAAAATAATTTAAAAATCATGTTCTAGACCTAAAAAACCACACTATCCAATATAGAATGGTTTCTCATAGTTTACCACATGGTTTGGAAAAACCATGCACAACCCGTGCATCTGCCCTTTAACCCATGTATCATTGTACACAATTTCATGTAGGTGTTTGACAATTTTACCAAACCATTATCCCACCGTGAACCTTTATCAAATATCCAGAAAACCTCCAAAATATCTCTATACTATTCCAAATCATAGCTATATAATTTACATACTTAAAAAAAATAATGATTGAGTTACTTACTTGAATATGGGGGTGATAAATTCTCCCCACCACGGGGCTTTCCTTCTTCAGAATTTGGAAAACCATCCTCCTAATAAAAGATTAATTGCCATTGATCTTTCATTCCATTATCCTGTTTCAATGTCACTTCCTCAATGTAGACATTTTGATATAAAACTTACACTAGACTGATGCTTTTTCTATTCAAGAATTTCTCTATCCTATTCCAAATGTACATTATCATGTAAACTAATGAAGAATCCAACTGTAGGTTAACATTATCTCATCAAATCACATGGTCAGGATCATGCTAATACTTTTTTAGTTGAGATACATGGAACACATTATACACCATACTTATTCATGGTAAAATGCCATCCAATATGCCACCTCACTAACTCAGTGATATATCTAAAAGGGGAATATGTATATTGGATATAACATTCCCTGCTTCCTAATATGGTGATGTCTGTCACGACCTGTTCTCGGGGCCCGTGCCGTGACTACCCAAAGCCCGCCTTCCATAGGCCAGGTGCTGGCGACTAGCACCAAAGGCGTAAATCCCGATAAATGGGAAGGAATTTCCTTTATAAAAGTAAACAAAACCCTACAGAGTACAAGCGGAAGTAAAACACTAAGTACAAAGAGAAGTGCTGAAAGGTAAATGGGCAAGAATACAATCCCAAAAGAAAGTAAAACTACAACTGAACAAGTACAATAGAAAAAGACAACAGCTGGAAGGACGGAAGCGGCTCATGGGTCGTCCTCCTCGGGTCCTAACTGAAGGGTAGGTACAGATGGCACAACTCCTGGATCGTCCACCACATATCCTACCTGAAGGGTAGGTACAGATAGCATCCACAATGCTCTCGCCCGTCAACCTCCTCCGAGTGTCGCCTCTCCGTGAAGTCCACCTTCGGATACTGACTCGTCATGTAGTCCACCTCTGGGTACTGACTCGTCGTGTAGTCCACCTCCGGGTACCATTCTGTCCTCGAACACTCGGACTCCGTCAGCACTGCCCGTCGTCTGCAACCAACACAACGAGGTGCGGGCATATCCCGTGCAGGGGTGAGTATAATGATACTCAGTAGGGACACCGAGACCCTCGAGGTCTCACTAAAACCAACAAGGATAACCACAAAGAAGATCTCAACAGATAACCTCCACTTAGGTATATGCCCATACATATACAAAACTTATCAAGTAACCCATCTCCATCATGAGGAAACACAGGTATATGCCCATACATATACCTAAGTTATCAAGTAACACGTCTCAATCATGAGGAAACACAAAGGTCATAGACTCAGCTCATACCAGGATTTTCATTATCGAAACCGTAACTGCTAAAGATCCCCATCTCTGGAGTGTACAGTGGTCCTGTCACGACTCCGAGGTGCTTTTCACTAACCTAAGACTGCTGAGGTACTCCTCCTATCGATTACTGTGGGCCTGCTGCTACAACCAAGTGCTTCCCACCATGGGTCTGCCGCTACAACAAAGCGCTCCCCCTCATAGCCTCAATAGGTACACCTTATGTTGAGTAACGCGGGTCTGCCGCTACAACCAAGTGCTCATCTGCTGTGGGTCTACCGCTACAACCAAGCGCTCCCCACTGGGCTATCCGAAACACACCTAATCGATCGGTCAAGCTGTCGTCAGGTCTCAGCTGGCTACACGGTCTCCGTACTCCACATGCTCTTCTCTGGGAGGGTCCTCTCCACGAGCTACTGGTCGATATCCCAAGTATCACAAATTCCCATGAAGAAGTATCTCAAAGGACCGCCTCGTCACAGGGTTCTCAACGCAATAGATGACGCGTCAATCGGACACCCGGTCTGTGAGTTACTAGCCTTTTCGTCAAAGGGCCCTGGTTGGTTTCGTGAGCGAACCAACCCGGCCGTATCTCAACTGTACCCTGAACTCTCACTGTGTATACTCATAGGGACCGTTTCTCAACATGATTACCAATGCCGCTGACGGTTCATCAAACAAACGTCCGGTCTGAAAGATATCAGCTTTTCCGTTCCAGGGGCCTGATTGGATTTTGAGTACAATCCAACTCACCCAAACTCCAACTGCATCCAAACCCCGGGCGAAGTATTCCAACAGTTCCTTCCCATCAATAGGAAATCATTGAGATAGACGGTGCGTCAATCGGACGCCCGGTCTGTGAGTTATTGGCTTTTTCGTTCCAGGGGCCGAGTTGGCTTCGTGAGCGAACCAACCCGACCCCACTCCGACGACATCCAAACCTCGAGCGGAGTAAGCCAAAGGATCCGTCTCACTTAGAGGAAAGCATCAAAGTCTACGGCACATAAATCGGACGTCCGGAGCTCAAGATATGAGCGTTTCCACTCCGAGGGCCCGATTGGTTTTGTGTATGAACCAACCCGGCCGAACTCAAAGTATTCTGAAACCTTGAGTGTGATATATCGAAACGACCGTCTCGATCCAAGGATCGCATCGCCGCGGATGAAGCATAGTTCGAAGGCCCTTAGCTCAAGTTATGAGAAAAATACCGAAAAGGCTCCGAAAACGGGGGGGTCTGGGCCTGGACCCACCCGGGTCGACCCGAACCGGGTTCGGGTCCGACCCGGTTTGGCGTGACCCGGCCCGGCCGGGGCGGCCCGGCCCCGCCTGGGCGCGACCCGGCCCAACGGGTCGGCCCGGCTCGGCTCGGCCGTGCCGGACGCGCGGAGGAAGCCGCGAGGTGGGCGTTGCCCCTGCGGAATGAAACGCCGCTGCCCCGGGTGGGGCCGCCTCGCCAGCTATGACTCACACCAACTTCCACACATTTGAATATTCTTTTACCAACTAATCATTATACTTTCTGAATAATGAATCTTCCCCCAAATTTACATTACCTAATGTATACATCATGTGAAAGTGAAAAATTTGGATATACTCCCCCCATATTCATCTTTCTCAGATTAAAATATCATTATGACAAAATATGCCTTAAAATATTATGATCGGTGAATACATAAAATATTTCACCAAATAGATAATTAATTTTTTTTACTGCATGGACTACAATAGCTAACTCCAAATCATGTGTTGGGTAGTTCTTATCATGAAACCATAGTTTTCTTGATCCATAATCCCCAAATGGTCTCCTTTTATGATAACACATCCCAAACCTAATCGTAAATCATCACAATACACCAGATAACCTTGTCCTGATTCTAGAAAAAACAAGATCCGTTCTAATGTAATCTGAACATTAAACACATGTAAAGACTTAAGTAATTCCCCATTACATTGGAATTATATATTCTTATTTTGAAAATATATAAATGGATAATCTAGACATAATAATTCACAAAGAAAAAATCAGTAATAACCAGTAAGACCAAGGAAACTCAGTATCATGAAGTAGTTATTTGGTGGTTTTCAAGAGCTAACAGCTTTTATCTTTTCCAGATCAATTGAAACACCTTTTTCAGATATTATATGTCCAATAATGTGTACCTCCTTTATCCAAAAATTACATATTGATTTTTTTGAGTACAAATGATTATCTCTCAGGATCCCTGAAACTATCACCAATTTTATCTCATGGTAATCCATTTTCAATGAATAAACCAAAATGTCTTCCAAAAACACCACCAAAAAAGAATCCTAATATTTCTAAAATATATGATTCCTCAATTCCATAAATACCACTGGTGCTTTAGTAACACTAAAAGGCATTACCACATATATGTAAGATTCGTATCTACTCCTAAAATATATCTTTTGTATATCCTCCTTCTGAACTTGCAATTGGTGATATCCTTATTGCATTTGAATCCTAGATAATGATGGATATCCTCTTAATTGTTCAAAAATATAATCAATGCCTAAAATTGGTATCAATTCTTTTTTATAATGTGGTTATTATTAGAATAATCCCCACATAGTGTTTGAGTTCCATTAGTATTTTTGATAAACCAGAATGGTGTTTCTCATGGAGAAATGCTAGGATGAATGAACACTTCTCCTTTCATCTCTTCCAACTGCAACTTCATCTCCATTAATTATATTGGTTCAAACTGATATGGAAGAAATATATAGGACAGGTCTATAGAAGGAGGTCAATTGTAAACTCCACTTCTTTCATAGGTGGAAACCTTATGATATTTTCAGGAAACACATATGGAAACAGATCCACCAAAACATGAAAAATATTTGTCTCAATCTCTTCCATCAATGATATAAAGGATGATGCCAATTTCTATGATATTGTTACAACTTATGGTTCCAGCAATCCTATTACACCTTACCTTAAATTCTGGTATCCTCGAATGAGATGATCATCCTTATATTTAGTTTTTAATCTGACTCTTCATTCATAACACTAGATGTGATCCTTGATCATAGTCAACCAATCCAAACCATATACTATATAAATGAAATCCATATCAAGAATAGGGAAGACCCATTTCAGATCATCTCCATCAATATTTATAGATCATACTATACAGACAAATGTTCTACACTCTCTTTGACCTAGAGGTGTGTTCCGTTTAGTTTCATAAGGCATCATCCCAACTTTAAAACTCATAAAATCAACCACACAAAAAAATAATGGAATTAAATTCAAATATATCAAACAAAAATATTCAAAAGGGTATAATTTATAATAATCATTCCTCGCGTAGTAGATGGTATAGAATGATCATCCAAAATAACTTGTTCTACACCCTATAACATCTTCATCATTGTAGTTTGATCCTTATTTTCTTATTAAAATTTCTCTTGCTAAGGAGTCATTTTGTGCTTAGATTCACTATGTCATGATTCATTTTTCTAAAGAGACTAGTTTTCTTATCCTCATATCATTGAAGCATAGGATTCCTTTGACACCTGATTAGTGTCCCAAACAACTGATCTCAGAGCACTGAGACAAATGCGATAAAGATGTCCCATTCAATTGAAATTATGGCATGATCTCAATGGTGTCATACAATCTTACTTTATGTGGTTGAATGAACATCATCGGAAACATACCTCTGGGCTATTCAGTTGTGGATGAATGTTTACTAATCCAGCCGTTAGATTCTAATTCATTCTCCCACATTGGAAATAAGTGTCATTCTTCCTCTTAATTGCAACACTAAAGTTCCTACAGTTTCTTATAGGTGTCAACATAATCCCTCCATCTATTTCTCTTAAGACGTCCCTTTCATCTTCTATCACTATATTAACTATCTTTATATAATCCATAATTGAAATAACATAAATCTTCAAGTGAATCTTCTCTCTCATCCCTGATTCAAAGATAAATACCTTTAAGGATTAATTAATATAAATCTATGGTGAAAAGTCCACTAAATTCATGAATTTAGGTTCTTACTCCATGAAAAAAATATTTTTCTGCTTAAAGATGGTGAAATCTATTGTTTATTGAATTATAGACATATGACGATAGAATTTTCTGTTGAACAATACCTCAAAATCCTCCCAACCAATTCATTGATCTGCTTTACCATGCACATAAGAATCCCACCACTAACATGAAATATCTTCCAGTATATTTGTCACCATCATGATTTTTAGATTTTTTTGAGCAGGTAAGCTCAAAAATTTGAGTCATCCTATTCATCCACACCTCTTCCTTTTCTAATTCAGAATCACCTCAAAATATGGGTGGATTTTGTTTCTAGAATTAGACAGATTTTCCACATTATTTAGATTATCCCTCTTATTCCCTGTATCCATTGCTTGAAAATCATGGATATAATTTAAACCATTTATTCATTCACCTTTGGCTCAAGTGCAATGAAATTGAATGCAACTTTCTTTCAATTGTTTTTACAATTCCCACTAGGTTCCATTTTTTATAAAAACAAAAAATATGATAAGTGTCACTCTTTATTTACTGAAGGATTTGAATTTAAATTATACCATATAATACTATCACAAAAATAATTTCCAAAATCATTTTTTACCACAGTCAATGATTTTTAAAATACTTTAACTTTGTTTTAAAAATCCAACTATTTTCATAATAACACAACCATACACTTTTCAAAAATATTCATCCAAAATGAATTTCATATTTTTTTAAAAATGATCATATTTCCTCAAAAAAATATATCATTACTAAAAATGAAATAAGTAATTATAGTGGGAAGTAATTTTTATCATGCATGCCATGCTCGTCTCATTGGCTAAACCAATGGAAAAGAAATTCTTATTCCAATAAGTGTCTCTAAAACACATATGTACCCAAATCCTAGGTGATTTTATGTTCAACATAAAATTTTTATCAATATATTTTTATGATATATGTTTTATATCAAAAAAATCCTACTCCTTTCAACAATCCAGAAACCATGAATAGACCAAAAATAATTTCATCTCCAAGACCGAAAACCATGACCAATCAAGTACAAAAAAAGAATACTACCACTTGTCTAGAAAAGTTTTTGGATCAAACAAAATTGATACAACAGGTAAAATCCCACTTACACTCATTAGATTGTGATGTTTGTGGAATGATTCTTAGAATTAAGCAACAACCTAATATTCCAAGGTCTAGGAATAAATTCCAAAGGCTTTATTAATAATTGGGAGTGATTTTATATTTGAAAATAAAATGACTAACCAATCATTACATAATAAAAAAACAACTACATGATGCATGATATAAATAAAAGACCACTCAAAGAAGACCATTGATTTGAAAATCAAACTAAAACCAAGTGAAAAAATTAAAAACTATATTATCAATGTACATAGGGGAATAAAAAACTCAAAGACTTAATAAAGAAGTCTAAGATCCAATATGGTCCCTCCAACACCACAAAGAGCCAAATAATAAAAAAGTACTACTAAATATGTGTGATACTCTACCTTTTACCACGTCTTGATAAACAACATATGAAAAACTCCAAAGTTACAAAGCCATGGAGCGTATTGAATCTCAATATATTTTTCCCCAATCACATCCCAAATCATTACAATAGGATAGAATATGTTATACACCATATAAAACAGTTATATAAAACAATTTCTAAAATATTTTACATAAAAATATAAAAAAAACCACAGTAAAATATATTTCTTAAAAAAATCAAGTTCCAAGGTAAGAATTTAAAAAATTCATCAAAACGATTTCATAAATTAAATTTTTGGCATAACCCATTCATTTCCATATAACAAAACATCCGACCATTCATACGACCATAGACCTGTATACACTCATGATTTGTGAATCATCCATTCACTAAGATATCACTTAGTGAAGCCCTTTGACAAGGGTACATCATTCCCTTATCATTCCTAAACATTTAATGGGGGAACATCACACCCTTATCCATCATAATGAACATGAACAAATGCCACACAACAATCCCAAACCCATTCTGAAACCATGTGTTCCAAACCCATTTCAATAACAACAAATTTTTTATAGAAAACTATTATTCTATAAAATAAAAAAATACATCATTTTAAAATTACCATTTTAAAATCATTTTACCAAATTGCTTTTCAACAAATCTCTAAATTCCCCAAATTCCACAAATCGTTACTCAAGAGGGTTTTAATCAAACATTGCACAACTAATTAATAACTAATTTCAAGAAAACCATGAATTTAAAACCATGACTTAATATTTTAAATATATAAGTCTATATTTAATCCAACTACCTCGATAATTTGGTGAAAAAGACAAATGGAAAGAAAAACACCATCAAAACAAGGATGATTCTCCAAAAAACCCACCTTAGATAACTTCTATTATAAAAATAGAACAAAACTAAAAGTTTTTGGCATCCAAAACCTTATATATACTCACATAGGGAATATATATTTGAAACTAAGAGAGAAGGAGAAGAATATATAATGAAAACAACTAAAAACCATAAGAACAAAGCCTTACAATAAGAATCAAGCTTCAACACAGGAAGAAACACCTCTATATCACTTCTTAATTACTAGGGATAGGTTCTCCAAACTTTGAGATAGAAAAATCTTGAGATATTGTTTTTGGGGGTGAAATGAGGTATTAAATCACATGTCTGAACTAGATCCACTTTTTTGGGATCCAATTTTTTAATCGTGGATGGTTTAGTCACACAGTTAGGAAATCTATGTGCTAACTATGTGCCAGCCACTATCTCCAGGATGTACCTCAAATGGTAGGCTCAAATTTATTCACAAATGTGCCCCATCCGTGTCAAAGACCATTTTTAACAAATAACAGTTTATCCTAGGCTGCTTCATGGGATGGACAAACTGTGCACAACTCGTGCGCCTCCCCTATAGTCCCAATGTCATTTTTAATTTTTTCTTGTATATTTTATATAGATTTCCCAACCATGCAACAAACATGCACCTTTATAAAATCCATAAAACACTAAAAGGTTTCCCCAAACTATCCCAAATTCCACCCATATAAATTACATTAATAAAAAAAATAAAAGGTTTCTAAAATGAATCCATGGGTGCTACAACTTTTTTATCCATTTTATGGTTATGTAGTCTACAATAGTTGATTTTATTACTTCGAGAATGAAAAAAAAATCATCTTGAATACTCATCATTTATATAAAAAGATATCATTTTTGTAGACATTGATTAAAGTATAAAATTAAACTTATAATGTATGTATATTTCCTTATGATCCTAGTCCAGATGGAAAACAAATTATTGAACTCTATGATGAGGATCTTGAAACAAATGTTTCCCCTATCACCATCATCTCTGATGATATCAATGACATTTTCACATATATTTGGTTTATGTTTTTATTGTTATTAACTTTATCTTGATCATTCACTTTATCATGATCGGTGATCTCGGTCACTCAATATCGTCATTTGGGATTTAATCTTTTCTTCCCTATCCCAATATCCACTTCCGACATATTTTCTCCTATTAGGAAACCTAGTATTTGTTATTCAAGATGAACATCATATGTCCTTTTCACTCTTATTAATAATATGTTTTATTATCCTTTTTTTGATATGGGTTTCCAAAAAAGGTATCATAAAATTTCTATAATTGGATTATGAAAATAAAGATCAAAATGAAAATATGGAATTTATAAATGTGGGAAGGATGTAACATCCATAATGTTTTGAAATCAAAACCATGTTCGATAGCGTATTGGACAAACAACACCGAGCTTAAATGACCTACAAAATATATAACTGTTATAAGATATCTATTAAATTATAAGGTAAGAATAGTATTTACAATTTTATTATATATATATATATATATATATTTTCTACTAAAATATATATTATTGATAAAATTTTTGTAAAAAATCAATCACTTTTAGTAATGTAATTCTATTATTCAAAAATTATTTTTATTCATAAAACCATTATTAATTTTTAGAAAAAATGATATTATTAATTTTTTCTACATCTATAAAAGGTATTTGATAAATATAAAACCATTTTTTATATTTTCTTATCAAAATATACTTTAGGAGAAATATTTGGTATTTAGCTAAAAATATTGATTTTTCAGTGATTTATGAAAAATACAACTTTTAAAAAAAACATATTTCATTATAATAAAATAAAACTTTTAAATGGAACAATAGGTTTTTAATATGATTTCAAGTAAAATAAAAATTATTTGGTGATATTTATTTCACTTAATCACTTTTAAATCAACTATATATTGGATTTTAGTATAAGTTTGTTTTTGGGTTTAAAATGGGGGGTTTTCTGACAAATCTTTTTAAGAAGATAATGTTTCCCCTTTTTAATTAATTAAAAATAATTACTCATGAGAAAATTTTCAAATGAAATTAATAGATTATATAATGATAAATATTTATTTTTATTTACACAATTATTATAATAAATTATATAGTTAAAAAAATATCATTGTCTTCTTAAAAAACACATTTCTTCAAAAATAGATTTTTCATAATCTCTATGAGTTTTGTTTTAAATTTAATTTTTCCAATTTTGTCAATTTAATTTAGTGAAATTTATTTCATATCATTAATATTAATAATATAAATTTTATAATAGGGTCAACATAATTTTTACCATAATTAATAGTGAAAATAGTAAAAAAATTATACCACAGTTAAGGTAAAAAGGGGATTATTAGGGGTTAAAATATAATGATAAATGTGAAAGTTATATAAAAACATGTCTAAAATATATATATTTTGACCAAATTTAATTGTATAATATCTAATTACGAAGAAAAATTCATTTTTACCACAGTTTAAATTGAAAATGGGGTACACCATCTTCTTTTGAAAAATAACAATTGTGTCGCTTACCACACTTATTAAAGGCCACCCACTCTCCTCTCGTATTCACTGATTAATATAATTTTTTGTTCAGAAAATAAATAATCAAATCACTTCCAAAAATCTATAACCTCATTCTAGAATCCTTGGTTTGGTTATAATTCCATTATAGTATTACTTTTGGTATAGTCTTAAAGAGGTTGTCCAATAAGTGGTAGAATTATTAAATACATGTTTTGGTATTATTTGTTCGTCTTCCTCTTTTATGTATTATGAAAATATTCTTATATGATAAAAACAGTATTTACTATATATTTATGTCTCATTATATTAATAGAAAAACCTAAATATTTCTCATATTATGTTAAATGGGATATGAAATCATCATTCATTTGTACGGAGGATTACCATCTCGCTAACCAATGTAATTCATTTTCCATCATCGCCTCTCGCATATTTTTTAATGATGGACTTAAAATTTATATACTGTAAATTTAAAATATTTAAACTTAGGTAGTTATTATATCCCATTTACCTTGTTTTGTTCCGTTTTTTGGGGAATATAATAATCTCTCCTGTGTGTACGGTGGACTACCTCCACATGAAGCGATGTGATTCAATTTTCACTATATGTTTACATAAAAGGTAATAAGAATAATGTAAATGAATATATATGAGATAAATAAAATAATAATTATAATCATAACATATTTATCATCAGGAAAATATAATATATCATTTTCTTTCATACAATGGAAAATGATAATGTTGTTCGTTTATGAGTTGACTACCTTCCCCATGATGCGATGCGATTCTTATTTCAACACCACATCACAATAATGATATATATATTTATATTTAAAGAAATAATTTAGTTTTTATTAAATTATTATTAATAATTAAAGATAAAATAATACATACCTTATTTCTATAATGATTATTGAAAAATGGAAATGTTACTCATGCGTACGTACGACATACCTTCTCAAGGATCATAACATAGTTTATTTTTGACAACCATTTTTATTGATTGGTTTTAAAATTATATTTTATGAATAAATATGATAAATATTTTATAAATGTAATTCATAGGTGTTGAAATAATGACTTGTTTGACCACAGTCTACACCCTAAATCCCATTTGAAATAATGAACTGAACATCCCCAAAACACCTGGCATGGAATTATATTATTAATTATTCAAATATTTCATTATAAAGTAATAAAATTAATTATTTATGTAGAATATGTTAAACATATAAAATTTTATCGTGATGTAAAATAATTGATTAAATATTATTATGTAGTATTTAAATGACATTTAATGTATGTTTTGGCTCAAGGTAAGGGTTTCTAGTCAGGTCATTCCTTCTATGAGACATATTCCATATTTAACACTTACTTGTTTTATATAATGTTTATATTAAAAATTTTACATGTTATATAATGAATTCTTTTTACATTATTTTTTTTATGTTACAATATGAGTTACTTTATCCAATGGGATTGAACTTAATCACACAATGTGGTGAAGTGTTTCTTAACTAAATTTCATTTCATTGTGTTATAAAACATCCTCATTGACTCTTTTATGATATTATTATGTGTGAATTTATCTATAAATTGTTTTATTTTTTCCAATTTTTATGTATGAATTTATATTTGTTACACATAATCTCTCTATTTGTTAACTCTCAATTCATTCATGTGATCTTTTTAAGGGTAAATCATCTCAAATTCCTTTCTTTTAGACATATATTTATGATATAAACCTATAATATTTTTGAGGTGTATATAAATACCCTATGGTATGTTATATCATGAATATTATCATTTTCATATTATTTAATGTTATTTAATGTTATTATTTTAGTGGTCATACTATTAGATAGTTACTAAATTGGTGAAGGATTAATGTTACAATCTCCATTCTTTTTTGATTGCTTATATTCATGTTTCTTTTGGATTAAATAATATGTAATTATTATATTTAATCAAATATATTTTACTATCATATAGTTATTAATTTCATTCACATAATTAATTTTAATTTCCCCCTTTCTGATTTATTAATGATTAATAATGTAAATTTTATGTGTTTTTAATATTATGTTTTCTATTAGATCAACTATCTATATTTTCCATATTCATTTTTTCTAAAACTTTTTCAAAAAAGATCTATTAAAAAAAATTATTTCTTAAATCTAATTTAGATGATATTTTCCTTATTTAAAAATTTTAAAGGAAAATTCTTTACATTTTCAAAATTGGTCACTTTTGAATCAATTTTTCAATATGTTTTTTTAAAAATAATGTTTATTTCTAAAAGTTACGACATGAATTAATTATAACACCATTATGTTCTCTGTTTTCATTGAGGTTTCATTTATAATGTTCCACGTTTTTTCATATAAAATGATTTCAAAAAAAAATCATTTTTATTTTTAAAAGTGACTTTCAAAATAAAAAGATTATTTTCGAAAAGAAAGTTTTTTCTGAAATTTTCATTCATTAATGTCAATAAAAATTATTTCCATTTATGATCCAATGAGGATATTTTGAAATCATAAAATCCTCAATATTTTTATATATGTATTAATATTGTTTCAATGTGATAATTATGGATTAATGTTCTTTTCCCTAGGTTAATCATGTTTCCAATATATTGTTATACAAACTGTTTTTTCTCCATGGGTTATTTATGTTCCAATATGATTTTTATGGAACCCACTTATCTTCCATGGGTTTAATAACTTATAAAAATATTAATTGGGCTTTTAGGGGTTTTATGATGATTTTTGAGCTTCCATGTTTTATTATTATGTTATGGTTATTGGAAATTGACTGTCCTAATGGGTGGTTCAATTATAAACTAAGAATTGGTGATTAAGTTATTAAAAAATGATGGTTGGTTCTAGGATAAACAAATGATAGGTGATTATGTTAGTAACCAAGGATGGTTGGGTCCGTTATATCCCTCCAATGCATTTGGTAATCCAGATATAGATGTTGACCATATTTTTTTATTCCATTTATACTAGTGATTTCATGATAATATCCCCATGATACCAATACATTTCATCTATGATTTTTAGGGTTTTGTAATTCTTATTACGATCAATATTAATATGAAAAGTATCATAATTATTGAATTTTATGACTCTTTCAATTGATAAATCCTTATGCCATGTTTTTGTGTTCGATAATCCCAGAATTGATGGGTATGAATATTCCAATTTTATTCTCATGAACATTGATTATGTCATCAAACTCTTATTCTCTTCTTATTCTCACTGATGAATTTCAATAATTAATTCTTCTATTAACCCTTACAGATAATTTTAGATCACCCTTATTTTGTTTCATTTTCTCTATGTTATAAATATTTGGGTTGAATAAATTATTTCTAGATGGGTTTCATATTGATAATGATGATGACCTAGTGTGGAATAATAAAAAAACTGAGTATAATAGTAGATGATGTTCTTCTTTATGAAACTACCTTTTATGAATCTATTATGGTAATACATTTTTACAAATTCTATAAAACTCTAAACCTAAAAGGTAATTAAGAATGCATGTGCTAAAATATATCCTTTTGAAATTGTACATTATTGGTGGAGAAAATTTTGTCACCTTCATTAATATCAAAGAAGAAAATGTAATATTTATGTTTTTTTCACCAAATCTAGGAGTGCAAGTTTAGGACTTTTATATTTTCTAATGGTCATAATGGAATTATAATATAAAAAACATTATGTATTTTATGTTTTAAAATATATTTTGAGTTTTATTTATGAGTCTATTTTAGAGATAATACTAATCCATTTAGTTATTTGTGATGTGGTTGCTTCTATGTAGTTCCATTGTAATAGGATAACCACAAGTTCTACGATATTAGGGTTGGGATATCTAAACATAATTGTTAAACATTTTTACAATATTTGAGTGGAGGAATATGATCATTCCATGTGATATCAAATTCAATGTAAAATTACAATACACAATACCACAATATATTGACACACTTTATATCAAAGATTACACTTTCATAGAACAAAACATGGTTTAAAACATCACAATATGGTGGTGAATTTAGTATATATTTTTAATAGGTATAAATAAAATAAGTCCTATAACATGAGTAAAATTCAATTAAGATCTTGAATTATATAGACAATGTTATATGAAATAATACAAATCATATCGTCAAAGTACTTCAGTGAAACCATAAGTATAAAGAAGAAACATAGGAACACGAATATGGGATAAAACAAAAGTATATTTATTTATTCTCTATGGAGGATATAAATTGAAATTTGGATGAAGTAATTTCCAATTGGTAGAATAATGTTTTAACCCATTCATTTCAATGTGAATATTTTCATTTTAATATATATGTGTGTAATTTTAGATATAAGGTACAACATTAATAAATCATATACCCCACATAAGAAAAATAAACACTATTTCATTTCATTAACATAGAACTTTATATAAAATATATAAATAAAATTCATAAACAATAAAATATGTAAATTGGGAAAATAAAATAAAAAAAATAACATGAAAAATTTTGGAAATCTAATGGGTCGTGGTAACCTAGAAATATATGAGCCATGAAAAACACTAAGAAAATAAAAAACAATATAAATATAATGGAAATTATGTAAATGATAAATAAATAAGTTTTATATAAAACTTAGAGAATTTCTAATAAAGTAAATAATATATATTAATGGAATTTATAAGGGTCATGTTATCCTTTTCAGTGTAACATGACCAATAGAATGGTAACTTATATGTTAGAATCATAACCTCACAATTAAAAATAGTAACTTTATCATTGAATTATAAAATTTAATAGTAAGTTATATTTAATTTCTATAAGATAATTTAATATAAATATAATAATTTTTTAAAATAAATATTCAAATTTGGTAACTTAGATAAATAAGAAGTATATATTTTAATAATGTTTTTTAACTTATTTTATAAAAAACATTATTTTTATGTTAATAATTAAATAGTTTAATTTGAAAAGTTTTAAAACTATTTAGATAAAATGAGTTTAATTTCTATATATATAACAACTAAATTAGATAAAATTGATTTTTTGGATTTTTTATGAAAATAAATGGGCATCATGATAAATATAAAAAATATAATTTTTCAAACAAGATATTTTTATGGCATAATATTGATACAATGATATTATAATATGTTATATTGTTGTTTCATAAAACCGAATTATGTTTAGTAATATAGATTTTTATATATGAAAATAATATATTCAAATTAAAAACCTTAAAATTAATTTCTAAATTATAGAAATATAATTTATTCCATTAAAATTATTCTATAATTATTTTGTTTATTTATATTTCAAAATTTTTAAGAAAAAGAATTTTTTTGATAGAAGGGTTTCAAATTGAAGAATGTATATTTTTTTAATAAAAAACTATTCATTATATAAATGAAATACCCAATTTCAAGTCGTTGTTTCAAATGGTTTTATATTCATTATTTAATCAAATTTACCCATCGCCTCTGAATATACATTCCCTCTATAAATCCCATGTAAATAACTTCTAATTTTTTTTTTCTAATTGACCACTGTTTTCTTATATCCAACATTTGAAGAGTCTTTTTTGTATTAGATAATTTTTAACCTCACCCTAAACTGGGACTATAAGGATTTAGTATCTTCAAAAAGGTTAATCTTTAAAGAAGTGGTAACTCCCCTTTCACTTCATTTTTTTCTTCATTGATTATCCAATTCTCATTCCATTTTTAGCCTATAAAAACTATTTAATTAATTATTCTACGTGATATGAATGTCATTATGAAATTTTATAATTTATTTAATATATTTATAATATATATCTATTTTTTTTATCTCTCTATATTTCGAAATTTCTCATTATGGATTGATTTTTTTACAAATGAGAAAGTTATAAATTTTTTTTACCTCCACATTCATGAAATATTAGTGTAATTTATATATATTGTGTGTATTATTTTATTTATAATATTTTTATGTTAATAAATTCAATTGATAAATAAAAATATCAAAATTTTATTTAAAATAGAATTATATGAAAAAATATGTTATCCAATCTTTTTATCTCTATTTAAATTATAATAAGTAAATTCAAATGGTAATAAATATTAAGAAAATTTAAGTTGGTTATACGTGAGGTTTAATAACTGATAAGCATAATGGGACCATTGATAAGGGGAATCTAAACCAATTGTCTCTCAATTGCATTTGAATTCCTTATTTATATCCTATATTATTTAATGAATTGTGTTATGACATATTTATGTATATTAAAATATTTTTCCTATACTATTGGATATGTTTTAATACCTTATTTATAATGATAAAAAAAATATAAAAAATGTATATCTCTTCATGTTGAAAAAACCCCATTTCCCTATCTTATTTTCAAATATCTATTCTAATTTCTATTGCACATATAATTTTATTTTATTATTTTAGTTTCTCAGGATTATTATGTGACTTGACTAATTCATCTATGAATTTTTTTTTCTTTATCATTTGTTGAAATCTATTGGTGGGACTCTTTTCAATTTTCCTCTTAACCACTTGACTCTTTATTTTTACAATTGAATACCTTTACATCATTGATATTATTTATCCTTTGTATGATGCTTAATGAATTTTTATATATAATGAAAGTGTCTTAAGAACATTACACCTACCATCTGGATTAATTATTTCATTTTCTAATTATTAAATCTAATTTGATAAAATCTTATGATGTATGTTGTTATTATTAAACCCATTTCTATCTTATGCAAAGATTATATGCATTATTATTATGGAATTTCTAATCTCAATTATATCTTTTATTATATATATATAACACAAAATTTGATTCATTTTCAGATATAATGTGTGAATAAGAAATTATGTAATACTTTAATGCATTGGGTAATGCTTTATATCTAATCTGATCATTTTCTGTAGAAATTATATTGGTTACTATGTCTGCAATGTTATTCATGGAAATTATGCCGTTAAATTTTTTAGCTATACAAAGAATATGGGTAATAAGACCTGAATAATGATTTTAATGTTTTGTTACTATTCATTGGATACATTCCATGTGTTCTTCATTTGATTCTTATGGTTATAATAGTATTCTAAATATGTGATAATGGTTATTATGCTTACTCATGTACTCATCTTGATTTATATCTCATTTTATTTCCTATTAATACCCATTTCTAGGTTTTTTTAACATTAATTTGATGTATTACTCCATATGATCACATGTATTACGTATATTATGAAGGTAAATAGGTTACCAATAATGAAGTCATTCCATAATGCTTAAATTTTTATGTGTAAAAATAATGTATAGAAATAATTTCCAAAGACACAAAATCTATTAGTTTTGGGTTTTAAATTATTATATATTTTTATTTTAAGAATTATTTGAGAATTATATAATTTATATAAGGTATTTTCTAGTTGATTAGTCAATTTATAGAAAAAACAAATCTATTTGGGTTTCAAAATGAAATAAAATCAAATTAAACCATTAACTAAAACACATTAACTAGTGAAAAATTACATTATAATAAATGTAATATGAATCCTCATTTGTAAGATATCCTATATTTTTTCATTAGGGACCCTTGTTTTTGAGACATATAATTTTTGTATTTTAGCTTATAACATATCATGATACTTTATTAAATATTATAAAATCACAATTCAAAAAATGTGGGAACCAAAAAAACTAGTAGAATCACATTGGAAATAAAATAAAGAGAAAATATTTAAATAATTTTCAAAAAGATCCTATAAAATTATATTCACCTCACAATAGATGTTTTTTATTTTGAAAAATAATGAATGATATTATATGGCGAAGCTACTTAGCCCATATTTATATCTTATACTCCCATGTCCTCTATTGTAAATTACAATTCCTATAGGGATTTTACACCGAGAAAGTCATAATCTAATGACAAAAACTTCAAATTTTAGTATTATAAAGTCACTATCTGTCTAAATAATATTTACATAATCTTCCCTATGAATTCCACACCATCCACTAATGTATTAAAATTTATATATGTTCATTTTGATTTTATAATAATATAAAAAATCATTAATTTTACTATCCACGATTATGATAATAAATATTTTGTCACCTTAGTTACGTTTATCAAGAATAAAAACATCTAGTGAACATCAGAAATAGTTCTCCCTGCCAATCAATTCTCTTTAATCAACAACATAATGATGAAAAATTACGTTATCCCATTTTTATATGAGGTAAAACTACAAGATCTTCATATGTATATAAGTACTGATAAAATTTCATTTATTTATTAATATTCTTAATAATGGAAAATCTTTATCAAATATTTCTAAGTCTCCTAGAATTTCATATTTTTATTCCATAACAAATAGTTACAATTAGATTCAGAAAATGGAATCACCATAGGTAGTAATCAATATAAAAATCATCTCAACTATTTATAATGTTATATAAGATCCATCATGCTAGTTTTATAAAAACCCATCCCAGAGTATACTATTTAAATAGGAAAATTTTAATATCCAAATATTTTAAATGGACACTATGTTCGATAGCATATACAATACACAACACCAAGTTTAAACGAACCATTTAATATTATTATTTAAATGTTATAGTTATGAACTAAATGGTAAATTAGAAAATTTGAATATTATTAAACACATTAATATATATATATATATATATATATAATTTCATGATTAATTAAAATTTATTTACTATTTCTTAGGAAATAATAACTAAATTTTTCTATAAGGACATTTCAAGATCTAAATATAAGTTTTCTCTAAAAAATGGTTTTTATTTATTTTTATGAGAAATAATTATAATTAATTTTTTAAAAAATTAGAAATATTATTTGTTAAAAAAGAAATAATTTTTTAATTAATCATAAAAAATAAACTTATAATGAATTATTTATTATTTTCAAAATAGTCTGAATTTTTTTAATGAATAGTAAAAAATTCTAATTTTTTTGAAAAACTGTATATTGTTTTCAAGTAATTAAGAAAGTAACATTATATTATGTATAAGTTTTAAAATTTTATTAATTAATAGTGATTTAATATAATCAAATAAATGTTAATAGAACCCACATAATACTTGATTTTGGTATAAGAAAAATACACTTTAATAGGTTTTTTTTTTTGAAAAATTAATTTTCATCACATTTTTGATGTTTAATTTTTTGTTATATTCTAACACTTCTTGAAATTAAATCTTAAATACTATATTTAATATGATTAATTACTATGTAATTTTTTTTTTTAAATTTGAGCGTTTTATTTTTAGTCATTATGAATATTAACCATATTAAATATTTATTACCATTGTAAATGAAAAATTGGCCAATTAGAAAATAAAATAATTTGATAAAGATTAAAATTTGATAAAATAAATTAAATAATATACATGGATGGCTATATTTTATCTTTTAATAATAAAAAAATGAAATAATGAAATTTTCACATTAAAATTTTATTTTGACTTTTATGATATTTTAAGTAAAGGTAATGTAAAAAATGTAACTTTTTTAATTTTAATATTTTATAATAAATTTTTAAATAGGAAAAAACATACGACAGATTATAAATTATTAAGTTAAAGAGGAATTATTTTTTCATGGTTTTTTTAGATTTTAAATATTTATCTTAAAAGATTATGAAACACTTATGCACTGCTTGTGCATGTAGTAAATACATCAAGTAAATGTTTCTAAAAACTATAAAATTAATGTTGTTTGGGTGATTTAAAGTGTCATATTAGTTTAAAGATAAAAATAACATATTTTAAATTTGTTAAATTTTTATATTTTAGTTTCACTAAATTTATGACTTTTTTCAAAGTCAAATTATATAAATAGTTAAAAAAACGACATTTATAAAATTTTATGTCAAATACATTTTACTAATTTTTTTAAATACTAAAATCTAGAAATTAAAAATTTAATATTTAAAATGGTCTAAAATTTAATCTCTCAAAAATTTATGGTACAATTTCCTTTTTATAATATTAATTACATAGTCATAATTTTATAAAAATTAAATAATTCAATTCTTTTTCCATCATGTTCATTTAAAAATAGGAATGTTACTCATATTTATATACAACCTACTATCTCTATGATTGTAATGTAGATGACATCTCATAAAAAATAATCATGGTTACTTTTAAAATTATAATTGATGTATAAGTAATATATCTATAGAATTATTATCATTTTTTAGATTATGGAATTATTACATCTTTGACTGTAGTACCTTATCAAACTCATTTTGGACATATGAGCCAAATATCATCAAAACATCTGACATGAACTTAATTGATTTAATAATTTTATATAATGTGTTAATAAATAAAATAAAATGAATAATAGAAATGAATTTTTTTTCTTAATTAAGAAAATAATTAATATATGTATTCTATTTATGTTGAAAAAGAATGTATGTGATGATTCATACTTAAGTCCGGGGATATTTTACATTGTAATGATCATTTTAAATGTTATTGAGGCTTATATCGTTAATATTTTTATACCACATACATGTTCTTAAAATAATTTTATTTACACATTTATAGGTAACTGAATGAATTATAAACAACATTTTAATTTTACTCTATTACTTTATGTTAGAGGATTTTAATGGTAATTTTTTAGATGTTTTATACAAAATATTTTGACAAAAAGTGAAAATGGAATTTTCTAATTTAATATATATGTCATAAACGGTCTTCCCCACCATAGGAACCATTATTTTAATATTTGAATCCTTTATAATATTTCATGTTTTCTTCAATGAGAATTTTTATTCATCTTTATTCATTATATTTCCATCAAAGGGTTTTAAATGAGATGAATGTATCAATATTTGAGAATGTTTCTCCTATGGGTGAAAAGAATAGTTATATACAATAATTCATTTGTTATGATTATGTTATGGTTATTAAGAATTGTTTAAAATTATGGGTTTTCTATTAAAAATCAATGGTGATTGGTTATTTTATTAACAAAATATAGGTATTAACATTATAAACTAAGGATGGGTAGTTCTATTATAACCCTCCAATGCATCGGGAAATGATTATTTTTTATGGAAAAATATGTCAGAATTTGACTGTATTGGTTATTCCACTTATAAGAGTTATAAGAAGAGTTATATTAAAATTATATCCAGTGTTACCTACATGAATATTCTATTATTGCTAATTCTTTTTTAGGGAAATCATTTTATTTAGAAGGGGAAAATAATAATATATTTTTTAATGGAATTATGTTTTCCTCTAAGTTAAAAATATTTGATCTTAAGAATATTTTTTTAAAGGTTATCATGTGTTCAATAAAACTCTCATGCCTTTTCTTTTGCCTATATATTTTCTAATTAAGTGTTTCCAGAAAAAATTCAGGATTTAAATATGATTTCAGGCGTAAATAATAAATTATTAGTGCTCAAAGTTTATTATGTTAAAGGAATACAATCTTTTATTATTTTAATGTTGTTAAAATGAGTAAAATTTGTATTTAATATTTTATCAGACCTTTGGATTTCTCTTCATCTCATGTTTTTACATATTTTTAATATGGTTTAAGGATGAGTAGGAGTAAAGGTGAATACTTAATATGAAAAAAGAAATTATAAGTTTAAAGGGAATAATTCCAACTAGAAGACATGGGTATTGTTATATAAGTTTTTGGAATAATTATCTAAAACTATTATCCTAAAATGAATTTGGGTATATGTGTGATCTAATATTTCATCTTGATTTTATAATATTTGTATAGTTGAAAATGGCCACATTTTTGTATAAATTCGTAAAGTAATGTTTATAATTTCAACACCAGATCTTGGAATATAGATTTTGGGTTATCATAGATGGTGTCCGAATGGGGTTTGAATTTTTTTTGGATTAGGGTGTTTTCATGAGAGGTTTTCTGAAGAGTAATGGATATCATCATGAGTATGTATGTTTATTGTTGATTATAAGTTCAAAGGCTTAGGCACCCATTTTGAGGTTTTATGTTATGTGATTTTAAGGTGATAAATAGTATTTTTGGGGAAATTTTATTATGTTGAAGTATATGAAACTTTTAATTTTAACAAGAAGGATTATTTGGAAAGAATTACTATTCATACTAGAGATATAAGTTGAAGGTTATGAAATACATTTTGAGCATAAAAAATTCATTAATATAGAGGTTATTATGGAAATTTAGGGTAAAGGTGTTATTATATTTTGAGATCATTACAGAATCATGGTGAGTTACATATATTATTATCACATTATTTTTTTCATTTATAAGGGAATTATATTAATAATATTTTATAAGAACCCCAACCCATAGGTTGGGTGAAGAACTATCTCATTAGGAAAGGTCACAGGCCTTGAAGCCATAATCAATGGGTGATAAGGGTGAAGTGACTATAGCTGGCCAATATGATTTCTAGGTTAGTAAGATGTTTTTTTATAAAAAATATTTTATAGATAAATATTATGTTTATTTTGGGAATATTTTTTATCATATACATAACCATGAGATTGGAAAGTGGTTTATTGTTTAAGAAATTAATGTTATTTCTATAGAAGTTAACTATTTTTGGAACCGTATATGTTTATAGTAAACTAAATTTTTTTAAGATATTATTTTATTTAAGAAATAAGGGATTAATATCCTTTTGGAAGAATACATTATTTTAATGTGTCTTTGTAGTGAATTATGTTATTTTAAAGAAATGATTACAATATCTTGTAGATTATACGATTTAGGTATATAAATTTTTGATATGATACATTAAAGTGATTGATTTTATTTAGAGATTAATGACATTTTTTTTTGAAATAATATGTGATAAAATCATTATAATATTTAAATTTCAATCTTAGTCGTGAATATTTTTATGAATTATAAGAACATATATCTATGGAATGATTTAGTTTTAACATTGGGTATTATTGTTGATTTTTGTAGATTAATGAATTATTTATTAATTTTATGGTTTATACATTTTGGATATTATCTTGGCTTGTACTAACTATTTTTGATATAGTTAATATCTAAATATAAGAGGAATATAGTTTTTTCCTTTTTGGATTATTTGATCTGGTAAATTTTTATTTTATTGCATCATGCATGAAATTTGTTTATCCAAAATACTCACCATTTTGATAAAAAAAATATGAGATTGTCCTGGAAATTAATTAAAAGATGACCTTATATTTTTAAAGTAAGAACATTTCCTTATGTTCTTAGTCAATATGGTAAAGTAATTCATTAAATCATGGGAAACAAATTGGAACAAAACATTTATCCTATTACCTTTATTTTTGATGAATCATTCGAATTTTCACACCAATTGGGTTTATGGTTTTGTGATCATTGGCTTTATCATAATCATTTAGATTCTTATAATCAGTTCTCTATATAACTCTCCTTAATTATTTTGAAATTAATTTTTCCTCCATTCAAATATTTACACTTCCCACAAATTTTCAACTATTTGGAAACATAACTGGTGTTTTTATAAACACCATTATTACATCCCTTTACATTTTTGTAAATTGAATTTTTGTTAACCCTTTTTTAAGAGGGAGGTTCTTAAATAATTTATTTTCAAATGTCAAACTCATGTTTAATAAAATCAATATGAAATTAGTAGGACAAAATATATTAAAGGGGGGATAATGTAATATCATATGATATTAAAACAAAACAATGTTTTATGGAATATATAACACACAACATGTGTTTTAACACATCATGAAATTTTATAATTTAAATTTTATAGTTATAACCTAATCATTAAATCAGTAATTATGAATAGGATTGAACAAATTATGAAATATATATAAATATCCTACTTAATTAAAATTAATTGATTAGTTCTTATTAAATAAGAACAAAATTTATCAATAAAGTCATTTTATTCTTCAGAAAAAATTCTTCAATTTTTTTTATTTATTTTGTGAAATAATATTATAATTAATTTTTATAAATTAAAAACATTTATAATTTATAAAAATGATATCATTATTTAATGCATCATGTATAAATTATCATAAGATTAATTTAATTTTTTTATTTTTCTATTAATAGTGAAAAAGTTTATTTTTATTAAAAATTGTATTTTTTATGTAATTAAAATATTAGATTATTTTTATATTTTATTAGTTAAATTTCATTACTCATAATCCAGAAAATTTTGTTTTAATCAACTTTATACTTGGATTTTCTATTAAAAAAATCATACTTAAAAGGCATTTTTCTATAAAATATATTTTCATCACAGTTTATAAGTTTTATTTATAAATAAATCATACCATTACTATAAATTTAATTCTATAAAATTGATTCCCTTTACTAGATTAATATTTACAAATTTTGTATGTTTTTTCCATTAATTTTTGGTCATTATGAATAGTAACCACAATAAATGTTTTTGCACATAAAAGGAAAATTGGGTTAATTACCATGAAATTAAATGTGATAATAATTAAAATTCACTTAAAATCTAAAATTAATTTCACCGGAAGGGTATTTTCTCACTATAATCATCCAACTTAAAAAATATGGCCTTTTCCATTTAACATTGATTTTAGAATTTATAATATTTTATGTAATGTTAATGTAAAAAATATCAAATTTTTGCATTTAATATTTATAATATTATGTGAATTGGATAAAAACATATTTTTTAAATGGATATTTTGAAGATAAAGTATTTATTCATGTTAATTTATATATTTTTCAGTGATGACAGAATTTTCTTAAATATTTATGCAACCACATCACAATTCTTGTCAAAATAGTAGGAAAATCAAGTTACTATTTTTTAAAACTACAAAAGTAATATTTATTGGGTCAGTTAATGTGTCCCAAAATAATTTAAGATAAATATAAAATATTTTTTTTAAAAGTTTTATATTATAATTTCATTGTTGCTGGGTTTTGTTTTTATATTTCAAATTTCTGAATAGTTCTTAAAATGACATTAATATTATTTTATGATAAATATTTTGTGTGAAATTATTTATAAATCAAAAAAATTAATCAATGTTGAAAATTTAAATATTAAATGGACAAAAACTTCATCAATGTGCCTTCTATGGTTCGATTTTCATATTTTAACCAAAATTATAAATTGTTAATATTGAATATGTTATTACTACATATATAGTTAAAATTTGTAAACATAGGGTTAAATAAAAATATATGATTTAAAATTATATAAAAACGTAAATAAATTTTATTGGATGATTATATTAATTCCACATTATACTTATATTATAATACTTGTTATTCAGGAACAATTTTACATGAGCTAGATACATATTATATTATAATATTTCATGTATGAGATTTATGATATTTTATATTATTTTTTATTAAATTATTTAACAAAAAAATTCTACATTTGGACAAGTGAAGGGGATATAGTTAAAAATATAATACATAGTCATTTTATATATAAATTTTCTTTTATAGTAACTTTATTGACCCCTAAAGTGGAAGAACTTTAATATCAAATTAATTTTCAAAAGGGTTACAGAGGGGGTAAAAACTATAAGATAAGTGTAAAAAAATAACAAATACCAATCAAAATTTTATTATAAGAGATGACTTATAATCATAATAGTATTAAAATATAATTATATATTTTTGGATCCCATTTCACATGAAAATATATTATATTTATTTAATAATTCATGAAATTCCAAGAATGCTCATTCCCTCACATATAATGGGGTACCCCTATTCTATCCTCTCCCTACATAAAGAGCCATTTGGTTCATCCAATAAATGAAAAAATACCTTAATAAAATCACTTCCAATGTTTTAGAGGTATTATTCTGGGAATAATACAATTCTTATAATGATTAAGTTGTAAACCAACGAGGTTATCTCAAGGAGAGGTATAGTACTCAAGTGAGAGTTTTCATATTATTTCATATTATAAATCTATTAAATTTTATTCAACCCTGATCAAATTATAAAACAATTATATTAATTATAATTATATGTTATAATTTTAATTTAATAACCTATATCCAAACCTATTCCCACGAAATTGGTATCAGAAACATTGTTTGTGTGTATGGCAGACTATCGCCTTATGAACAGAAGTTAATTGTTTTAAATCAGCACCTCCCATGGATGTTTATAATGATAGATTTAATGTTTTATATGATAATAATGACATATTTTTAATTATATATAGAAAATATATCATCAAATTTTACACCATTCCATATATTTAAAAATTATAATGTCGTTCATGTGTACATGGTGATTACCACCTCAACAAAGCGATGTGATTCTTTTTTCATAATAAAATAATATATATTTCATATGTAATTGAATTTAAAAAAATAATATGATATTTATTATATAATAATCATAATTTAAGGACTAAATAATTCTTACCTTCCTTCCATCATATTATTTGAAAAATGGGAATTTTACTCATGCATATGTATGGCCTGGAATCCCCAATATTGTGACATAGTTTCTTTTTAATAACCATTTTTAATTTTTTTTAAAATACTAATTTACATATAAAATTTATAACGATTTTATGATTATTATTCTAGATATGATTGAGTAATGAAGTATTTTTTATATTAAACTTACGAAAGTCATTTTTGACATATAAACCAAATATTAACAAAATAATGGATGTAAATGTAATTGATTGAATAATTTTATATAAAATGGTAATAAAAAAATAAATGTGATAATAAACATAACAATGGATCTTTAGAAAGTAAATAATTAACATAATTTCATTATTTAGGATGATAAAAAATGTATTTTACGATTCGGACTCAGGGTAAGGGACACATTACTTTAAAAACCATGTTTATAATGTTCTAAAGTTTTATTTCAAAAATATTTCACTTCCACATCCATATTATTAATGTTATTTTACTAATATATTTACATATAAATGAATTAATTATAAAGAAAATTTTAACAAAATTTTTATCTTCTTTTAATGATTTTCATAAGTAATCTTTTTACATATTATATACATAACATTATGACGAAAAGGAAAAAAGTAATGTTCCATTTGAACATATAATACATCATTAGTTTTACCATCACTAAAAACATTATTTTATGTCTGTATTCCATAACAATATTTCTAGTTTTTTCCAAGAAAATCGTATTTCATATTTGTTCGTGAAATTTTTAGAAATTTTTTTAAATGAAATAGATAATTAGATATCAAGAATTTGTTTTCTTATCGATGAAAAAAAAAATTTATTCAAGATTTAACATGTTATGATTATGTTATAGTGACTGGATTTTTTTAATATTGAGTGGTTTCATTAATAACCATGTATGTGCGGTTTTATTATTAACCAAAATGTGTATTTTCATTAAAAAAAGTATTGGTGGATCGGTTATATCCTTAAAATGCATTGGGTAATTAATATGTTATCTAGATAATTATATGGTAAGTTGACGATTTTTGTTTTTCTAATTTTAACAGGGATTATAAGAGTGATATGAAATTGATGTCCTAGTTTACCTACAAGAGTTTTCTAGGATTTCTAATGAGTATTCATGGAAATATATTGATTTTAAGAGGTTAAATAATAATCTTTTTTTAAAGGAATGGTTACACCCATTAAGGAAAAATGCTGTCTTTTTCATGGGTTATCATTTTTTCTAATAAATACCCATTATTATAATTTTTTTATCAAATTTCATTATATTATTTTTTTAATAACATTGGGGGGGGGGTGGGGTAAATATGATTTATTGTGTATTATACCTGACTACTAGATCTAAAAGTTTTATATATTGAAGGAAAACTGTCTTTTATGACTTCATTGTTTTGAGAAAGACTAAAATGTTTATTTATTATTTCATATGAAACTTACTAACATTTTTTTTTCTCCTAACATGATTTCAAAAAAAATTTTATACGGTTTATGGATGATTAGGAACAATAATGAAGGATTAAAATAAAAAAAAATTAAAGTTGGTTATAGTGGGAATATTGCCCAATTTAATATAAGGGTGTTTTTATGTATGTGTTATGAAAAATTCTCTAAAAATACAAACCTAAATATTCCTTGGGTATGTAAGTGATCTCATATTTTATTTTGATGTAATAAGTTTTATGTGGTTTAAATTGGATCACATTATTGGTATCAATGATATAAATGTAAAGTTAATGTTTTTAGAACTGAATTAGGGTATGTGCCTTTGAGTTTATCATACCAATAATCATTTGGTTTGTTTTATGAACGTTTTAAATGAAACATAGATTATCTTTTAAAAAGCCATATCTATTTCAAATCAATAATTTTGAAATATAATAAAATTTAGTCATACGTCCATTAGAATTTCATTTTAAAAACTACCCCCCAAAACAAGTAAATAATTTAGTTTTCTATGTGGTGAAATTTTTATTCATATTAAATAATATTATCTCTCAATTCATTGGACGAAAATAAACTGATTATACTAAAAATAAAAAAAGGTGAAAATTACCATACTATTTCCTTCTATATATTAACTTATTCCAACCCTCAATTTATTCAGTGAATATCATGATCTTAAACATAAAAATGAATCTACCTGGAGTTTATTTTCATGTATCAAATCATGTTATATATCACTGTTATTGTCCTCGAGTTGTGTCCATAATTCCCAATGAATTTATTTGGTATTCAAAAACATCTGGCCCAACCAATAGGCATCTTTCTTATTTAGCATAAAAAATTGTATTATATATATATATATATATTTATATTTAAAACATCATATGTAGTTTTTAAAATATTAATCATAAGAACAATCATTTAATCTATATAGAAACTGTAAAAAAATAATGTTCTACTATATGGACATTAAATTTATATTGATATTAAATGTGACCTCATTTATCATGTGAAATCGTTCATGATTGATTGTAATTCAATAATTAGTTGAGGATAATATAAATTAACTATCATTGGTGTCAATAATATACATCCAATATCTTTAAAAATCACCATCACTAGTTTAGGTGATATTATCAATGACTAAAACTTATTACATGGGATAGAATCACAATCCCATCTATTATAGTAATTACAATCTCACTATGACTATATCACTGATCACCACAAAATTTCAAACATGAAATCCTAAAATCTTGGAATTCATGATATTGTCCTATATAAATTTATCCTTCATCAATGGTCTAACATGGTTAATACTTTTGTTATCATCTCTACTAAAATTTAATTCATTATCGAGGAGGTATTGTAAAAGATTTTTTTAGAGTTCTATGACACACTAACATCCTCCATTCATCCATATGAGTTGGTAAATAACCTATTGAGAACCCTTTCTACTATTTCTAAATTGGATGGTCCATGTAATGAACATATTAACATTGATATATATTTTAGACCCTAGGAAAATACTTGTTGAATTGATAAAATCCAACCAAAAAAATTAATTACATATTCCAAGAATATGAAATCAACCAAAATTATTCTTAATTTTTTATTAAATAATAAAAAGTTACATTAAAGGATTATGTTTTATAATAATTTATCTACATTTGTAGAACACCTACACATTAATTACGATCTTTATGAACACATTATATGTATATTATTTTATAATATCCAACTTCAAGTAAAGTAACATCTTTACTAAATAATTTCACTACACCAACATGAATAATCCATTATTATTTTATTTATTAATGATTTTTCCTCCAAATATCAAGGTATGAAACATATAATAAGTTTTTATATTTGTACATATTTGATCATACAGACAACTATATGGGAGTGATTCTAATTTCAATTAATAAAATTACATAATAGGGAATAATTATACATGTACATTTATGCACATATGAATTATAAGACCATGGTTATCCATAAAGTGTAACTAGTATTTTCCATACACACTTACCATGAGTCATCCACTTTTTAACTACCTATAATAAAAGCACAAGTGTATCTATATTTTACAATTTAAAACTCTAAATATTCCATCACTTTAAGGAATATAGTTGACTCATGTACTATTAACCATTCTTTACTCGATATCCTCTTGTTGTAGGAATGTTATTTTATCTAATCTCTGTACTAATCACCTTTTTTAGAACTAATTTCAATACTAATGATTAGTATTCATGAAATATAAATCACACCAAATAATGGAAAAAATTCCATTGTCGATTCATACTCTATTGAAATTAATTATTCCAAATATCAATTATTAAATCCTAAAAATAATTTCAATATTTGATATGATATTCTAGATATAGTATAGTAATTATTTAGCCTATATATGAGTCTAGGGAATCTCATAAGTCAAAATTTCCAAAAAAATAATCCCTTTAATAAATAAGCATGATTTATAATATTCAGGAATACCATATCATATCTCTTAACTTTTAAAAACATATCCTCTAAAAAATTTAGGAAACATACTCTGGTATAAACAATTTGGACCTCTTTATCTTGGTCATTATTATGCCTATCTTGATTGGAAAGACCATCTCCCACAACATACCTTCCAATCTTAAAAAAAATTATATAAAAATAAGTCTCTAAGATAAATAAATACATAGAAAGAAAAAAGATTTTTATTATTATCTAGATATGCATGTTTATCCTAGAATTAAGATAATTTTATAAAACTAAAATCACAGTGCATTAAAAATCATGTGGTTCCTTATAAATTTTAATTTCGATGACCTCTATTGTGGGATTTATCCTAGGTATGGTAGCTGGTGTAGGTCCATCACAAAGGGTTCCTTGTAATAAGTTCCCATTATCTGTGTGATCAACCTCAAGTGTAAATTAATAAATTACAAACCCAAACATTCTTCATATATAATTTCACATTATATTTTCACAAGATATTATATCAAATTGATACATAATTAAAAAATTTTGATTGATTTTTAATGTATGAATGAGAAAATTATAGATGATAAAAAAATAATTTTATACACTTTTATCCTATAACAACTTCCTTGTCATGATAAAGCTTCAAAACCGATTCTAATATAATAGAATATAATTCATTTACCCACTTAAATATGCTCTGTAATATATTTCCTATTTACTCAAGTTAATTGGAAAATGATCAAAGTACATGCACGATAAAGCATCAGTGGCTGAACTCAAATATCTCTAGAGTTATTTTCTAGTTCATACCAAAACAAATATCATATGCTCCTTCTATAAACACCAGTTTCACAATAGAATGCGTTGAAATACTCTGACACAACATTACCCCATTGAATCTTTATTCAAGTTCGATACAAGGTTGGGATTTCCTCCCCAATCTAGTCTCTATTATGTTCGATGGTGATCAAAATCATTAAGAGGGTGTGTCCACATAAATGGGATTAATTTAGTGTGACCTGAGCATGACATACATATATTTTACATAATTTTACATAATATCACATTAAATATTAAAAATTGAAAATTCACTCTTAGAACCCAATGTTTTAGTGTCTTTTTATATTAACTACATAACAATCATATTTTATTAGACTATAACATCTCATGACGAATTCAACACACAATGTTTCTCTTCTAATAATATTTTTTTCACAAGTTCCTAGGTAAATTAGAAAACATAAGAAATGAGTGAGATAAAAAAATCAATGAAAAAATAATAATATCAACAAATCATATAAGATCAGATCATAAACATTTAAGAAAATACCAAAACTGAACAAATACCTTATTAAGTGGATAAGAACTTGAAATAATAGAATGTTATCTTAAATTAAGATAAAATGGTCACATATCATAGCATACTAATATTGAATCATCAAAATGTCACTATGAAAGAATAAAATATACCATGATGTAAGAATTTTAAATCATAAAAATACCTACTATCCATGGTGATATAGCAGAGGAATGTGGAGAAAAACTAAATATATAAAATCATTTCATTTTTCATTTTTTCCACCAATACCATCATATCATATTGTATTTTAAATCACAACCCATATCCTATAACATAATGGATCCCATGTCACTACAGAAATCCCTTCGCTGATCAATCAAAACTATTCGCATCCCATATTAATATCATAATATATAAATCATTATACAATGTATTATAGGGATATACAATTGAAAGACCACCAATAAAATAATTATAAACTAAAAATATGTGTACTGGATGAAAAAATTCATATCTTATATCTGAAACATCTATGAAAAAATTGGTTATATATCATTTTCAAGGATTATTATATAAGAAAAACCATAAGTTAGATCATAAGAGATTCATAATTCATGTCATACTCTAGAATTCCATTAAATTATATTAAAAAATTGAATGGTATTATTTCAATACCATACTCTAAAACGACACATAATTTTGAGAACCATATTGGCCTGAATACTTTTTTGAACTATTTGAAAGGTTCATTAATTAAATTTGAAAATGCATTTTTCATAATTTTAAACCGATGTCTAGATAAAAAATCTAAGTGCACTATTGATCATGGAGAATCAAGATTCACCTAAAAAGGGCCAAACATTGGTTAGCATGAGAGAACAGTGTAAAAATGTTTTTAGCCATTAAAAATTAGAAATTATTTAACTTTCAAATCTGTGTTAAACTCGGATTGGAAATACGAGATTCACATTGAGATCATTAGTGTGTGTTTCTATTAGGTCGAGCTTAACCTCGATCGGTGTGGGTCAAGGGTGAAAAATAGATTTCAAACATTTAAAAAAACAAAAAAAATTATACAAAAATTGTTTCACTAAAACGCACTGATGAGCCCATAGTTTCATTCCATAAATGAAACAGTGTAACAACTCTTTAACTGAAGCATAACAAAAACAATGTTTCATAAATGAAAGAGCGTAACCATGTAATGACTAAGCATAATAGATATTCCACGACATGTTTCTCTATTAATGAGATCACGAGGTTAGAGAAGCATATATAGATATATAATTCCTATGATGAAAGAAGAAGGAATCCTATCCAATGATGAATGTTGGAGAATCAGAAAGTGGTGAAGACACCCTTTAAGAATGAATCCAGGACAGAGATAGATGAATGCTGACGACTCTGAACAGATTGTGAATCCATGATAATGAATCACCACCAACAATGAGACTTTCCTCTGATCAAAACATCTCCTTGTAGGGGTATATCTTTTTAATGTTTTGAATGTCCCTGTATTCTTTCTAAAACAATGAGTGCTGATCAACCCACAAATATGTTGATCTACAGGTCACTTGTTCAAATGGGTGGGTGTTTTATATTAGGGATTTAATCAGGTTATTTGTTGTTAGAACCTTAATATATTTTTCTCATGTTTCAAAAACTCTAACACAAAGGAATCAGGTAGACATGAAAAAGGCCCCGATTCCTCCATCTTTGGGCATTCTAGTAATTTCCATGACCTCACCTCTGAATTGGTGGCAAGGATAATTTGAGGCCATAGAAGGGAAAACAACAACCCTAGAAGTCTGGGGGTGTAGAATATTTGAGAAACAAACCCTAGTATTATATCCAGTGGTTTACATAAAATACTCTCAGCACACCAGCAGCAACTACAGGAAGGAGGTGGTGCTCCATGACATCGCACTAAGGTAGAGGCCACAATAGGCTTGGTCCGCAGAGGTGTAGTAGGGGCCGTCGACACACAGGTGGACACATCCACTCAACAGAAGTGTGATATGTCACACGATCCAGTGGGGAAAATTTATGGGATGGGGGAGACCTTATCTAGCTGCATGGCGGCACAAATCAGACACCTCTTGGCATCCATGCAGGAGAAGAGCCAACCTACACAACGGGGTAGGAAAGAGGCTCAATGGACAACCCAGTGGGCCGTACCCACAAACCAGTAGTCTAGACTTGTGACCTAATGGGATGGGTCAGATACGGACCTGGTCAGACTCAGTTTGGGTCTACGGACTCAGGTCGGTCGGACTGGGTTGGGCCAGTCACAAACCCAACCGGTCACTTTTTGAAAAAATAGTCATAACATTCAAACTGTACACCCAAATGATGAGTTGTTCACGGAATTGGAACACTTGTGATGAGGATGATATGTTAAATTTTTTTATAGATACTTTCATAGATGTTGAGATATTACTAATGGATTAAAGAGTGGGTTCTCCCAGAATCAAGCATGCTACGTACGATAATCCTACAGCTGGATGAGACCTGAAGACTGCTAACAAGAGTGTCTATGTGACCCTACAATCCTAGATGATAACCATAGTTATGTGGCTCAGCTATAAGGGCCTTTAAGTGAACCAACTACTAGCATCCCTATATGGACAAGCTATAAGTGGCATTGTGTGGACCAGCTATGATGGGCTAAGTGGGGAGCCACTCTCTGTGAACTATCCTTTCCTCAGTGGGGAGAGACTCTATGTGATCCAGCAAACCCACTATTTAAATCAACTATGAGTACCTAATTCATATAAGGTGTTTAGTGTTATGACAAATAGTCTTACATTCCATACATTAGATTACACCTGCATGAACTTACCATACTTTTTGTATACTTTCCTTTATGGTCTTTACCTTTTTTGGGATCCCTCATGAATATTGAGTTAATCACCCTTGAACAGGATCTTCCTGCATGGGTTGTGTCTGGTGAAGATGATAGGCTCTTCAATAGAGACCTTGGGGTCCAAGGACCAGGCATTTTTCAATGAGATATGATAGGCAGGACGTACTTCTACAACTTCTGTAAGAAATTCCTTGCCTGTCCTTTAGGTGGGGTACTCCTATGGATGAATTTTCAGATATATTTTATACTTTACTATTTTCATTCTGTCTTTTTTTGGGTTTATATTATGCTCCATTTTACTTAAATCTTGTACCTTTACTCTGTATTAGTTTAGTGTCATGCATGTTTTCATTTCCATCTTTTTGGGACATTGTTGTGTGTCCGCGTACGTATAGGTGAATAGGAAAATGCCTCCCACTCATGAGATAGTGACTTCTTTGCTAGTCTCTAGCCATTATATTTTGGGAGGTGGGCATTGGGGTAGTAATGGGATGGGCCATGGGTGACAGGTCGTGAAAAATTGGTATTGGAGGTGGTTGGTTCAACCTCATTGATTGGGAGTCTGTTTTTTGGGAAACAATGTTAAATGTTTCGAGTTTTACTTTCAGGTTTGTGGAGTCCAGTGTTGGTGAGGATACTGGAATATCCCTACACCAGGGCCCTAAATTCTTCTTTTCGAATCATTACATGAAACCACTGGATGCAAGTATCATATAGGAATTGAGTGTTTTTCCATATTCATCATGAATCGAGTCATATACCTAGGTATAATATATTAATTGTGGTACATATTGATCAGTTTCAAGATGCCACCATGCAGACAACCATCCATGAATTTGATGTGTGACCATGAGGATATCCCACCACGCATCAGATTCCTATATGGTTTTTTTCATGGAGACATCTTGAAATAGATCAAGATGTACCATAGTCAATATATTATACTTAGAGAGATGACTCTGATTCATGAAGAATATGACAAAACACTCAGTTATTATATGATTCATGCAACTAGTGGTGTTATTTTTGGGCAATAGTGTTAAATGTTTCATGTTTTACTTTCAGGTTTGTGGAGTCATGTGTTGGTGTGGTGGCTGACTTATCCACACATAAGGACCCTAAATTTTTCTTTTCTACTCGTTACATGAAACCAATCATTTCGTGCATCATATAGTAATTGAGTGTTTCATCATATCCTTCATGAATCAGAGTCATCTCCCTTTGTATAATATATTTACTTTGGTAGATATTGATCTATTTCAAGATGCCTCCATACATACAACCATCCAGGAATCCAATGTGTTACCATGAGGATAACCCGCCTAGTGACAGAGAGTCAGTTCAAAGACTAGTTATTGAGATAGTCTCACCTGGTGGTGTACCAGTGTTACCACCACCCATTTATTAGCAGTTATTGTTGGTGCTATAGGTAGAGGAATCACGCAGGATCAGTGCCTTACATGATTTATAGAGGTAGAGACCACCTAGGTTCATGGGTGAGATAGACCCCCCAAGTGGATGAGGATTAGATTGAGGCAGTTATAGGATTTTTCAGACTAGTGAGATCATCGATTAACCTGATGGTGATCATAGCTGCAAGCCTTATTTAGGGATTAGTAGGGAGATGGTGGGGTATAATGATCCAGACACATGATGAGGAAACCCAAACCTAGATAGAATCCTAGTTCCTCTTTAGGAAGGAGCTCTTCTCGGCGACGTTGTGCTCTATGAACATACAAGAGATACTACACTTGCATCAGGGTAGTATGATATAGTAGATTTCTCAGAAAGATTCACCAATATATATTAATGCTCTGTAGAAATTGTGTGAGACCCATTATTTAGGGCTTGAGAAATTTCATTGGGATTGCGCTGGGAGATAAGGAAATCCATGGTGTCTCATAGAATCCTTAATCAGGACAGGGTGCTGGAGCGAGACCTACTTGTAGAGAGCTTCCGGGCAGAGCAGGCACCGACAGCTGGAGAAGCCAGTAGACACCAGGTGGTAGAGTGGTCAGTAGTCGGTAGTAGGTAGCTGACTCGGGGACCCAAGTGAGTCAAGACTTTCAGGGGATGATCCCATGGCTCATGTTTGGTAGTGCATGTATCCTCGAGTAGAGGGAGTTAGAAGGGTGGTATGATGTTATCTTCATGCAGTGGGTAGGGGCACATGGCTCCTAATTACATGAATATCCATGTAGACAATTAGAAGATGGTCGAGGGACCACTAATGTAGAGGCAGAGGTTTGAGCAAGGAGGTCTGCGGGGTAGTGGATGTGAAAGAGGAGCTTACTGATAAGCAAGTGGTGGGAGATGTTTCGATGTGTAACCACCACCACCCCTAGATAGTCCACCGTCGACTTAAGGAGTAGGTGTATATGGGAAGGCTCAAATTTAGTCTGTGGAGACCTATGTCCATAAAACTCAAGAGATGATTAGAGGTATCATATGTGCCTTCTCTACTTTATATGCAATTATTATAGACATAGGTTCAAGTCACTAATTCCTTACCAGGGTCCTTATTTAGAGATTATAGATTCTAGTGGAGCAGTTGGCTCTATCATTACGATTTGAGACTCCTAAGGGAGACGATTTTATGATTACACACTGTTGTCGGTAGTGTGACCTTACTCTTGGAGGCAATATATTTGGATGGGATCTCTTAGTAGCGGCATTGAGGCCATATGAGTTCATCTTGGGTGTAGGCTGGTTATCAATAGTCCATTCTTAGATCGACTGTTATTGGCATACAGTGTAGTTTATCTGCAAAGATGGCACCATGTTTTCATTTACTAGTGAAAGGGGGACTCTTGCAGCATGTGATGATATTTCTCAAAGAAGGGTATAGGCAATCACTTGCCAATTGAATAGCCTCACCCTTGATGTGGTGGACAAGGAGAGTCCCCGATTTTCTGTAGTGTTGGACAAGTATGAAGATGTTTTCCTTGAGGATGTTCTAGTATTACCTCCTTATAGAGAGGTTAAATTATGCATCGACCTGTACCTCAGGACAAGACAGATATCTACACCTATATATTAGATGGCTCCCACAAACCTCATGAAACAAAGGGTGTAGTTGGAGGAATATTCGAGGAAGGGGTTCATAAGGCCCATCATTTCATCTTGGGAAACTCTAGTTTCATTTTCTAAGAAGGAAGACAGAATCTTTAGGCTATGTGTGGAATATCAGCACCTGAATCAGGTGACAGTGAAGAATAAATATCCACTAAAGAGAATTGGTGACCTCTTTAGTCATCTGAAGGGATGGAGGTAGTTATCGAAGATAGACCTCGGGTCTGGCTATCATTATCTTTGGGTACGAGATGAGGATGTACCGAAGACAGTCTTTAGATGTCAGTATGGCCACTATGAGTTTCTGGTGATACTATTTGGTGTGGTCAGTGCCCCAAGAGTGATCATGGGACTCATAAATATATCTTCCATCCTTCTCTTGACCGGTTCACTATGGTCTTCATTAAGGTCATCTTATTGTACTCATCGTCAGAGGAGGAGCACACGACGCACCAGTGGGTAGTCCAAGATATACTCAGAGACCACCAGATTAAGGGGAATCCCTCTAATTCCCAGTACTGGATTTGGGAGGTCCACTTTCTTGGACACATCACCTCATAGGCTAGAGTTTTAGTGGTGCTGGAAATGATAGAGGCATTTCTTTCTTGGTGACCACCTAGAAGAGTTACTAAGGTGTGGGGTTTCTTAGGAATGGTTGGTGTAATGCCCCGACCCCAGTTACCCAGAGTCGGTGCATTATTACATAACATTGGCATGATTACATGGAATCAAGTCGCAAAGGGCCGATCGGTTTAGCACTCTTGGAAAACAGATTACATACATTAATGTTACATTTCACTTTATAACATATAATGCAACATAAATAATCCTTTATGAACTCCATTAATCCCTTATCTTAACCCAACATATCAATCAAAATACACTTCTTCGAATCCTGGGAAAAATAAAACATAGAAATGGGTGGTATCAAATGCTCAATAAGGACAAGAAATAAAGCAGAAAATATCATAAATAATAAGAATGGTGAATAATTGAAACCAAATGACTTTACCAATAATAAACAAGAATAATTTTATGGCAGGAATATGAGGTGAGAAAATAATTCCATAATAAAACATATTCAAGGGTATTCTACTAGCCGAATAACTAGATGAACCATCAATATTATTTCCATAATAAGGGAATGTATAATGTCAGACATTCTGAAACAGTTTGTCAAGGCCTCGACAAAGACATCTAAAAGTGATTAAGGCCTCAGCCAAAACCATAAATCAAATTGGGAAAGGGCCTCAGCCAGTTCCACATCTAGTTTTCTCATGAGACCTACCGATGCATCGGGGAGCTTTAGCGGGCTCCCCCCGTCACTAATAAGTCCAATAATTTCCTCATATGAAAAGGATTAAACATATCATAAACATTAGTATAAGTACTAGGATATGAAATGTCAATACTTTATCCATATATGATGAATGGTATAAAAATATCACATCCACTGTCAAACATATCAGAAAACCTTCAATACAATATGGTATTTTTTTGTAATAATAAATCAATTTCAAATAAACTTAAAATCCATCAAAGGATGTTGACATAGATGAAATCAAAACCCTTTTTAGAGAAATATCTCTTTTTATTTTGAAATTATTTATAAGTAAGATAATTATAAATAAAACATTTATTTCGAAAATATTCTTATAAGCTTTTAAGGGAAGCTTCAACAAGTTTATAATGGTAGAAAACAGCCACACCCACTGTATATGTTAAAAAAACATTCCTACATTAATTTTGTCGAAAAGGTTAAAAAGGACCTTGTTTGGAAAACGATGGAAAGATTCCTTTATAAACATCTTATAAATAGTCAAAAAGGGTATAAATGAATTTAAAACATAGTATATAAAATAGTAATAATGTTTTGAAATAAATTTTTAAGAATCATGGATGTGGATGATCAAGAGGTCCCAGTAGATAATTACGTATAAAAAACCTCGGATAATGAAGAGATTGTGAAATAAACCCTTACCAATTTTGTAACTTACGAAACATACACCCCATTAAAGAGGTATCATACACTGAATATGTAAATACACATAACATAAATTTTATTACCCAAATAATAAAATTATGGGTAGTACATACACCACACAAAAGGTAATAGTGGCAATATGGTATGAATCTCATGGGAATAAGGAGTGAGATGAAAACCCCTTACCTTGTTATTTTCCTTGGTTGAGGGTAGGTTAACCTCTTGTATAATGGTGAAATAATTTTTATTAAATGATAAGAGAATCATATACATTAATATGATATCATATATGATCTTTTATCCTTTCTTTGTGAATAATTTCTTTGTATTATCATCATTTCGGGTGTTAAATTACTCATTTTATTTTATATGTTTTGTTACATAATCCAAGTTTTTTATGGATAGGATGTATCTTATTCATATCCTGAATGATATAAAGTCCTTAAACATTATTTTTAATCATCAAATGGGAATTATACTTGAATGGATATGATGGGGAAATGAATCTCATCGCGTTTGTGGAGACGGTAGTCCGTATGTACGCACGAGCGACAATATCATTCTTTTGATATTAAAATAATATATAATAGGATAGTATATAATATATACATAATAATTATCATGAAATATTTATTATTTAAATTAATTAAACATCATTATCATACCCATCCAAATAATAATGTATTGAATAACCATTACACCACAACGTGAAGACGGTAGGTCGTACGTATGCACGTATGGTGACATGTCATTCAAAGGATGGATATAATACTGAATATGGTGGTACCATCTTTATAATAACATCACAGTATATAGAATATAATGGAGTTATTATTTTATAATTGAAACAACTAAGAAAGAAGAAGTTGAAGAAGAAAGGAACTTGAAAAAGGGCAGTGAAAACATTACCTCTTCTTCTTGTTCTCCCTTTTGATTTGATAAAAAGTGATCCTTAGGATGGATTTATGATAAAAATAAGGCCTCTAAGCTGATGTGAGGAAAGTTTAGTGGATATTTGAGCAGTTTTTGGCCGAACCCAATGGTTTTTAAGGTATGAATAATTGGCTAGAAGTGGTGCCCTTTTATAAGGGGGGGAGGGGATCTTTAGGAAAAACTTAAAGTATTAATTTATAATAAATTCATATTCGGTTTCAAATGGCTCCAAAGTAGATTATTAAAATTATAAGGTGTGGTTGGGTCGAAATAGTTTCATCCAATAGATTTTAGACAGGTTTGGATCACTATATTAACCATATCAATTATATTTATCTCTAAGTTAAATAGTTTGACATTTACCATGTCACTTTGTATTTTTATATTATATGGTTAATAAACATACTGTATATTTTTCAAGAGACACCCAAGTGGTCCATCAATGATACACCTATCATTTTATAAGTCCTTTTTCTGAACCTTAGATTTTTAGGAATAGAATATGAATTAATAATATAAAATTTGTTTTAAAAACTCTTTTATGTCAATTTTAACACTATTTAATAATTGATTTTTTTAAGTCATAAAAACTTTATCAATTCGAAAAAATTATGTAAGAAATACTAACATGTCATATTAATCAATAAAATTCTTTTATGGCATCAAAACTTTCAAATTATATTTATTTTAATATTTATTATACCAATTATTTGATTCTTTCAATAATAAGGAAAATACTGCATAATTACTGTGTCATAAATAAATTTTATTATTCAATGTATAAAAATTATTAATAAAATACCATTATATAAGAAAAAAGTTTACCTTTCCAATGAATATTTTTAGTAAAAAATATAACATATATAACCCTATGTAAAAACTATTTTACTAAAAGATATATTCTTAGGTGATTTTTTGTTTTGCTTTAACTTAATTAATATAAAGTGTCATTATCACTTACAAGTGGATCCATGGGGTACCAAAATCGACACAAATATTCCCATGGTCGGATATGTATCAACCAATAGGTTTAGGACACGTTTTAGGGTAATTTAGTATTATTATAATATTATATGTTTACCCTTATTTACCTGATTTACCTTTTAACCGTGGTAAATAAAATATTTATTGAAGTAATTATTAAAAATGTCTAAAAATAAAATTTACCTATTTACACAATTTGTAACTCCTAATTCTAAATATGGAATCCATTTTTCTAAATTCAAAGCACATATGTAGAAGAAATTAATTTAAAATTAATTTCCACTGTCAAAACAAAAAGCGTGTTTTTAAGAAATAATAACTATCAAAAGATTGATACTTTTTTATGTCCGGTGTAAATGTGAAATTATGTCCAATAACCAAAATTTTATTAAATGGTAAAAATATATTCCAAATATACTTTAAAACCACTCATATTAATAATTTATCACTACTAATTATTTTGATTAAAAATGTTGTTTTTAATTAAAATTAGTAATTTTCTCTATTCATCAAAATATGCAAGTTTTCAGAAAAATACCAAAATTTTACCCTAGGCTAATTTCAATATTCCAACTCAAAAAATGAATTCCATTTTGAAAGATAAAATTTATAAAATTTCAAAAGGTGGGTATTACAATTCATAACAGGTAGTTTGATTAGTTGTGGTGTGTGTTAGAACACGAAGTTGCGTATAACACATGCTACTGCATTATTGAAAGAGAAGCGTACCATGGAATCTTGGGGTGTTAAATTCTACCCTCCTTCAATAAATCACGTCCTCGCAATTTGAAATTATTTTTCGAAAATAAAAGGTTAAAAATAGAAAATATCTTTGGGAAAACCCACATCAGAAATTAGGTTATCAAAATTTCGTCTTAATAAGAGGAAAAGGGAAATTAAAGGGTCACCACAAAATTATTATCAAAATTAGGTGAACATTGGTGGAAATTAGAAGAATATAATTAGAGGAAAAATGTAAATATTTATAGGTAGTGATTGAGGTCATCAATCACAAACAAATATAGAATTGAGGGATTTAAATTCATCAATCTATGAGGATTTAAAATACCATCGGTTAAACAAAAAATATGGTATTAGGATAACATATTTTTTGTTTTAAGATCCCTTCACTAAAGTATAAGAATTAATTTTTTCATAGAATAAGAGAAGAAGAAAAATATATACTTGAAATGAATAATCCCATCCTTTAACTAATATCTACCATAAATTCATCTTTCACTCTATAAGATAATAGAACATAAAAATAATATTCTATTTATCCTATTAATATAGGGTTAAAAAATGAATTTATAATTTATCTACAAGAATATTTTAAAAAGGACTATAATATTCAATCCAGGACATCACATGGGCCAATGGTAGGTGATACACTTTTTTCTCCCTTCGGTTGTGGGTTCAAGTATCGCGGCTTTACCGGACGCGATGGGTTGTCACCCGACCTTCGGGTTGTCCTTTTTTGGGCAATACAAAAATAACCATAAAAATAGTATCTGATTTCAATCTTAATCCATTCAAGCCTTTAGAATTATCCAAAATACTTATATCCAAACTCTCAGTCCAAAATTTATAAAGAAGTTAAACATAATGAGGATCCTTTTTCCCAAGTAATAACATCAGAATTCCTTCATCATGTATTCTTTAACAACACCAAAACATCCTGAATTACCAAAATCAACCATCTATTATTTTAAAATAACTACCTCATTATCAATACCATATTAAGGATTACCTTTCCTTCAACCATGTATTTTCCAAAAAAGTGTATCTTACTATTATGTCACTTTTCTTAGAACTGTATAATCTCAAATCCTCAAAAAATATTACTAAATTACCATACTTATATAGATCACATTATTCTTATAACCAAAATATAGTTCATGAATCCAAAAACACAAATACAATAATTATTTAACTTCAACTATCGTAACAGCATAAGCTTGGCCTTTCTCCCTTGGCCTTTTCTAAGGTAAGTTTCCTTGGTGCATAGGACATTCATTTACATAATGCCTCATTTCTATACAATTATAACATTCAAAATTGACATAAGCTTTATTTCCCATATAATCATGAGTTTGGTGGCCTCTTTCACAAAACTTGTAATAGACTCCCATTCCTTTTAGGCAAGTACCAGGGTGTTTCTTACCATAATTATCACATAATGGAAAATCCTTATTTCCTTTTTTCCCACTACCTGTCTCTGGATCCACCATTATCTTCTTCTCTTACTTTACTTTATTGTCATAAGATCTAAAGAATTCCTTTTCTGTCTTGATAGCACATGGGACAATATCTTCATATGAAGAGAAAGATTGTGATACTAAATTTCGACAAAGAAATGGTTTTAACCCATCAAATATACGATCAATATTACTTATTGGGTTACGTATATAATATGTAGCATTCCTTGCTAACCTTGTAATGTTAGCCTCATACTTTGCAATATTTTCATCCTCCTTTTTCTTCAGACTGAGAAATTGTCTTTCAATATCCGATCAATGGTCATAAGGAAAGTATTTTTCTAATAAAATCTCTTTAAACTCCATAGATTCAATACTTGATACTTCTTCATACTTATCTGTGTTTTGAATTAATGAACACCATAGATTAGCAACTCTAGTGAGGCGATAAACTGCCATGACAACTTTTTTCCTTTCACTACTCCCCAAAGCCTGAAACATTTTATCTAGGGAACTTATCCATTGCTGAGCTAAAAATAGATTTGTATTCCCATGGAATGTTGGTGGTTGTTGTCTCATGAATCTATCTAACCTTGAGCCTTTGCATTGTGGATCAGGGTGCTCCAAACAGGTAAGGTTATTATTAAAAACCTTAATGAGTTGTCCCAGTATGGTGATAAGCTGATCAACACCAGTTGTATCACTAGCTCCACTATAATTTTCTTGAGTAGGAGGTAAATCCCTACATGGAGTACGTGCGTTGATACAATTTACATTCATTCCACTAGCTGCCATTTCTAAACAATGGCATAAACCAAATTAGTTTTTGAATCGAAATACATAATTCCAAACTTGTATAATACCAAACATGAATTGAACAGTTGATGGATATAATACATATAATTTTTTTTTCTTTGAGTAAATATATACTCATAATCCCTTCATAATGATTTTCAAAGAAAATGAGAATTATACTATGTATATCCCTCGGGAGTGTCATAACCTAGAGTGCAGCAAGGCCCGTTGTCGTTCACCAGTTTCTGTTCGAGTCTAGCTCAAAGTGGTGTTTTCAGGTTTTACCCCTAGGTACATCTATGCCAGATCTGCCTCTACCTGCTCTTATCCAAATAGGGATGTATTTTCTTAGAAAACCCACAAAATTTCTACATTACCAAAATTCTAAGAATTTGTTCTATATTAATCCTAAAAGTCTCTATTGGGTCTATGTGCTCTAATAAGAGTTTATCTAAATCTATCATCCAAGGTTATTGCTAAACTTCCTCTGATACCAACAGTAACACCCCGACCAAAGTTATCCAGAGTCGGTGTATAATTATATAACATTGGAATGATTACAAGTAATCAAATCCTAAAGCATCGACCAGTTTCATAGTCTTGGAAAATAGATTACATACATTAATGTTACATTACACTTTATAACATACAACACAACATAAATAATAATTTATGAACACCATTAATCCCTTAGATTAACCCTACACATCAATAACAATACACTTCTTCGAATCCTAGGAAAAATAAAACATAAAATGGGGTGATCTCAAACGATCAGTAAGGGTAAGAAATATAGCAGAAAATAATATAAATACTAAGCATGGTGAATAATTGAAACCACTTGCCTTTACCAATAATAAACTTGAATAATTTTATAGTAGGAATATGATCTGAGTAAATATTTACATAATAAAACATATTCATGGGTATTATACTAGTCGAATGACCACATGAACCATCAATATTATTTTCATAATGAGGGAACACATATTGCCAGATATTCTGAAACATTTTTCCAAGGCCTCGACCAAGACGTCTAAAAATGATTATGGCCTCGGCCAAAACCATAAATCAAATTAGGAAAGGTCCTCAGCAAATTCCATTTCTAGTTGTGTCATTAGACCTACCGATGCATCAAGGAGCTATAGCGGGCTCCACCCATCACTTACTAAGTCCAATACATTCCTCATATAAATTTTTTAAAAATATCATAAACATTCGTATAAGAACTAGGATACAAAATGTCAATAATTTAACCATATACCCTGAATGGTATAAAAATAGCACATCCACAATCAAACATATCATGAAACCATCAATACAATATGGAAGTTTTGTATCATAATAAATCAATTCCAAATAATCTTAAAATCCTTCAAAGGATGTTGACATAGATGAAATCAAAACCCTTTTTAGAGAAATATCTCATTCTATTTTGAAATTTTTTAAGAGTAAAATAATTATAAAGAAAACATTTATATTGAAAATATTATTACAAGCTTGTAATTGAAGCTTCAATGAGTTTATAATGGTAGAAAATAGCTGCACCCTTCGTACAAGTTAAAAAAAATTCTTACCTTAATTTTGTCAAAAAGGTTAAAATGGACATTGTTTGGAAAACGACGAAAAGATTCCTTTATAAACATATTTTAAACAGTACACAAGGGTATAAATTACTTTAACCCATGGTCTATAAAATAGTAATAATGTTTTGAAATACCTTTTTACGAAACATGGATGTGGATGAAAAAGAGGTCCCAATAGATAATTACGTATAAACAACCTCGGATAATGAAGAGATTATGAAATAAACCCTTAAAAATTTGGTAACTTACGAAACATACACCCCATGAAATAGGTACCATACAATTAATATGTAAATACACATAAATGAAATTTTATTACCCAAAGAATATTATTATGGGCATTACATACACCACATAAAATGTAATAGTGGCAATATGGTATGAATCTCACGGGAATAAGGAGTGAGATGAAAACCCCTTTGCTTGTACTTTTCCTTGGTTTAAGATAGTTTAACCTCCTGTATAATGGTGAAATAATTTTTATTAAATTATTAAATAATCATATACATTAATATGATATCATATATGATCTTTTAACATTTCATTGTTAATAATATCTTAGTATTATAGTTGTTTCGGGTGTTAACTTACTCGTTTTTTATATATTTTTTTACATAAGCTGTGTTTGATATGGATAAGTTGTATATTATTCATATACAGAATGATATAAAGTCCTTAAACATTATTTTTAATCATCAAATGAGAATTAGACTTTAATGGATATGATGGTGAAATGAATCTCATCACGTTCGTGGAGATGGTAGTCCGTACATACGCACGAGCGACAATATCATTATTTTGATATTAAAATAATATATAATCAGATATTATATCATATATAAAGAATAGTTATCATGTTATATTCATTATTTACTTGAATTACACATCATTATCATACCCATCTAAATATTAATGTATTGAATAATAATTACACCACGATGTGGAGACAGTAGGCCGTACGTACGCACGTATGGTGACATGTCATTCAAAGGATGGATAGAATACTGAATATGACTGTTTCATATTTATAATAATATAACAGTACATATAAGTTACTGTAGTTATTATTTTATAAAGTAAACAACTATGAAAGAAGAAGTTGAAGAAGAAAGGAACTTGAAAATTGTTGGTGAAAACATTACCTCTTCTTAAGGTTCTTCCTTTTGATTTGATCAAAAGGGATCCATAGGTTGGCTTTCTGATCAAAATAATGCCTCTAGGTTGATGTGAGGGAAGTTTAGAGGATATTTGGGCTGGGTTTGGACGAACCAAAAGGCTTTAATGGTATGAATAATTGGTTATAAGTGGTGCCCTTTTATAAGAGGGAGGAGGGGCTCTTTAGGAAAAACTTAAAGTATTAATTTATCATAAATTCATATTTGGTTTCCAATGGCTCAAAAGAGGATTATTCAAAGTATAAAGTGGGGATATGTCATAATCATTTAATCAAATAGATTTTAGACAGTTTTGGGTCACTATATTAACCTTATCATTTATATTTAACTCTTGGTTAAATAGTTTGACATTTACAATGTCACTTTGTATTTTTATATTTTATGGTTAATAAACATATTATATACTACCAATATACCATAAAGGGGTCCATTAATTATACAACTATCATTATATAAGTCATTTGGCCAAACCTTAGGTTTTTAGGAATAGAATATGAATTAATAACATAATATTTATTTTCAAAGCTCTTTTATGTCAATTTTGACACTATTTAATAATTGATTTTTTTAAAGTCTTAAAAACTTTATAAATTCGTAAAAAAATCATTTGATAAATCTTAACATGTCATATTAATCAATAAAATTCTTTTATGGAATCAAAACATTCAAAGTATATTTATTTTAATATTTATATTACCAATTATTTGATTCTTTCATTAATAATGAAAATACTTCATCATAATTGTGTCATAAATAAATTTAATTATTCAATGTCTAAAAATTATAAATAAAATACAATTATTTAAAAAATAGTTTTATCATTCTAATGAATATTTATAGTTGAAAATAAAATAGATATAACCCTATGTAAAAATTGTTTTACTAAAAGTTATATGCTTATGTTATTTTTGTTTTTACTTTAACTTAATTAATATAAAGTGTCATTATCACTTACAAGTGGATACATAGGGTCCTAAAATCGACCCAAATATGCCCATGGTCAGAAATATATCAACCAATAGGGTTAAGACACATTTGATGGTAATTTAGTATTATTATAATATTATTTTTTTACCCTTATTTACCTGATTTACCTTTTAACCATGGTAAATAAAATATTTACTGACGTAATTATTCAAAATATCTAAAAAAAGTTACCTATTTACACTATTTTGACCTCATAATTCTAAATATGGAATCCATTTTTCGAAATATAATGTAGAGAAGTGGCAGAAATTAATTTAAAATTAAATCTCGCTGTCAAAATAAAAAGCCTGTTTTTAGGAAAAAATAACTATCAGAAGATTGATACTTGTTTATGTCCGGTTTAAATGGGAAATTATGTTCAATGACCAACATTGTATTTAATGGTAAAAATATATTCCAAATATAATTTAAAACCACTCTAATTCATAATTTATCACAATTAATTATTTTGATTAAAAAGTTGTTTTTAATTAATATTTTGTAGTTTTCACTATTCATCAAAATATGAAAGTTTTCAAAAAAATACCAAAATTTCACCCTATGATAATTTCAATATTCCAAATCCAAAAATCAAGTCCATTTTCAAAGATAAAATTTATAAAATTTTCAAAATTGGGTATTACTATTCATAATGGCTAGTTTGATTGGTTGTGGTGTGTGTTAGAACTCGATGTTGCATACAACACACGCTACTGCATTATTCAAAGAGAAGCGTACCATGGAAGCTTGGGGTGTTATAGTTGGATACTACTAGAGGTTCGTGCATGAATTTTCTAAGGTAGTAGCATCCTTACCATCGTTTAAATGGAAGGTATCTCCCTTCATGTATACAGATAAGTTCCATAAGAGTTTCTGGAGTTGAGGTAGAGAATGATGAGTGCCCCTATCTTATGGATACTAGAAGAAGGTGTTGGATATATAGTTTTCTGCGATGTGTCTAGGATCAGACTATGTTGTGTCCTGAATTTGGGTAAAGTAGAGATTTCCTATGGTTCATGATAGTTGATACAACATGTTAAGAACTACACAACCCATGACTTTGAGCTATCAGTGGTAGTATTCGCTCTAAAGATATGGTGTCACTATTTGTTGGGAGAGTGGTATACAATCTACTCCGACCAAAAATTCTTAGATATATATTCTCCTATAAGAACTACAAATTCATGTAGCGGTGATGGTTAGAGTTCCTCCAGGACTATGAATTTGAGATAGTTTATACTCATGGGAAGGTGAACGTGGTGATAGACACAGTCAGCCGGAGATATCGGTTGCAATTGGTGAGTGAGGGATTAGAGAAGTTGGTCGTGCTGTAGATATCCTTCAAGGATGATGATGGAAAAACATTCCTTCAATAAATATTTTTCACTCCTCTTATATTATAGTGAGTAAGGGATTCCCACCTTGGAGATGTCGACTGTGAGACCCAAGATTCTCAGTTTCTCACAGAACAAGCTCCTGATGGATTTTCGATAGGTGTAGAGAACACCATAATTTTTAGAGGTCACACAACAGAACCAATGCAATTGTAAGAAAAGGTTTTGAGTTAGTTCCATACCTCCCCTTTGACGTCACATCCTGGAGTGGAAAATATGTACCAGTATCTTCAACATTAGTACCAGTGTCCAGTAATATAGAATGTGGTGGAAGAGTTCGTTTCATGGGGCCTCACATGTTAGCAAGTGAAGGATGAGCATCAGGTTCGAACAGGATTAGCCCAACCACTTGAGGTACTGAAGTGGAAGTAGAATTTTACATTGATGGACTTCATGCTGGGTTTACCACACTCATCCTGGGGCTGTGATACTATCTGGGTTATCATTGAATGACTCACCAAGTCATCTCACTTCATACCCATCTGGGAGCCCGAATCGGTAGAGGGATTGCGATGCCCCTACATCCAAGAGATAGTGAGGATTGATGGGGTGAAATTGATGACTGTCTTAGGCTATGTTTCTTCCTTCAAATACTAGCCATGGATGGGATTATATGAGGAATTCGGTACTAAGATATGCTTGAGAACAACCTTCCATCACGAGACTGATGGTCATATGGAGAAGAATATTCAGGTATTGGAGGACATTCTTCATGCTTGTATCTTGAATTTTCGTTGAATATGGGATGACCACCTTCCTCTAGTTGAATTTATGTGCAACAATAAATTTCACTCTACTATTTCCATGGCACCATTCGAGGAACTTTATGGGTGGCCTTGTTGATCATCTATATGCTGGACAGACTCAAGGGAGTTAGCACTCATGGGTCCAGAGTTTGTATAGGCTACCACTGAGAAGGTGTAGGTCATACAAGAGTGGATGGGGACTATAAATATTTGGAAAAATCTTATGTTGATAGGAGATAAAGATCTTTAGAGTTCGAGGTGGGAGGCCAGGTGTTCCTTCAGATCTCACCCTGATGATGATTGTGGAGATTTGGCTGGGGTGACAGGTTATATCAAAGATTCATCAGCCATTTCAAGATTCTGAACCAAGTTGGGGAGGTAAAATACCACCTAGATCTTCCCCCACAGATGCATCGGGTGCATGATGTTTTCTATGTGTTGCAACTGAAGAAGTATCTTCATGATCCACCACATGTCATCAACTTGGGAGAGATGAACATTGATGGTGTGGAGACATTTTTTAGTGTTTATAGTAGAGATAGAGGATCGATCAGAGAAGGTACTACATGTGTGGTTGATTCCTCTGATGACATTTGTCGGCATCATATGAATCTCCAAGAGATCACATTGGAGGGGGAGTCTTAGATCTCTGCTCAGTACCCATTTCTATTTGATTATACCTTTTTTTGGCTTACATGGATGAAAATCCAAAAAATGGGATAGTAATGTAATATCCTGGAATTCCATGATTTTTTTTAAAAAAAATAAATGAGATTATTTCGGGACCAGGTTCTGAGATGACATATAATTTTGAGGCCTAGTGTTGCTGGAACACATTTTTAAACTATTTTTAAGGTTATTAAATATAAAAGTGAGTAGTATTTCCTAATTTTTAAACTGTTGCCCAAATAAAAAAAATAATATGGCACCATTGAACTCAGAGTGTTGGGATTCACCTAGGAAGAAACTAACATTGGCTGACGCAGGCCAACAGTGGAAGGTAGTTTTTGGCCATAAAAAATAATTAAGTAACAATTATTTTATATTAAAAACCTTGTAACTCTTTAATAGTTACTCAGATTGGAAATCTAAGTGTACAGTTGATCTCATAAGGGCGTGTTTCCCTTAGTCAGATCCTAACCATGATCATTGTGGGTTGAGAGTGAATTATTGCTTTCATATGTTTTATGAAAAATATAATAATCTTAAAAAGTTTATTTATTGAAAAATTGTTTTTCTATAACAAAATGACGATCTGACTGTTTCATTCCATAAATGAAACATCATAACGACTCATTAAATGAAGTGTAATAGAAACACTATTTGATAAATGAAACAACTTAATGACATGATGAATAAGCATAATAGAAACACTGCAACACATTTCTCTTTTAATGATATAATGGGGTTGGAGAAAAAGATCAAGATCTGGAACACCTCTAACGAATGATGAATGAATCCTCTCTAATGATGAATGCCAGTTAATTATAAAGTGGAGATTACACCCTTAAATAATGGATCAAGGATTAGAGATCATTTATTTCTAGAAGATTCAATTAGACCCTGAATCCCCACTAATAGATCTCCATTAGCAACGAGCCTTCCCTCTGATCAGAGATTCTCCAGGAAAGTGTATCTATTTTTGATAATTTTGAATACCCTCTTCTTCTTTTTAAAACAATTAATTTGCATAACCCACAAATAGGTTAATTTGTCTGTCATTTGTTCTTGTGAGAAGGTATTTTATCTTGAGGATTGCATTGGGTTATTTGATGATAGAACCTTAATATTTTCTTCACATGTTTCAAAAACTATAACATGGAGGAACTGAGGTGACATGAACATGGCCCCTATTCCACTATATTTGGGAATTATTATGATCTCCACGAATGAACCTATGAATTAGCGACAAGGATAATTCATGGTTGTAATAGGGAAGATGGTGACCCAAGAAGTATTGGGGTGTAGAAGGTTTGAGAAACAGACTACTGGAGTGGACTTGGTCTACTACGGAAGATACCGAAGGTTACCGACAATGGAATCCCGCAGCGGTGACCAAAGGAGGGTGGCAGTGCATCACATAGGTGGTCTGAGGAAGTGGATGCGATCGACTGGGGCCACCAAAGTGCATCAGGGGTCACCAGCATGCAGGACAATAACTAGCAGAGGCTGGCACAACAACATAGCATTATCAGATGATCGACTCGCAACTACGAGCCGCAACATGCACTGACACATGGTCCAGTATGGAACACATATAGGATGGGGGTGGCTGGCCTCAATCGTCTACATTGTGACATAGGGAAGACACATCCAGACATCCAGGAATAAGAAGAGCTAGCCTGCACAGTGGGTTGGGCCATCTAGTTTGCCAAACCCACAACCTAGTGGTCCGAAACCATGGCCCAATGGACTGAGTCTGATCCAGGCTGGGTTGAGTTAGTGGAATCGGGTGGGTTTGGACCAGACCTGAACCTAGACCCAATCATTCCCTTTCTAGAAAACTAGAAACAATATTCAAATTGTACGCCTCATTGATGAGCCATTTCCAACATTGGAACCCTCGTGATGATGAAGATATTTTAGAATATTATAAGGAGATATTCATAGAAGTTGAGATATGAAAAATGGCTTGAGTAGTGGGTTATCCCAAAATCAAGTTCCCTATACACATGAATCTTGTGTCTGGCTGAGAACCAAAGTCTGCTGACGAGTGGGTCTATGTGACCCTATAGTTCTAGATGATAAACGACCCTATGAAGAACAGCTACAAGCGGTATTTTTTGAACTTTCTATAAGAAACCCTATGTGTACCAGCTATAAGTAGCCCTGTGTGGACCAGGAATGATGGTCTAAGTGGGGAACAACTCTACGTGACCCAACACAGCCATAGTGGGGTGCGATAGTGTGTGACCTATTAGACCCAAAATACTTATCAAGGATGAGTACCTCTATAGTCCAATGTTTTCAGTGTTATGACTGATAGTCTTGATTTTGATACATTAGATTATACATGTGTGAAATTATATTACCCTCTGTATAATTCAATATGTGGTGTTTCCCTTGTGTTTTGGGATCCCTACCGAGTATTGTGTTACTCACCCCTGCATGGGCTCCACATTCACATGTCGTGTCTGGTGAAAATGATAGGCACATTGACAGACACCATAGAGGCCCAAGACCAGACATTCCAATTGAGATACGATAGACATGATTTATTTCTATAACTTCTAATAGCCACTACCTTCCAACCCTTCATGTGGGGTTCTCATATGGAATACTTTGCAAAGATCTTTTGTACTTTCCTATTTTTAGTTTCTCTTTTATTGGTCTTTTATTCTATCCCATTTGACTTATAGCTTTTACCATTACTCTGTAGTTTTTTAGTGTCGTGTATGTTTTCCTTTCCAGCTTTTTGGAACATGTTTGTGTGTGTGTGTGTGTGCAATTACATACAAAAATTCCTCCCACTTATGGGAGGAGACCTTTGGTGCTAGTTACCATCCCCTGACCTTTCGAAGGTAGGATTTGGGTAGTCATGACATGAGCCCTAGGGGATGGGTCATGACACTTCAATCACTCAAAATAAACATATCATAATAGTATTTAAATGGTGATGAACGAATCATAATTCCAAATGCAATTGATCTTTTATATATATATAGTAAAATAGAAGACAAACTATGAAAATGGATTTGTTTAGTTTTTGTAGATGTTTTCCTTAAATCAATTTTAAATTTATTTTTCAATAATAATTTTTAAAAGGTAAAAAAATAATTTTAAAACAAATTTTAGAAGAAATTTTCAAATAATTGAATCATCATTAAATATATAAATGTTATAGTATAATAAATAAATAATGGATGACATAGAATATATAAAATTTGAATGATATTTCATTTTAAAATAAATTATTATTTAAATGGAAACCCACATTGATAAAAAAATATAAAATTTCCCTTTCAAGATAGGTAGAAAGAAATAATTGTTTTTAATAATAAATATTAAGATTAAGAAAAAAGAATCTTTTGTTACGAAATATTATTTTCATGGAATAGAATTATCCAATATAGATTATGATAACTTTTCTTAAAAGTTTCACATTTTTATCGTCTAAAAGATAAATAGTAGAATATGATCATGATATAAAAATTTAAATTTACAAATAAATAAGACGAAAATATAATAAAATTTTTATATGAGTATAAATATATCAAACTTATAACATAGTCAATGTATAATTATTATAGATCAAGGGAAAAATAATTTTATAAGAAAGAGTTATGACATAGGTAATATATGAATAAAAAATGAAAGAGAGATCATGAAATAAACATATAAATCCAATTAATAAAATCTAAAAAATGATAATGTATAGGTACTACGTAGTATAGATATCATATAAATAAAAATAGTTATATAAAATGAATCATGCCTCAATAAAGGGAAATTGGGATAAAAACCTTATTGGATTTCCATTAGTTCGAACACACTCTAACGACTTGTGTAATCCATTTATGATTATTATAAATATATTTAATAACATTATTCAAATTTATTTCAATTAATTCCATCAATTTATAATTTATTATTAAAATTTTATTAATAATTTAATGTAAAAAATTATTACCCTATGTTAATTTTTTTCATCCCATGTTATCTTTTGTTTAATTATTTTTTCAAACTATGCAGTTGTGTGTCTATTACCTTTAGAATTATCATAGAGAAGATATAGATGTTTTATATAGGGTTTTAGAGTTCCATGATTATTCATCAATACTGGAAGGATGGATTGTAATAAATGAATCAAAATTTTCCTTTTTTTGGATTTTAAATTAATGATAAAGATGTATATTTTGATAAATTTACTTATATATAATACTGTTAATTTATCTAAAACACAACATAAATTTATAATTTATAAAAAATATTTAAATACATTAGGTTTTATGAGTCATAGTTAATAAAATATAACAACATCAATCAAGTATTTAATAAAACAAACCCATAAAATTATGATTTATAATAAAGAAATGAATAAGAGTATGACAGTTCTCACATAACCATATAGTGTGTATATGAAAATTCAAAAAAAAAGAATATAATTAATGGGGGTAAAATTATAGAATTATCTGTTTGTAATTTTATTTTTATAGAATAATGATTATATTAATATTACATCATTATAGTGGTGTATGTGATTTTATGAAAGTGGATATGAGAATATAAATCAATGAGATGAGAAAGAACTATTTACTTAGTATGATTTAATTTCTCCTTCCCACAAAATATTTTACCATAAAAAATGATTTAGACCTGTTTCATGGGACCAAAATCAACAAAACATGAGACAATTATTTAAGAGATGAAATTTAGGTATGTTCTCAATAGATAATAGATGTATAGAAGTGGCATGGAGAGGGATAAAGAGAGGTCTTTTTATAAGTGAAAATGAAGTATATTTCATTAAAAACTTGAGTTAACGGATTGGAAAAAAGGAATCACAAGGTATTTATGTGAGTTAGTCAGGAAAATGTTTCTTGTAATTATATTATTAACTCCAACACTTAATAGTGTAATTATATAATGTATAAATGTCAATTTAATTATTACAAATTCATGTCATTTCATCTTACCCTTTTTACATCATTTCTCTTTACATAATTATGTACATCAGTAATTATGTTTTTTTAAATAAAATATAACCCACATTACCTAAATTAAATATCATGATTTCAAAATTAGACTATATTTAATAAAATTAAATTTATAAATTTTTTAAATTTATCTTTCTAATGAAAATATACAATATATAAGAGAACATTATTTTTTTTATAAAAATAACTATTTGAAAAAATAATTATTTAATTATTTTTATTACATATTATTAGTCATTAATGGAATATAAAATCATTTGTTTATAAAAAATTAATTTCAATAAATAAAACTCTAATATAATCAATTTAAATTATTAAAATAAAATACACAATAACTAAAAACAACTCTTTGAAAAATATCTATTTGAATTATTAAATGATTTTATTCATTTTTTCAAATATTAATTTATTTACTAACCATATGTTGAATTTAATTAATACCTTTTTATTAAAATAATTTGTTGAACATTAAAAATATATTTAATTATACCATTCATTTTAAATTCATAAATTTACCAAAAAAATCTCACTGAAAGATATTTTGAAATGAATTTTGATATGTTATTTTATTCCCATATATATTTTATATGTTAATTACCTACTTGATATAATATTTATATCAAAAAATTTCAATATACATTCCAATTATAAAATCATTAATATACTTCCAAGATACATGAATAACCAATGACCATGATAAATTATTACATATAACCTTACTACATCACAAAAATAATTCATCATATTCATACATATATCTATCAAAATTCCCATCAGTTTTCAAATATTTTTATTTATTTTCACTATTGGGTTCATGGGTTATATCTTCAAGGAAAACAACATAGATAATGATTTTAGTTTCAAAGTGGTTTTATTTATTAGTGGTTTTATTTATTAGTGGTTTTATTCCTCCTATAATTTTGACTATATTTTATAATTACATATCATAATGTATTAATGTATATCTATCATTAAATATTTTATTATAATAAAATAAATAATACATTCATTTTAGTTATCTATTGAATTTCAAACAAGTTATTCAATATATTCATGGAATAAAAATGTTGTGTGTTAATTTTACCACTTAAAAATTCACTATAAGCATTATTTTACTCATATTGAAACAAATGAGGGCACTTTTACTTCATTACATCTTTAGGATCAAACGTCACAACCTAAAACTTATGATTACTATATAAAACAATAAACAGGAATGTTCCCAGTATCATAGAACATTATCATTATTATTTAATATATATATCATTTATTCCTCATAAGATTTATCGTGTTCCAATTTAAAAACCTTTTAGTTAAATACATGTGATAAATCTAGTATGCACTTACTCAGAAGAGATATAGGTCACACAACATGTAATTAGGAGAGATTTTGTGGAAATAATGTTTGATAAACTACAATACCCACATGGTTATTAATCTCAACGTGAAAAATGTATTTGGGAAACAACATTCCCTTCTTTTAAAATCTGATAACCCTTATCCATGGTGATATTTTGAGGAATACTGTTACACAAACCATAGACTTCATATCAATGTAATGATTATCTATATGGATATTATATAGAATTAATACTAATATGATATATAACTAAATCTTTTGAACCATATCTTTCATTTCATAACAATAATTTCTACCAATAAAATCCTCTCTCAAACTACATCTCAACATTTCAGAGTTCAACATCTCCTCCAATATAGAGCATTGTATGCATCCATCTGAATGTACGAATGAAAAAAATTATTATTTGAGAAGTATATGGTTGGAATATATTTATATTAATATCATTTTAAATACATCGAGTAAAATTTTTATATAACTCAAAAATTTCGAATAGTACTTTAGTATTGACAATTAGTTTGAGGATTATAGTTCATGATAATGTTTAGTTATGTTTCAAATGTTTATTTGAGCCTTATTTATAAATTTTATGTGATCCATAGATCTTGATAATATAAAATTGAATTTGGTACCCTATTAATCCTTATAACATCATTTATATATATCCTATAAAGTTAATCAAGGGATAAATCTTCTTGAATGTATAAGAATATGTTGAGTTTAGAACCACCAATTCAGAAGAAAAAAATGGATCCTTAAATAGGGAACAATATTTTTGGGAATTAGAAAAAACTATGAAAATTTATACTAAAATCTAGAAAAATATTCACACTAACCACTATATAGAAACTCCCCACTCTAATAACAAAAAAACTTAAAAATGGAACAATTAAGTGAAATAAAAAAACTAAGGGAGACACAAATAAGAGATTATATAGTTCATACTGAGTAATTCTCTATAGGATAACTGTACTGCATTATTTTAAAAAAAATGAAGAATATATAAGACATTATACATTCACATGTGACCCCAACTAACCTATTTATAGTAATTCTCATCAGGTTAAACCAGTTCCACTACCATTAAATCATTGTGGGCATCCCACTTTTTATCATGGAAACCTATGATTTCCCATAGATTTCATCTTCTCAGCCATTGTCTTTTAGTGAATAGTATTAGATATTCTCATGTATCTTTATGATGATTTTGACATAGCCATTTTAAAAATATTATAACTCTAAAAAATCAATAGAGTGAACCCTATACAGTGTCTATTTTAGTTCTCCCATTATCTGGACACAATAAATTTTTAATTGGTTAATGCATTTCCATTTTGAACTTTCCTACCACTATCAGTGTTTTTATGTCATAATACTCTATATAGGTCTGAATCCAATGTTCAATATTATATCAATAAAATGTTTGTTAAATTAAATCAATAAGTTATTCTTCTAAAATTACTAACAATTTCCCAAAGGAAGACATATTTTAAGGACTTATTGAATCATCCAACACTTAGAAAAATTCTGAGCAATCATTCCTCCACAACCAGAACTAGTGCCTTCATTCCTAAATTTGGTCACCCATGTCCCATTGGGAAAAAAATTTTCCTTATAATTTATTGAAATAATTCCTTTGAAAACATTTCATCTTGATTCAAACTCTCATGGATCCTCTAAGGATCTAGAACTTTATTCTCATGCAGTTTTTGGATGAAATGAAACATGATCTCAATATGAATCATCCATGAATTAAACACCATATTAGTTTATAGATGAATAATTTTATTCTATAACATAAAAACAACCCACATTCCTATATAATTTTATTTTATTATAATAATACTACAACCAAACCAATATTTTTATTCTTTTATATTATAAACTTACTATAATTTCAAGTTTTAAGGTATAACTATTGGAAACATTCATGAAATACATCTTATTGTTATTCATCCAAAAGTGAAAAAACTATTCATTATCTTTCATGCATCCATATATCCTAAAACGTTTTCATCAACAGACCCCTATAATATTTGATCATTTCTGAAACATAGATATTTTTCATTTATACCTATTAGATATATGAGAATCCAATTCACCTATTCATAGTTCTCTTCCATCATATTCTCTATATACCAACTAATAATTTCCACTGGATAATCAACGTGTTTCCTCATAAAAAAAATTTATATACATCAAAATATCATCTACTAATTAATATAGAAAAGTCAGCATGTACTTAGCCTCATCATCTGTTTTTTGTGCATTTATATTGGACAGATTGAAATAACCATCCAATGGTGTGGTAATAGGTTTTCATCCATTAATTATAAATACTGTAAGGATATAATAAATACACTTCATTTATTTTTATAAAAAATACCCTTCATTTAATAAATAACCTATATTTCATGCATCAGGTGCTCATTGATATTCATCCCCAAAAATATTATTGGTTTCATAAAGATCCTTAATATAAAAACTTATAGAAAAATCTATTTTGGAATCCATGGACCTTCTAGGGGAATATTATCCATTTACAAGAGAATTGTGACATAACATCAAATGTTGAACACCTTCAGGTGAGTGAAATGATGATCATTACACTAAAAACACTTCTTGTCCATAAATGTATCAAAATTCTTGTTCCATTACCTTTCCACATTATTCAAGCCATACCGACCAAGTTTAATAATTCAAACCAATCATTCATTTTGATTATCATCTATACCCTCCGACTACATCATAATGTTATCCTAAAAAAATCACCATGATGGAAATAATTTTTATATCTAACTACTTAATATTTAATGCTTCAGAGTCTTCAAGTCATAGTACAACCAAGAATTCGTAATGATTAAATCATGGAGAAAATATTTCAATGAATCCATTCCCATAATTTTATTAAAAATATTTTACAAATAAAATCTATTTATACTTTTTTATACTATATATTTACTCCTTCAAATAGTATACCCATTTTTTATGAAATTCGTACAATAATTTTGGTAATTACATCAGCTCATAGGTTCTTTTTACCTAAAACAAACCCATTTACTCATTCATATCAAACTCACACTATTTAGAATCACTAAGAAATTTTGATTATTCCATGATCATAGGTTCTACATCATATTTTAAAATAATTTATTAATGATAAATTCAAAACATTAAACCAATCATCTAATCTTGGTAATCCTCATTAATTCCAATTTGGGTTTTCTTCTTCTAAGACTATATATTCTAGAACACTTCTTTGCGATTTTTTAATTTTAGAGATTTCTAGTACTTCTATCCTATTTTTATATTCCATACATCCAATACATGTCAATTATTACTAAAAATTTGATAGTATATTATGATTAACATGGATGGGTTCATTTGAATATTTGTTCTCAAATCCATCTTCCACCACGTTCATCTATTTCCACAACATCGTATCATTAAATAAAACATTATATATTATAATTACATTTCATTTATCATCCTACCAAATATTTAAACCAATTTTTTTTGTTTTCATACACTATAAAAAAACATAATTGTTAATTTTCATCCGGAATATTCTATCCTTTGATTCAACGTGGATATATGTGATGGATCTATAAATATTAAGATAAGAAACATCCAGTGGTTTTCTAGAAACATGTATTTAAAAATATATATTGCCAAATATATGGAATGATTTATATTAATGAGGTGAGAAGAAAATTTGATGGATTCATTCTAAAACGCTTTTGAGAACTATACATGAAGTCTCATTTTCATGGCATTATCATACAGAGCATGGTTTATCCACTAAAATAACCTATTTTTTTCTGGGGTGCTAGGTATAATATTCTGGATACTGATTTATTTCTTCTATAAAATCCTTTGAAATTCGTAGCTAATATAATATACAACATTTTAAAACCATAATCACTTAATTTTTCTTTTATCCTTTTTCTATACTATAGATATCCACTATTCAAGAACTCTAAAAAACATATATTAGTTCTTAAGTAAATACACTCATACCCTATGTGTTGCATCGATAATGATTGTATCATAATAGAACAATCATGCAAGAGAGAAAACTTGAGTGGGACCTTAAATTTTTTTATGTATGATATCCAACATCAAAATTTTAGGTGTCCTTCTATTTCAACTTTTTTTTACCTTTATCTGCTTTCTCATAATATAACTCTCACATGTTCAAAAGTCCATGTGACTATGATTTAGTACTTGTTTAGTTGCAAATAATTATTTATTCATGTCAGTTATGTTCCGAAAAAGAATATTACACAACTCTATGATTTTGGATGTTGATGATCTAGTAATTAGTAGTTCAAGTTATCTTCCCATTAGCTATAATGTTTTATATTTAACACGTATGGCCACCACTTTGGTATTATAATTTACCTTTCACAATCCTTAAAACAATGTTTTACAAAATCATACTTCATCTAGATTCCCTATAAACATTATGTTATTTTATAATCAAATTATATTCCAAACTATAGGTAAATTCAAAACATATTCATTAAAAAATCTTAACTTAACCTAAAATTACCCTTTGATCTCTAGATCCTCATATTCCTTAGGATAAAACATGATTCATATTCTTAAAAAAATAGTTTCTAATTATTCCTTTCACTAATGTATAATGAAATAATGATCATGGATTAATGATACCTAATTTTTATTGAATATTGACAATGAGAATTAAATTATTTTCCCCCAGAGTTATAGTATTTATGTAACATCATAAAGTTTCGCATCTTTTATTACCTCTATAGTCTCTTAAATCCTTCCTATGTTTCCCTTTCATCCAAAAATTCCAATATATGGTCATGAGTCCTATCAATATACATTGAATTATTTCTCTATTTTCATCAAATTTCATCTTACCTTTCCATTGAATATTACTTCATATACATTCTAAATTTAATATGGTTCTAAGAAGTTCTTGGACATTCGTATTCATAATCTCTTCATTCAAAATGTTATCAAGAACATCCTCTTATATAATATTGGTTTTACCATAAGAATGTATGGTAGTGGTAACAATCACGTCCCAAGATTTTAGGATTGATGAACATAATAACAAATCCCACATTTTATCTAAAAAATTACCCCAACCAATTCCAACTGAATCTAAATCAGTTTATGTAATTGAAAATATCTTCCCTTATCCTACCATTTGATATTATCATATCAAAAAACCTATATATAATGAAAAAAATTTCATTATAGTTGGATTATCGTATATATATAGTACCTCCTTAATCAATTCTTTAGTGGTCTCTACCTTCTACATTTTGATGTTAATATTCCTTTCTATATATTTGAGTATCACACTATGTGTCTTACTATCAAAACTTTAAAATTATTCTTTGTCCATTACTTAGGGATTTAATTCTTCCAATACAACCTCAAGGTCTTTTTTGAGAACATAATATTCTATCTACATTCTCATGAATACCAATTCCAACACATCCATCATGAAATATTAGTCTATACCTTCTTTAAACACGATTCAGTAAATAAAATATAATCAAAATAGAAATATATATCTATAAAGTTAGTATCAATAATCAATTTTATTATGCAGAGTGATAATAACCTTAATTAATCATAAGCTATAATACGAAGTGTTGGGTCACAAACCACTGCTTTGAAAGCCCCAAATCGAGCTGCAAATTCATAATTTCTTTTATGAATTTTAAATTAGACATACCCATGAAATGATATAAAAAAATTGAGAGAATTTGGACACAAAAAAATATAATGAATCTCATAAATAAAAAAAAACATTGAAAATGGAATAAGAAAGTGAAAAAAATAACTAATGAAAATGAATATAGGATACTGTATAGTTTGGATATAAAACTAATCTAAAATAGAACACTAGAACTTTATTTTACTGAATTGAAGAATAATGTTCTGGAAAAGATAAATTTCCAAGTGACTATGCACTACCTTTTTGTAGTATGTCCTAACAAGTGAAGCTGGGGTCATCACTTTCCAATCTATTTGAGGATTCCACTATTGATCATGGAAACCATTGTTTTCCCTATGTTTTTAGTTCCTTAACTATTGTCTCCTCTTTAATAGTGAAATATATTCTCAAATATCTTTTTATTGATTTTGGAAAAGCCATTGGATATCTCAGGTTACTCTAACATGTCAACATAGTGAATCATAAGTAGATTCCCTTTCTAAACTCCCATAATATGGATATAATCCCTTGATAAATGGATTTAATATATTTTATTTCAGACCATGCATTATTTATCATTTTATTACTATCTATATCCTTTCTCCAATTTTACATCATAATATCTAGATTCTCTTATTCCAAAATTAAATAAACTAAATAAATATATAAGTCTTCACACTTTCTTAAGGGAAGTGTGTCGACTTTTAAATTTGATCCACCACTACCATCGGTCATTATTATTTCACAGGTCTTTAGAATACCTATAATTAAATCCATGGTGATTTTCTCCCATGTCAATATAGATGTGGGTAATTTTTGAATCATCCCTTTGGACATTAAACATTTATTTTTGACTTGATGGTAGACCAAGAATTGATATATATACTCTACAACAACCCACTTTATATTGTCCTAATATAAATTCTACTTCAGTTATCTATACATATTTTCTCTTCATGGGTGAATACATAATGATTTGATATATGAATAATCCAATGGATCCTTTCTTATATTATAGAATTGATGTGCCATATATTTAATTCCCAATTTTTAAAAATCTATATTTTCAAGGTTAAACTGTATAATATTGTCCACCTTCTATTTTCTCTAAATAATATCCTTATATACTTCCTTGACCTTCATATATATGGATGGTTGAGAAAATATTTGGGAATAATATTATTACATCTCTTCTATAATTATTACCCTTTAAATATATTATATATCAACAAATATTAGGTCACTTGCATTCCTTATCATTGATAAGGAACATTTGACCCTTCTACATAGACCATTATCCACCTTTTTACCTTCCAAGGATGATAATGTATTGAGAAATAATAATACTTAATTAACTATAAGCATATAATATGTATTATTTCTATATCATTCTTTTTGAATATACAAATTAATATTATATGATCAGTATACATATCACACTTCTATGTATATAAATAATGTAACGACCTAAAGTTTCATTAATAGAAAATCCCTCTTGATCTAGTTAAATGTTTCTTTATGAAAAATGTTTTTTATAAAATGTCAACTTCGTTAGTTTTATGTTCAGATTTGTGACTGTTACTTTTATAGTCGTTGAACAGTGATCATCTGGGTAGTTTAAATATAAGGCTATAACGAACCAATTTTCTACTAAGACAAAGGAAGCGATGGCCTCATCCAGTAGAATTGCCCCTAACGAAGCCCATTTCTCAGAGCTCGGAAAAGAGGTGGCGTCTTTGGGCTTCTCCCTTGAACAAGCCCAAGCTGAGCTTCATCAAGTCAAGCTCGAACGTGATCGTCTACAGGAAAAGTGGAAGTTGATTGAAATTACCACTCGAGAGTTGTTATCCGAGCCGCCCCAAGATTCTGTCATCATCGCACACCTTACCCTTAGGCCTTATGCGGCTATTTTAAGGCGTTATGTAACAAATAAGTAGCACCATGTTCATGTACATTATTATTGTATATAATAATGAATATAATTTCTAGTCATTTTTGATACATTGTAATTAATTTTTAAAGTACAAATGGTGTTTTTAGTTATTATTTACTTAAGAATTATATTTTATTAAATTAAAGGATTTTTGAATTAAATAATATTTTAATAAAATATTATTATTAATATTAAATTAACTTTTTATAAAATATAAATGATCATATAATTTTATGAATGAAATTTAATTTTTTATTAAGGTTTGAAAGCCGTTTCTGTCAAAACCCGTAAATTTTTTATAAATTTCGGTTTTTATTTTAAAAGTGAAAATATACATATTTAGAAAATTATTTAGATAAAATAAATATTATTTGTGGAATCAGGACGTCAAAATTATCCAACGGTGAATTTTTCATAATTTTCTGAGACAGTCAAATTTTTGAGTAAAAATTAAATACCATTTAAATATATAATGTGTTTTATGACATCATAATGACCCAATGGTGATGTAATAAAATAACATAATCCTTATGTTCGGTCAATATGTGTTTTATCATTAAAATAATGAGGTTTTGGGTTTGTTTGACTTAATTTTCAAAGCATTAATGGAGCCCTCAAGACTTATTCAACACTTTGCCTTTTTAAATTAATTTCCATGGGAGTGTGACTCACCTCCACATAAGCAACCCAAATTTTTTAATAAGCTCGGACCTTGGACTTGTAGAATATTTTTTTCCTATTTCCTTTTCCAGAAACCATGGGCAAATACCATGGGATGGTTTGTGGTTTGGATTATTTTAATATAAGGGGTCCCAAACCAAAATAATAATGAATTCCCTCACCTTTCCTATATAAACCCACCCAAGATCCCACTTCCTCCTCACTAAAATACCTTTTAGTTCGTCCAACCTCTTACCTACTCCCTCTAGAATCCTCCCAAGGTGCCCCAAGCTCCCAAGAAGCCTCTCACAAGCCTCTCTCTAGCCTTTGGAAGCACACTTCCAAGTAAGGGGTTTTCTTCCTTTCTCATTTTTTTGTCAATTTTCTTTAAGTTGTATTGACCTTTTTATTTCAATTATGAATGTTGGGGTATGGTTTTTCACCTCCCCCATACTGCCCACTTATTGTTTGAATGATGGTATAACCCTTTCTCTCCCATTAAATTCCTCCCATGTACACCCATTACTATGCCAAAATTCCGAAAGGAACTTCTCTCTCTTCTTTTACATTCAAGCAATACTTTTGTATCATGAATCTAAATTCCATTTCTATTGTTGGGACATGTATATATATGATCTCCTTACTGTACATTACATGTAAATATGATGATGAATCCCTTTCTCTCTCATCAACCTTTGTTATGAATTCTTATGTCACGCCGTTACGCTGCCAAAATCGCACCGATTTTCTAAGCCAATGTCTTTGTGTAGTGAATACCATGCCCATTTCTCCATCAAGGGTATTCACCTTTATTCACATTTACATATTGATTATAATTTTTCATGTATGAATTCCACATTCCTTTATCGTGGAAGAAATGATTATGTTTTATGAATCCATGTTTTATGATCCATGTGGCACACTTATGCATGAAATGAAATGTTTAAGAAGGGTGCACCCTTTATAGCGCTCCAATGCATTGGATAAAGTATAGTATCATGATACGTCATGTGAAATGAGTTTTTACTCATGATAATTCATGTGCAATGAGTTTTTACTCGTGCTTCAAGTGTAATGAGGGTTTACTCATGCTCCATGTGCAATGAGCCTTTGCTCATGCTAATTCAATGTTAAGTGTTGTTGCCACATTTCCATGTTATGATTATCATGCTTTATCATGCCTTTATGTTCATGTTTCTTTTATGATCTATTGATATTCCTATTGCCTAACATGTATTGTACCTCTCATTTTATTCATTGTGTACTCCCTTATTGGGCTTTATAGCTCACCCTTTTCTTATGCATGTCCTCAGGTTATCCCATGCAATGATAAGTACGAAGGAATGTAGTGGTCATGTAAAGGATGTTTTCAATAAAGATGTTGTAATTCAAGTTTAATGTTTTTATGTAATGATCCTAAGACCCAAATACAATAAACCTCTCGATCTTTTTTGTTGTATCAAGTGATGTTTTATGTAATAAAGCATGCTTAAGTTGTAATAAAAAGCAGGGTTGTCATAGTTGGTATCAAAGGATAGGTTTAGTTATTTTTTGGATTAGAAAACCCTAGTAAAGCCTTAGATAAAAGACTAAGTATAATAAAATCATCCCTAAGTTTTGGTAAATACTAAGTAAGTGGTTTATCAAACAAATACATCCCTGTCTGGATACGAGCAGGTAGAGGCGGCTCTGGCACAGATGTATCCTAGGGGTAAAACACGAAAACACCGCTTTGAGCTAGACTCGAACGGGAAAAAGTGCATGACAACGGGCCTTGCTTCACTCTTGGTTACGACACTCCCGGGGGATATGTTTTGATAAATTCACAATCTTAGTATGAACCCTTATTAAGGGAAAAATTCCCCTAAGAATATATGTTAGAAGGAAGATCATGAAAACCCTGGATTGAATCCTATAGATTCATGAGTTAAAGAGATTAAATTTTATTTATAAGTCATAAAATTTTGTCTTTGGATTACCCTTTCTGTGTTACCCCTAACTTTCCTTTTATTCCAGCCAATGGCCGGTAATAGGAGAACTCGGGCTAACAACCGTTGTGAAGATCAGTGTGATGATTCTACTTATGAGATGCCCAATCCAATGGGAGCGGGAATCACGAACTTAGTCACGCTTCTCTCTCAGCTAAATCAAGTTTTGAATAGAAACACTGGTCAAGAGGAACGTTCAACCCCCCCTAAGAAAGAACAAGTCACTATTGAAAGCTTCATGAGACAAAGGCCTCCATCTTTTAGTGGATCATCCGATCCCACGATCGTTGAACAATGGATCAACTCTATTGAAAAGATTTTCTCCATCCTCCAATGCTCTGAAAAAGAGAAGGTTCTCCTGGCGGCTTATCGTATGGAGGGTGAAGCTGATCAATGGTGGATGTTGATCAAAAATACAAAGCCTGAGGAGGAGATCGAGGCTTTGGAATGGAAGGAATTCCGGAAGATGTTTTTCGATAAATATTTTCCGCGCACCCTCCGTCTTAATATGGAAAGGGACTTCCTTTCCCTCAAGCAGAAAGATGAAGAATTTGTGGGAGCGTACGAGGAAAACTTCACAAGGCTTGCACGATACGCTTCCGCCTTTGTCGTTACCCCCGAAAGCAAGGTTGACCTCTTCTTTGGTGGGATGAAGCCTAGCTTGCGGAAAGCATTACCGATCCGTGACTTCGACAGCTATGAGGAAATTGTCCGATGTGCCCTCAAGGTTGAAATGGAGATCGGAGAATCATAGGGGTATCATGGGGACAAGAAGAGGAAGGTGGACTTCAATGCTGGTGGTCTGATGGATAAATCCAATGGTGCTAAGAAGTTCCAGCACCCTACTTGCCAAAAGTGTAGAAAGAAGCACCCTAGAAATTGGCTAAAGGGGACAAGAAAATGCTTCAAGTGTGGAAGAGAAGGGCACCTAGCTGTTAATTGTCAGTAAGAAGGACCTGCGGCTACGACAGAGGAGAGGAATGCTCCGTTCGAACCTCAACGCATTGTTTAATGCTACAAATGAAAAGAACCGGGTCATTTTGCAAATCAGTGCCCTAATCCAAGGGTTATCGGAGGCAAACAACAACCTCCCAGACAGCAAGGAAGAGCTTTTACCATCACTTCTATCGAAGTGAACCCCGACAATGAAGTGGTGACAGGTACGCTAGTTATTCATTCAACAATAGCAAATGTACTTTTTGATTCAGGTTCTACGCATTTTTTTATATCTTGAATGTTTAGTAGAACAATCCCAACACCACCACAAATCCTGGAAGTAAATATGTCGGTGAGTACAGCAAATGGGGCAATCATTGCATCCCATTAATATAAGTCCTCCCCTGTTATAATCTGTGGATTGAATTTCCCAGTGAACCTCGTCATACTCTCTTTGGTGGAATTTGATGCAATTCTTGGCATGGATTGTCTTTCCTTATATAGAGCCAACATAAATTGTCGGGAGAGGGAAATCACACTCCATATGGAGAATCGAACCCCGATTCTTTACAAGTGTCAGGAGGAAGATGAATCTCCTTTAGATCCATCATCTCAAGCATGGATATTAATGCCTTATGAGCACGCATATCTGGCTCAGATGATTGAGTCCAAGGAAGAAACCACCCTTGAAGAAATGCCTATTGTGAGGGAATTCGCGGAAGTATTTCTCGAGGAACTTCCTGGTATTCCTCCAAGAAGAGATGTTGAGTTCTTAATTAAACTTATACCTGGGGCGCTACCAATATCCAAGACTCCATATAGAATGGCTCTTGTTGAGCTTGAAGAGCTGAAGAAACAACTACAGGAGAATCTGGATAAAGGGTTTATACGCCAAAGTGCATCACCATAGGGTGCACCAGTCCTCTTCGTCAAGAAGAAGGATGGGTCAATGCGGCTTTGCATCGATTATCGTGAACTTAACAAAATCACGATAAAGAACAAGTATCCTCTCCCAAGAATCGATGACTTGTTTGATCAGCTGCGTGGAGAACAATACTTCTCCAAGGTGGACTTGCAGTTGGGATATTATCAAGTAAGGGTGAAGAAGGATGATATCCCAAAGACTGCTTTTCTTACAAGGTACGGGCACTATGAATTCATAGTAATGCCTTTTGGACTCACCAATGCTCCAGCAATATTCATGGACTTGATGAATAGAGTCTTTAGATATTACCTAGTCAAATTTGTGGTAGTCTTTATAGATGATATTCTAATATACTCCAAAACCAAGGAGGACCATGAGGAGCATTTAAGAACTGTACTAGAGACTTTTCACAAGGAGAAGCTCTATGACAAGTACAGCAAGTGTGAGTTCTGGTTGAAGGAGGTCTCATTCTTGGGCCATATCATCACAAGAAATAGGATATCTGTGGACCCCTCCAAAACAGATGCAATTGAGGGATGGCCGAGGCCAACATCGGTAACTGATATCTGTAGCTTCTTGGGGTTAGCTGGATATTATCGACGATTTGTGAGAAATTTCTCACGATTGTCCAACCCTCTTACCAAGCTAACTCGAAAGGGAGTAAAGTTTTCTTGGAGTGATGAATGCGAAGAAAGCTTCAAGGAGTTGAAAAGGAGGCTTATCACTGCACCCGTGTTCACTTTACCCACAAGTGGGGAGATTTTTGTGGTATTCAGTGATGCTTAGAAGAAGGGCTTAGGAAGTGTGCTGATGCAGAATGATAAAGTGATATCCTATGCCTCAAGGCAGTTGAAAATCCATGAGAAAAACTATCCAACGCATGATCTGGAGTTGGCGGTGGTGATCTTTGCCTTGAAAATCTGGCGGCATTATCTCTATGAAGAGAAATGTGAGATATATACTAACCACAAAAGTCTTAAATATATATTCACACAGAAAGAGCTTAATATGCGCCGGAGAAGATGGATAGAGCTCATCAAGGATTATGACTGTTCAATACATTACCACCCTGGGAAGGCGAACAAGGTGGCGGATGCCCTAAGTATAAAGGATCCATCGATTCTATCAATGATGAGAATTGAGAAGGATCCAATCTTCTTAGACATGATGAAGATGGACGTGGCAATCATAAAGAAGGGAACATCATCAATCCTTTCAGAAATGATTGTTCAACCATCTCTTCTGGAAAGGTAAAAGGATTCTCAAAAGGATGATGCGGGAATCCAAGAAAAATTGGAAGCTATCAAAAAGGGGAAATCCTCAGAGTTTAATGTTAATGAAGAAGGAATTGTGCGGTTTGGGAAAAGACTATGTGTTCCATCAAGTTCAGAGCTGAAGAAGGAACTTTTGGATGATGCACATAGTTCAAATATATCTATTCACCCAGGGAGCACAAAGATGTATCGAGATCTCCGAGAAAACTTTTGGTGGGATAATATGAAGAAGGAGATCGCTGAGTATACATCAAAGTGCCTGGTGTGTCAGAAAGTGAAGACAGAGAGGCAGAAGTTTAAGGGGATGATGCAACCATTGCCCATACCAGAATGGAAATGGGAGAACATCACCATGGACTTTGTCACCGGACTTCCAAGGACATCCAAAGGCAGCAATGCAATCTGGGTTGTTGTGGATTGTCTTACAAAGACTGCACACTTCATTGCTATTCGAGAGGATTTCTATTTGGATCAACTGGCACGGATATATATTAGGGAAGTGGTACGGTTGCATGGAGTACCACTATCTATTGTGTCTGACCGAGATCCAAGATTCACCTCTATGTTTTGGAAGAGTCTTCAACATGCTCTGAATACTGAACTGAACTTCAGTACGGCCTATCATCCTCAAACTGATGGCCAATCCAAGAGGACTATCCAAACACTTGAGGATATGTTGAGAGCATGCTCAATGGACTTTAAAGGAGGATGGGATCAACATCTTCCTCTAGTTTATTTATCTTATAATAATAGTTTCCACTCGAGCATCCAAATGGCACCATATGAAGCCCTGTATGGGAAAAGGTGTAGAACACCGTCATGTTGGGATGAGGTCGGTGAACGTAAGCTGCTTGGACCAGAAATGGTCAATGAAATGGTGGAGAAGGTGAAAACCATTCAGCAGCATATCAAGGTTGCCCAAAATTGATAGAAGAGTTATGCAGATAATCGTCGACGAGACCTTGAGTTTAAATTCGGAGACATGGTGTTTTTATGCATATATCCGTGGAAGAAGGTCATGAGGTTTGGAAAGAAAGGGAAGTTAAGTCCAAGGTACATCGGCCCCTTCGGGATTCTTGATCGTGTTGGAGCTGTGGCCTATCGACTAGCACTTCCACCTACTATGGCCAAGGTGCATGATGTCTTCCATGTATCCCTCTTAAGGAAGTACATACCAGACCCTTCACATGTACTCTCTTCCGAGGTGGTACAATTAGAAGACAAACTTTCTTATGAGGAGAAACCAGTGAAGATCTTAGATCATAGAGAAAAAGTTCTACGAAATAAGACAATGCCCCTCGTCAAGGTGTTGTGGAGAAACCACAAGTTGAAGAAGCAACTTCGGAGTCGGAGGATATGATGAAGCTAAGTTACCCACATTTGTTTTAGTGTGGGAAAAGGAAAATTTCGAGGGAGAAATTTCTTAAGGGGGGAATGTTGTAACGACCCAAAGTTTCATTAATGGAAAATCCCTCTTGATCCAGTTAAATGATTCTTTATGAAAAATCTTTTTTATAAGATGTCAACTTCGTTAGTTTTACGTTAAGATTTGTGACCGTTACTTTTATAGCCATTGAACAGTGATCATCTGGGTAGTTTAAATATAAGGCTTTAACGAACCAATTTTATACTCAGACAAAGGAAGCGATGGACTCATCCAGTAGAATTTCCCCTTACGAAGCCCATTTTTCAGAGCTCGGAAAAGAGGTGGTGTCTTTGGGCTTTCCTCTTGACCAAGCCCAAGCTGAGCTTCATCAAGTCAAGCTCGATCGTGACCGTCTATGGGAAAAGTGGAAGTTGATTGAAATTACCACTCGAGCGATGTTATCCGAGCCGTCCCAAGAGTCTGTCACCATCGAACACCTTACCCTTAGGTCTTATGAGGCTTTTTTAAGGGGTTATGTAACAAATAAGTAGTACCATGTTCATGTACATTATTTTTGTATATAATAATGAATATAATTTCTAGTCATTTTTGATACATTATAATTAGTTTTTAATGTACAAATGGTGTTTTTAGTTATTATTTAATTAAGAATTATATTTTATTAAATTAAAGGATTTTTGAATAAAATAATATTTTAATAAAATATTATTATTAATATTAAATTAATTTTTTATTAAATATAAATGATCTTATAATTTTATGAATGCAATTAAAATTTTTATTAAGGTTTGAAAGCCGTTTCTGTCAAAACCTGTAAATTTTTTATAAATGTAGATTTTTATTTTAAAAGTGAAAATTCACATATTTAGAAAATTATTTAGATAAAATAAATATTATTTTTGGAATCAGGACGTCTAAATTATACAACGGTGAATTTTTCATAATTTTCTAAGACAGTCAAATTTTTGGGTAAAAATTAAATACCATTTAAATATATAATGTGTTTTATGACATCATAATGACCCAATGGTGTTGTAATAAAATAACATAATCTTTATGTTCGGCCAATATGTGTTTTATCATTAAAATAATGAGGTTTTGGGTTTCTTTGACTTACTTTTCAAAGCATTAATGGAGCCCTCAAGACTTATTCAACAATTTGCCTTTTTAAATTAATTTCCATGGGAGTGTGACTCACCTCCACATAAGAAACCCTAATTTTTTAATAAGTTCGGACCTTGGCGTTGTAAAATATTGTTTTCCTCTTTCCTTTTCCAGAATCCATGGGCAAATACCATGGGATGGTTTGTGGTTTGGATTATTTTAATATAAGGGGTCCCAAACCTAAATAATAAAGAATTCCCTCACCTTTCCTATATAAACCCACCCAAGATCCCACTTCCTCCCCACTAAAATCCCTGGGATTTCGTCCAACCTCTGCCGTACTCTCTCTAGAATCCTCCCAAGGTTCCCCAAGCTCCTAGGAAGCCTCTCACAAGCCTCTCTCTAGCCTTTGGAAGCACACTTCCAAGTAAAGGGTTTTCTTCCTTTCTCAATTTTTTTGTCAATTTTCTTTAAGTTTTATTGCCCTTTTTATTTAAATTATGAATGTTGGGGTATGGTTTCGCACCTCCCCCATATTGCCCTCTTATTGTTTGAATGATGGGAGAACCCTTTCTCTCTCATTAAATGCCTCCCATGGACACCCGTTACTATGCCGAAATTCCGAAAGGAACTTCTCTCTCTTCTTTTACATTCAAGCAATACTTTTGTATCATAAATCTAAATTCCATTTCTATTGTTGGGACATGTATATATATGATCTCCTTACTGTCCATTACATGTAAATATGATGAGGAACCCCTTTCTCTCTCATCAACCCTTTTTATGAATTCTTATGTCACGCCGTTACGCTGCCAAAATCGCACCGATTTTCTAAGCCAATGTGTTTGTGTAGTGAATACCATACCCATTTCTCCATCAAGGGTATTCACATTTATGCACATTTACATATTGATTATAAAGTTTCATGTATTAATTCTACATTCCTTTATCGTGGAAGAAATTATTATGTTTTATGAATCCATGTTTTATGATCCATGTGGCACACTAATGCATGAAATGAAATGTTTAAGAAGGGTGCGCCCTTTATAGCACTCCAATGCATTGGGTAAAGTATAGTATCATGATACTTCATGTGCAATGAGTTTTTACTCATGCTAATTCAAGTGCAACGAGGGTTTACTCGTGCTTCAAGTGCAATGAGGGTTTACTCATGCTCCATGTGCAATGAGCCTTGGCTCATGCTAATTTAATGTTAAGTGTTGTTGCCACATTTCCATGTTATGATTATGATGCTTTATCATGCCTTTATGTCCATGTTTCTCTTATGCTATATTGATATTCCAATTGCCTAACATGTATTGTACTCTTCATGTTATTCATTGTGTACTCCCTTACTGGGATTTATAGCTCACCCTTTTCTTATGCATGTCCTCAGGTTATCCCATGCAATGTTATGTACGAAGGAATGTAGTGGTCATGTAAAGGAAGTTTTCAATAAAGATGTTGTAATTCAAGTTTAATGTTTTTATGTAATGATCCTAAGACCCAAAGACACTAAACCTCTCGATCTTCTTTGTTGTATCAGGTGAAGTTTTATGTAATAAGGAATGCATAAGTTGTAATAAAAAGCAGGGTTGTCATAAATAATGCCTCTAAATCATTTATAAAAGATTACCATTGTTGAAACCAAATATTGTGTTGGGTAATATTTCTTGTAGGCCATTAAATGAATGGAGGAATATGCTATAAATTTATAATTATGAATATGTACATATATCTAGCCCTTATTTGACATTTCATTCTCTATCACAGACCCTTTTCTATTGAAATTTAGTGCGAGTAATGGTGTAGTTAATAAACATTACAAAATATACTTAAATATATCATTAAATTATTTTTTCTTCAGAATCATAATTGTAACATCCTGGATCGAGTTTCCACTCAACGGGTGCCTCGAACTGAGTTGGTCACATGACCTCAAGCGCATTTCCCCAAATGCAAGAGGCTGCCGAGTAGCAGCGATGGCCTAGGTCTGATAGTGGGGAAACTATGCCCTAATTTGTCAAAGTGTATCGTATTGGTAAGGAGAAATAATATTCAACAGTGGAAGCAGTAAACAATATGCAGCTGAAATGGAAAACATAAGTAAAATAGAACTAGAAATCATATATATAAAGATGCAGCATGTCCCAAATCTATGAAAGCAGTCAGAACAGGATACACTACAATAAAATACAATATAACTTAATATACAAGGTACAACAAAACAAAACAAAATAGTGTAATAGGAGCTCAGTAGCTTCGCAAGCCTAAGCTCAGTCCCATTCTCTCCTACTCCTCTACAAAAATCATGTACCTATATATGGACTCTTTCCCATGTCAATACCTGCAGTAATATAGTCTGTTTCAGACGAAGACATGACCCAAACAGGGTGTGAGAAATAAATCCCAGTAGGCACCCACCAAAGGCATGTGCCCAACTATCAGTGAAAATCTGTAACGATAGTGTGCAGTAGTAAAATGCAATAAACTAAGAAGTTATATTTCTATTTTAATATTCATTTAACCATTGTATTGAAGATATCACCATAGTGAATATTCTACGTAAACAGTCAGTGTCCTCAGACATGCAAACATTTACCGTCAGGTAAACAAAATCTTTCCCTCAGGCTAACAGAACCATTCCCTCAGGCTAATAAGAATCACGCCCTCAGGATAATCAGAATCATGCCCTCAGGCTAATTAGAATCAAGACCTCAGGCTAATCATAATCACTCCATTAAGAGATTTCCCTCAGGCATGATGCATATTTCCATCATGCATACAAGATAATTCTCTCAGGCACAAAAACAGCTGCCCTCTGGCTAAATAGACAACTGCCCTCAGGCTAAATAGAACCCTGCCCTTAGGTGCAAGTAACGAGGCCAAGCCCAACAGATAATCAAGAAATTATATAAAATTTATTTCAAGGAAATTTAAATCATGCTAAATTTTATGGTATGCCCTCGGGTAACCTAGCCAAATAGATAAATAGAGGAACGCTCCCCCGGGGTGGTCCTGGATCCAAGAAACGATCACAAACATCATGTTATAATTACATTCAATTACCTATCCAATTATAGGTATTTAAAATAGCCAAGGCCTCAACCATACGACACCCCAAACATGGGTTCATAGCACAACACAAAAACACTGCAGTTGGAATTTAAACACCACACCACCTACCTTGATCGCCCATGATCGGTATACGAGAACGATGCCTCCAAAGATGCCCATGAACGATGAAAATCTGGGATTAAATTATTCCCATTCAAACATAAATAAATTTCCATTGGGAAATAATCGTCAAGAACCACTCAAGAAAAAAGAAGGGCTCACCCGTGCAGTTCGAACGTGATTGACAGAAGCGGAAACGGATTCCCGGTGCATGATCGACTGATCTCTGAAGCTCCGGCCGTCCTCCTGAGCTCCAACGACGTTCTAAGCATCCTCTATGGACATAGGAGGCTACATACCATTTTAATAAAAATACAAACTACACGGCATGTACTCTCAAGTACATGGAGTGTAATTTCCATTTTTTAAACTGTTCCCCTGGCGGCTTCTCGCCAACGTGGCACTGTTCATCTGTCGACATGAGTGCATGACATGTCTTCGTGATTACACGATGTGTACTGTCACTCCATTGGAGGATGCCTTCACCACCTAACTATTCACCTTCCAACTAACTACACGACATGTAAATACCCACTACACGACATGTAGTCAGTTTTTACACCTTTCATCGTCGGTAGGGATACACGCCCTATGTACTCATCCCATACGGCCAAAGTACATGGTGTGTGGAAAAGTACACGGCATGTACCCACAAAATTTGGGATTTTCCCCCGTTTTCCTTATTTTCTCAAAAAAACTTAAGGAATGTAGAAAAGAAGAAACTTGTACCTCAAGAAGAAGAATTGGGTTCTTACAAACATCCCCCCTTAAAGCAATTCATCCCTGAATTTCCCATCCAAGGGTGGAGAAGATAAAGATGTGAACAACTCTGGACACTAAGCACGTATATTGATCTCCCGCTCCCATGTTTCATCCTACACTCGACCATGCTGCCATAACACCCATACAAGAGGAACTGACCGACCATAGAGAACCTTCATGCTCTTATCAACAATATGAATCGGATGCTCCTTAACGGATACATCGACTAGTTGCTCAACATCCTTGGGATGAAAAATGTGAGATGTGTTTGAGTGATAAGGGCACAACTGAGATACATAAAATAAGTCATGCCTGGCCTAGTACCTCTACGATAACAACAACCGATAGGAAATCGACCCGACTCTCTCCAGAATCTCAAACAGCCCCACATACCTTAGTGAAAGTTTACCCTATCCCCTGATCTGCTTGTGTCCCAACCTCAGTGAAACACGTATGAAAACCGGATCCTCGACCACGAACTCCAAGGGTCTTCTACGGCGATCAACATAAGATTTCTGATGAGACTACATAGTAGCCATCCGATTTTGTATCAACTGGACCTGCGATGAAGTCTCCTGCATGAGACGTGGTTCCAGCAAAGCTGCCTCACCTACCTACAACTAGCACAAAGGTGATCTGAATGGCCTACCATATAATGCCTCATATAGTGCCATCTCAATAGTTTCTTAAAAACTATTATTATAGGAAAAATCATCCATGGGTATATGCTTCTCCCAAGATCCCCCAAGCTCTAATATGGATTCACGCAGCATGTCCTAAAGCACCTGTATCGTTCGCTCTGACTGGCCATCGGTCTGAGGGTGGTAAGCTGTGCTCAGAAGAACCTATTTACCCAGTGCCCTCTAAAAACACTGCCAAAAACGAGACATAAAACGGGCATCCCTATCAGAAATGATAGAATGAGGGACCCCATGAAGACGTACAATCTCTCAGATATACAGCTTTCTGATATCATCAACATCGAAGGTATCCTTGATGGGAAAAAAGTGAGATACCTTCATAAGTCTATCCACAACGACCCACACGACATCATTGCCTCGAGGTGACCTCGGCAACCCTATCACGAAATCCATCACGACATCATCCCATTTCCATTCCGGAATGGGTAACTGTTGTAATAGTCCAGCTGGCCTCTGATGCTCCACCTTCACCTGATGACAGGTGGAACATCTTGTAACAAGACCAGGAACTTCATTCTTCATACCCGGCCATTAGTACTAACGTCTCAAGTTATGGGACATCTTAGTAACCCCGTGATGAACTTCCCAAGTTGAAGCGTTAAACTCCCGCATCAACTCCTCGTGTATGTCCCCTGGAACTCATACTCGTCCATGGAAATGTATTACCTTATCATCACCCATCATCCAACCAAGAGGAGGGTCCTCACTTGCCACCGACTCCCGTAAAACTAGGCCTTCGGAATCTGATAGATGTCTCATCTTCACTCTATCCAAGAGGTTATAAGTCACAGCTAAGGAAGAAAGATAGGTTTGCCCCTGATTGTTGTGCACCTCGAAATGCATCTCAGAGAATAAAGCCATAAGCTGCTACTCACCACTTTCCTCATGTACTGCCTGTATCTGAGGCTTCCTACTGAATGCATCAGCAACTGCATTACCCTTACCCAGTGTATAGACAAGATCAAAGTCAAAGGACTGAAGGTATTCAACCCACCATCGCTATCTCAGATTCAAGTCATGATGATTAAAGATATACTTGAGACTTTTGTGGTTGGTGAAAACCACAAAATGATCTCCCAAGAGATAATGTCTCCAACATCAAAACACCTAAACAACTGCAGCCAACTCAAGCTCATGCGTCTGGTAATTCCTCTCGTGTTTCCACAACTACTGAGACCCGTACGCAATAACTCAATCGCCCTGCATCAATACTACACCCAGGCCAATAATTAATCCATCAAAGTATACTTTATAGCTCTTCCCTTGATCCAGAAGTATCAGGACGGGTGCTGATGTCAAACTTTGTTTCAGCTCTTAAAAGGCTGTCTCACAATCCTCTGTCCAAATAAACTTCACACCCTTCTTAGTCAAACCCATCAGCGGTGCTTCTAAGTAGGATAAGTCTTGTATAAAAGGCCTGTTGTAACCATCCATCCCCAAGAAACTCCGTATATCAAACACATTCTTAGGATGCTCCCAGGAAACTACTGATCTCAACTTCTCTGGGTCTACTGCAACTCCTGCCTCTGAGATAATATGACCCAGGAAGTTTATCTAGTCCATCCAAAAGTGTAACTTTGAGAGCTTAGCATATAGACTATGCTCTCTCAGAGTACTCAATATGATCTCAATATGCGTAGCATGGTCATGTCGAGTGTCAGAGTACAGAAAGATGTCATCCACAAGAACTACCACAAAAGACTCCAGATACGAGTGGAACACACGATCCATCAGAGCCATGAAAATTGCTGGCGTGTTCGTGAGCCCGAACGGCATGACCAAGTACTCGTATAGACTATATCTTCTATGAAAAGAATTGAGAGGTATATTAGACGGTATAATGTGCAACTGATGATATACGGATCTCAAGTCAATCTTAGAGAACACTCCTGCTCCCTAATGTTGATCAAAAAGATCATTAATCCTTTGTAGGGGATATAGGTTCTTAACCGTCAACTGGTTCAACTTCTGATAATCCACACAGAGTCTGAGGGTATCGTCCACCCTCTTCACAAAAATGACTGCAAAACCCCAAGGAGAATTAATGGGTCAGATGAAACCCTTTGACTACAAATCCTCTAACTATCTCGTGTGCTCCTACAACTCAGGTGTATCCATCCTATAAGGAGGAATGGATACTGGTTCCACTATAGCAGAAATTGTGTTTCACGGTGGTTTTTATCATCAGTTCTGGGAACAGCCACTAAATGTTTTGGTAGAATGGTTTCATGGTGGTTTATTATAAAACGTCGCGACTCATTTTTTTCACACCGCCGACCCATCCTCCCACCCCGACCCTCTTCTCACCCCGCTTCCCCCGCTTCCCCCGGCCCTCAGCTTCCTCCGCGACCCCGGACCCCAAGACCCTGGTGACCCCATGACCCCGGCTACCCCACGACTCCAATGACCCCGTGACCCCAGTGACCCCAGACCCTCATGACCCCCGCGACCCAGCCACCCCACTTCCCCCGGCCCCCCACTACCCCGACGACGTAGGTATATTGATCCTTCACCTAATTTTTATCCTTTTTTTCTTCTCATTATTCATTTAGAGAATTATCCAGCAGTCTCAATGGTTTATATGTTTATTGGTTTGTGATTAAGTATTTCCTTGTTTCATTTGGAGTCCTTGGTTAAGTAATTTTATTTGGGGAAATAAATTGCGGTTTTAAACCCTTCACAAACATTTTTGTGTTCGTTTATGATATAAGACCAAACCATGTGATACCCATGGAATATGCCAAAACCTTGAGAATGGTGAAATAAATTGGTGAACATTAAAACGGGGTAAATGTTAGAGTGAATGTGTTCTACATTTTAATTGGGAATATGGGTGTGGATAAAGGGTAAAATGAAATGATTATATGTAATTATTTTTTAAATTCTGAAGAGTATCTTGAAATGGTTTGCAATACGTGTTTGAGATTTTAATTTGGTTATGAATTTTTTATGATGAAAATGATGCTTTAAAGGTGGGTTTTATTATGAGATTTCAATGGATTTTTTGAATTTTGGGTTTAAAAAATAAATTATAACTCTAAATGGTTGGTTTGAATGGTTTATTTAAAAATGAAATCCTTGAGGAATTTTTTAGTTTTAAAGGTGGAATAACCATGTTTTAAGTGGTGGATTAGAAATGATTTCAAATGAGTACTTGAATTGTTTTTATAACATAATTTGGTTTTAATGGTTTTTTGGGACCATAATAATAAAATGGATATATTTTTTAGTGAGATATAACCCATGGGGATTTTTTTTCATGTGAACATTGTTATGAAATGAACTAAATGATAAATGTTATGAGTTAACAAACCATGATAAGGGGGTGTATCGAATAATTTTATACGTGTAATGGTTATGTATGTGAAAGATAAATGTGTTTAATTATTATGGTTATAAATGGTAAATATGTTAAATGGTTGTGTTTTTTAGGTGATATATTAGTTAGTGATAAAGAAACATGTTCACATGGATTAATAGTTGGTTGGGTATTGGATTGAGGCTCATCCAACGGGTTGATCAAACTGATAGACAAGGACTATAGTGACCCCGACTTTTATTACATTACTATTACATCATTTAAATGATAAAAAACATAATAATATTACACATAGAGGATCAATAGGTTTAGTTTCTTGGGCAAACTAGGACCACACATAACAAATATAACATCAACCATAAACATTTATTTAATTTCTTCTTCACTAGCTTCTTAGTGGAACTTGTCCTCTCTTTAGTACATGTAGCCACCTAAGAATATATATCAAAAGGGGTGAGCTGGAATCCTAATAAGATGTTAGATAAGAACAATATAGCATGAGGTGAGCATAATCACGACTTAGGAAAAATATTATGAACACGAGGGGAGCATAAATAAAAGACATGAAATGTGGCCATGAATAAAAATGAAACATCATGCCTTAGTGTTTAACTACCCCAAATACTTGTGAACCGACCTAGAATCTTGTTCACAAATCATTTAACATTTACTCATGAGATTAATAACTTTACCCAATGCATTGGAGCTCCAAATAATTCTGGGCGCACCCATCACATTTAAACATTCATATTGCGCTATATAATTCTGGGCGCACCCATCACATCATAACATTATCATTTATCATGCATTCCACAATGAACATATAACAAAAATGAACTTAAATAACCCATGAAAATTAATGGGTTTCATCTCATAAGAACACATTCATAAGTTTGGGTTCCAAAAAGAAAGAGGGAACAACATACTTGATACAAGAACCATCAACTATGAATGAGAGGTAAAAGTTGAGTTCTTAAAAGAAGATTTCTTTTGGAAGACATTTGGATTGACATTAACATCATTTGAAAACATGTATATCCTAGAAAAAGAAATAAAATGATGAAAAAATGATATTTAAGGAGTGACCATACCAAAAATGGATTGAAAGAGGAAGAACCAGAAGGATGAATGTTGGGTTCGAGAATTTCCCCATACCTTGTACTCGAATGCCTATTTCTCATTAATGTACTATATAATGACATTATATTAAATATATAGAAATTACAGAACCTTTTATACATTAATAGGGTTCATTCTGGTTTTGTTATGTCATATTATGTTCTTTTGGATGACTTATAGAGTTTAAAAACATTGTCCGGGGATGTTTATTTTTATGGTTTTCTTGAGTGGTTCACTTCTATTCTTAAATTGATGTTTGGGTAGAACATGGGTAAAAATCCAGAAATAAAATTACTTGTAATTAATGATATTAATGTATATTAAATGATTTTATAAATAATTACATTAGATCCATGTGTATGAATCATTAGATAAGAAATAAATGATGGTTATTTGGGTAAATTTGGGCGGTTTTTGGATCACAACGAACTTATTTAAACATATCACTTTGTAATATGTCCATAGGTTATTTACAGAACTTTAAATAGAACATAATACACATAAAATATTCTATTTCATCCATAAAAAAGGTTTCATTACCAGATATGAAGGTAGAAATGGAAGAAGAAGTCATGTTGTTCTTTAATGTGATAAATTAACACCACACGAACATCGTTTTCTTTAATAAAATAGAAAGAAAAGGGAAAGGGGGTTGGATGATATAATATACCATTAGAATCATGAAATTACATTATTTTTAGAAAACTAGAGTTAAAATATTATTTGGATGACGATAGGGGGGAGAGATCAAGAAATGAACTTGAACTTGGAAGGAAATTAAAGTAGAAGAGGGAGAGAAATTACCTCTTAAATCATCCTCTTGAGATCCTCCTTAAGGAAGCTAGTCTTGGTCTTTTGATGATTCCAGAATATTTTGGACATGGGGGAAGGGCTAGGGAAGATGTTTGGGTAGAGTTTAAAGACATCTTGGAGATTGAGAGGAGTGAGGAAATGATGGTGTGAAGGGTGGCTTTTATAGTAGAGGGGAGAGGGGGTTTCTTAATATAAAATTCATTAGTTTATTAATTTCACCTATGACAAGGAATATTGAGTCATGAAGGACCAGGAATAGTAATTTTATAATGTAATCCCGAAACAAGTGGGCTTACATCAGTAGAACATCACACATGACCCTATAATTATCATATTTAGCTTATTTTGTAAATTACGGTATTTCACTATTCAAAAAAAATTTCAAGTATCTCAAGAAAAATCCCAAAAATTTACCCCAACCATTTTATGACATGTAGAATCCAAAAATGGAGTCCATTTTTCAAAAATAATTTTCTAAATATTATTAATTTAATATTTAATTAAAATTATAATTTACTTAAAAAAACAATTTAAAAGATTTAAACTGATTTCTAGTGCTTTCAAAATTTATGTAGGGCCTTATAAAATTATATAAAAAATATAATACATTGATTCAATACATATTAGGGAAATAAATATTCTTTTAAATTAATTAATTAATTATAATTAATTATTTATGACTTACAAAATACCAAAAGGTTTACTAAGTTCAAATTGTCACTTTCTAAGATGTCTAAATTTTATTTAATTATTGATAGGTAATGTTACTATTATTTTGGATGATTTACTATTCATAAGGGTCATATTACTACTCATAAGGGTATGTTACTATTCATAAGGGTAGGTCACAATTCACCAAAAAATTATTTTTGTTCCATTAGACTCTAAAAATCATCTTGAACACAACCGTGTATGTCAGATTTTCAAAATTCCAAACATTGGAGTGACAAAATTATGTTTAACGGTCACTTATTACTTAGTAGTTCATTATTTTGTGTTTTCATGTTATTTTATGACATAAATATAAGAAGGGAATTTTCCATTGAAAAACATGAGGTCATTACATTCTTCCACCCTTAAGAAATTTCGCCCCTGAAATTTCACTTTACACAAACCGGTGAGGGTACTTCTCCTTCATTGCGTCTTCTGGTTCCCAAGTTGCTTCCTCAAACTTATGGTTCCTCCAAAACACATTGACAATATGTGTTTTCTTGTTGAGTAGAATCTTATCTCTCCAATCCAGAATCATTACTGGCCACTCCTCATAGGAGAGATTATCTTCCAGCTACACCACCTCTGAGTTTAGTACATGTGAGGGGTCTGGTATGTACTACCTCAGTAGTGATACATGAAACACATCATGAGCTTGATCCATATTCGGTGGAAGTTCTATAAAATAGGCCATGGCTCCTATACGGTCAATGATCTCAAAGGGGCCAATATACCTTGGGCATAGCTTACCTTTCTTCCCAAATTGCACGACTCTCTTCTATGGAGATATTTGAAGGAAGAATTTATCTCCAACGTCGAACTCCAAGTCCCTTAAGTGGTTTTTAGCATATCTCTTTTGCCGAATCTGAGAAGCTTTGATGTGTTTCTGGATGACTTGAACCTTCTCTATCATCTCTTGAAAAAGATCGGGCCCAAGAAGCTTTCTTTCTCCAACTTCATACCAACAAGTTGGAGTTCTACATCGCTTCCCATAAAGAGCATCATACGGATCCATCTGAATACTCGAGTGGAAGCTATTTTTGTATGAAAACTCAACCAATGGGATATGATTATCCCAACCACCATTGAATTCTAGAGAGAATTCTCTTAGTATATCTTCAAGCATATGAATATTCCATTCAGACTGGCCATCAGTTTTGGGGTGATAGGTCGTGCTAAAATTTAATTTAGTACCCAAATCATGTTGAAGGATCCTCCAAAATTTAGATATGAACCTTGGGTCACGGTTAGAGACAATTGAGAGTGGAACACCGTGCATTCTCACCACTTCCTTCAAATATATCTTTGCAAGTTGTTCAAATGAGAGGTATTCCCGAATAGCGATAAATTGGGCAGTCTTGGTGAGTCGATCTACAACAACTCATATCAAATAGTTTCCCATTAACGTCTTTGGGAGACCCGTGACAATGTCTATAGTAACATTTTCCCATTTCCATATGGGTATAGGTAATGGCTGCATCATACCTTTGGAATTTTTCCACTCAACTTTAACTTGCTGACATACCAAGCATCTTGATATATATTTTGCAATCTCCTTCTTCATGTTATCCTACCAGAAGTGTTCTCGAAGATCACGAAACATCTTGGTACTCATAGGATGGATAAATAAAGTTTAGATATGTGCATTATCCAATAACTCCTTCTTTATCCCGGGTGATGAAGGCACACAAAGCCTATTCCAAACCGAATAACACTATCATCGTCGATATGGAACTCTTGCAGCTTCCCTTCCTTTACCACATTCACCCTCTTTTGTATCTCCACATCATCCCTTTATGCTTCCTTAATATTCTCTTGGATGGATGGTTGTGCAATCATTTTGGCAAGGTAAGATGTATCCCCTGCCCTTATTATTTCCAAATCCATTCTATGTATATCCAAGAAGATAGGGTCTTTCTCAATCCGCAACATGGATAGAGTAGTAGGTTCTTTTTTTCTTAGAGCATCAACTACCTTGTTCGCCTTTCCAGGATGATAGTGAATAGATAAATCATAATCCTTGATTACCTCTAACCATCTCCTTTGACACATGTTGAGCTCCTTTTGTGTGAATATATACTTTAGTCTCCTGTGATCGGTGTATATGTCACACTTCTCACTATAAAGGTAGTGCTGGAAATTTTCAAGGCAAAAATCATGGCTGCTAGCTCTAGATCATGCGTTAGGTAGTTCTGCTCATGGATCGTCAACTTTTGTTAGGCATAGGCTATCACATTATCATTTCTCATGAGTATAGAACCTAATCCTTTCTTTGAAGCATCACTATATATCACAAAACTTTGTCCACTTTTCGGTAGTGTGAGTACAGGTGCAGTGATCAACCTTTTCTTTAGCTCCTTGATGCTTCCCTCACATTCTTCTATCTAGACATACTTTACCCCTTTCTTTGTTAACTTAGTTAGCAGGCTTGAAAATCATGAGATGTTTCTCACAAAACGTCGGTAGTACCCAGCTAGTCTATGAAAACTAAGGATTTCTGTGACATAAGAGGGCCTGGGACATTCCTCAATAGATGTTGTCTTTGAAGGGTCCATAGAAATTCCATCACTTGTAATCACATGTCCCAAGAACATGACTTGATTTATCCAAAAGTCACACTTGATGAACTTGTCATAAAACTTCTCCTTTATTAATGTTTCCAAAACAAGTCTTAGATGTTCTTCATCTTCCTCCTTGCTCTTGGAGTAGATGAGAATATCATCGATAAACACTACCACAAATTTTTCGAGGTAATGTCTAAAGACTCTATTCATAAAATCCATGAAGATTGTAGGGGAATTAGTAAGTCCAAAGGGCATCACAAAAAACTCATAGTGCCCATACCTTCTACAGATGGAAGACTTATGAATATCTTACTTCTTCATCTTTACCTGGTGATATCCAGAACAAAGATCCACCTTTGAGAAGTATTGAGCTCCTCTTAACTAGTCGAACAAGTCATCAATCCTTGGGAGATGATACTTGTTATTTATGCTGATCTTGTTGAGTTCTTGATAATCGATATACATCCGCATTGTTCCATCCTTCTTCTTCACAAAGAGCACCAGTGCACCCCAAGGTTATGTGCCCGGGCATATGAACCCTTTGTCCAGAAGCTCTTGCAGTGTCTTCTTTAACTTCTCCAATTAGATAGAAGCCATCCTATAGAGACATTTCGAGATAGGAGTAGCTCCAGGTATGAGTTCAATTGAGAACTCTACCTCCCGATCCGGAGGAATTCTCAGTAACTCTTTGGGAAATACATCGTCGTGTTCCCTAACGATTGGCATTTCCTCAAGGAGGAACATACCTTCAACTCAACCATTTGGGTGAGGTATGCTTATTCATAAGGAATCAACATCCAATCCATTGAAGGATTTTTCAAAGGATATTCATGATCTTAAAGTGCATTTGTAAAGGATCATGGGATGGTTTCAAATATGAAAAGATATTTCTTTTTCCCGACAGTTGATATGTGCTCTATATAATCAGAGGCAATCTATTCCCATTATAGCATCGAATTCCACCATGGGAAGCATTACGAGATTTGTTGGAAGAATCTTCCCACATACGCCAACAGGAGAAAAGTCAAGCACTTGGGTTGCAATGATTTCACCACTTAGTGTTTTTACAGATATATCTACTTCATGGTTTCGGGGTTTCGATTCTATAGTTCTAGCAAACTTGCAAGATATAAAGGAATGTGTAGAACCAGAATCAAATAAGACTTTTTCCATTATTGAATGAATTGTAAGTGTACCTTGTACGAATTCATTATCATGCTCCACCTCCGAAGTAGTGATGGCATAAGCCTTCCATTTTTCATTTGGATTTGGTGGTTGCTGATGTTGATTACCCTCTAGAACTCGAGGTCTAGTGCACTTGTTTTCATAGTTCCTAGCTCCTTAAAGTTGTAGCATTGAACCATGAGTGGTTCTCTCCTTTCATCGGTTACATTCTCTTTCATTTTTGTGTCTTTTTGACACTCTTGAGCATGGTTTCCTTCTTTCCCACACTTGAAGCATTTCCCCGTCCCTTTGAGGCAGTTCCCATGGTGCAACTTCCCACATTTTTGGCATGTGGGTAATAGATTTTTCTTCCCACCTTCGTCATAAGATCCACTTGCTTGAAACTCCATTTTTTTTCTGATCACTATATCCATGGGACCATTCTCCAAACTCCATCTCCAGTTTGAGAGCACACAAAAAAACTTCTTCATAACTCCCAAAGTCTCTAATTTAAAGAGCCTTTCTAAGGTGTGTTTTTAATCCACTAAAGAATCTATCAATTTTTCTATCATTGTTGATAACAAAACCCAAAGTGTACATTGAAGGCCTTATGAAATTTTCTTCATAAGTTGTGACAGATTCTCCTTCTTTTTTCTTGAGCTCTATGAATTCTCTCTCCATCTTAGTGTGAAGAGTTCATAGGAATTAATTAATAAGAAACATTATCTTAAAGTCTTCCCATTCAATCTCTTCAATTTCCTCCCTTGGCTTGGTGTTCTTAATCAAAGTACACCATTTATTGGCTTCTACATCTAGACGATAAATGGCTAGAGTCACCTTCTCCATCTCAGAATAATGAAGAATTGAAAAGATCTTCTCTATGGAGTTGACCCAATCTTCCGCAACTAGTGGATCAGAAGATCCACTAAATGTCGGTGACCGTTGCCTTATAAAACATTCAATAGCTAGTTGCTCCCTCTTTAGTGAATGAGGACGTTCCCCATTGTTATGGTAATTGTTCATAACCTGAGATAATTGGGTAAGAATCTCCATGATGTTTTTAACTCCACCTCCCAAATCATTGGGGATGTTGTTCGGGAAATCGTTGCATTGTCCCTCGTATGAGTTGTTGGCCTGATTTCTCCTGGTTCCCACCATTTTCTAAAATAGAAAAAATTAGAACAAAACATAAGTAAAAAAGTCTTGAATAACTTATTCATTTAGAAAATTATACCAAAAACATAAAATATTGGATCCCTAGGTAAATATTTATGTGTGCATACTTTTACTTAGTCTCATACTAGAGGTTTTCTCTAGGGTTCACTAATCCTAATTCCCAAATTAACTAAACCTTTCCTCTGATACCAACTATAGAGACCTGACATTTTCTCACATTACTATTACATAATTTCAAAGATAAAAAAATAGTATTACACATAGGGGATCCAAATTTTTAGTGTCTTGGGAAAACTAGGACCACACATAACAAATACAACCTCAACGATAAACATTTATTTACTTTCTTCTTCACTAGCTTCTTAGTGGAACTTTTCCTATCCTTAGTACATGTAGGAACCTGAGGATATACATTAAAATGGGTGATCTATAAGCATATTAATAGGTTATATAAGAACAAAATAGCATGGGGTGAGCATAATCATTACATAGGCAAAATATCATGAACATTAGAGGAGCATAAATAAAAGACTTGAAATGTGGCAATGCATAAAAATGAAACATCAAGTATTAGTGGTTATATACCACACATACTTGTGAACCATGCTAGAATATTTTTCACACATCATTTCACATTTACTCATGAGACTAATCACTTTATCCAATGCATTGAAGCTCTATATAATTCTGGGCACACCCGTCACATTTAAACATTCATATTGCGCTATATAATCCAGGAGCACCCGTCACATCATAACATTATCATTTATCATTCATGCCACAATGAACATATAACATAAATTAACATAACTAACCCATTAAAGGTAATGGTTTTCATCTCATAAGAAAACATTCCTAACAATGGGTTCCCAAAATAAATAGGGAACAACATACTTGATACAAGAACCATCAACCACGAATGAGAGGTAAAAGTTGAGTTCTTAAAAGAAGAGTTCTTTTGGAAAACATTTGGATTGAAGTAAACATCATTTTAAAACATTTATATCCTAGAAAAGGAAATATAATGATCAAAAAATGAACTTTAAGGAGTGACCATATCAAAAATGGATTGAAAGAGGAAGAACCCAAAGGATGAAAGTTGGGTTCGAGAATTTCCCCTTACCTTGTACTCGAATTCCTCCTTCTCTTTAATGTCCTGTATAATGACATTATATTCATTAATTATAAATTCCAGAACCTTATATATATTAATAGGGTTAATTCTGGTTTCATTATGTAATATTATGTTCCTTTGGATGACTTACAGAGTTTAGAAACATTGTTCGGGGTTGTTCATTTTTATGGTTTTCTTGAGTGGTTCACTTGTATTCTTAAATTGAAGTTTGGGTAGAACATTGGTAAACATCCAGAAATAAAATTACATGGAATTAATTATATTACATGATCTTCAGTGATTTTTTAATTAATTAAATTATATCCATGTGGATGAATCATTAGTTAAGAATTAAATGATGGTTATTTGGGTCAATTTGGACGGTTTTTGGATCACAACGAACTTGTTTTAACTTATCACTTAGTAATATGTCCATAGGTTATATCCAGAAATTTAAATAGAAAAAAATATACATAAATTATTCTTGTTCAACCATAAAAATTGTTTCATGACCAGATATGAAGGTAGAAATGGAAGAAGAAGTCATATTGTTCTTGAAATTGATAAATTAACACCACACAAACAACGTTTTCTTTAATAAAATAAAAGGAAAATGGAAAGGGGGTTAGATAATATAATATACCATTAGAATCATAAAATTACATTATTTTTATATTACTGGAGTTTCAATATCATTTGGATAAATATTAGTGGGGAGAGATCAAGAAATGAACTTGATCTTGGAAGGAAATTAAAGGAGAAGAGGGAGAGAAATTACCTCTTAAATCTTCCTCTTGAGATGCTCCTTAAGGAAGCTAGTATTGGTATTTTTATGATACAAGAAGCTTTTGGACGTGGGGGAGGGGCTACGTAAGATTTTTGGGTAGAGTTTAGAGAAGGAATGGAGCTTGAGAGGTGTGAGGAAATGTGGGTGTGAAGGGTGGCTTCTATAGTGGAGGGGTGAGGGGTTTCCTTAATATAAAATTCATTAGTTTATTAATTTTATCTAAGACAAGAAATAGTTATATTTTAACGTCCAAGAATAGAAATTTTATAATGCAATCCCGAACTAAGTGGGCTTAAATCATCAGAACATCACACATGACCCTATAGATTGCTTATTTAGCTTTTTTGGTAAATTACGATATTTCACTATTCATAAAAAATTCAAGTATCTCAGAAAAATACCAAATATTTAACCCAACCATTTATTGATGTGTATAATCCAAAAATTAAGTCCATTTTTAAAAAATAATTTTCTAAATATTATTACATTAATAATTAATTAAAATCATAATTTACTTAACAAACCAGTTTTTGAGATTTAAACTGATTTATAGTTATTTCAAAAATTACGTAGGGACTTATAAAAATATCTAAACACTATAAGACATTGATTCAATACATTTTAGGGAAATAAATATTCTTTTAAATTAACTAATTAATTATAATTAATTATTTATGACTTTCAAAATACCAAAAAGTTTACTAAGGTGAAATTGTCATTATCTAAGATGTTTAAATTTTATTTAATTATTGATAGGTGATGTTACACTTATGTTGGATGGTTTACTATTCATAAGGGTCATATTACTATTAAAAAGGGTATGCTACTATTCATAATGGTAGGTCACAATTCAATTTTTTTTTGTTTCATTAGACTCTAAAAAACATCTTGAACACAACTGTGTATATCAGATTTTGAAAATTCCAAACATAGGAGTGACAAACTTATGTTTAAAGGTCACTTATCACTTATTATTTCATTATTTTGTGTTTTCATGTTATTTTATGACATAAATATAAGAAGGAAATTTTCCATTGAAAAACATTGGGTCGTTACAAGGACCACCAATGTATTGCATGGGTTAGGGAGTAATACTGAGGCTCTACGTCCCTATATAATGAAAGTGTAAATTCACCTAGATTAAAGGCTATAGGGAGAGGTAATTCACATATACCTAGGCTCTAAGAGGAGGTAATGTAACTATAATAATGCTCCAAGGTGGGGTAATGCACCTCGACTGAGGCTCCAAGGTGGGGTGATTGATATGATGCAGTTTCCCAGGTGTATTTGGGAATGATGAGATGTCTAGTTACACATAGAATGCTTGGTATGATATAGTTGACTAGGTTTCTTTATTTTGGATTATATATAAGATATTGGATCACATGGACATATGAAATAGGAGTTTTGTTCAAATAGGGTTGGCCAAAAAAAATTGGTGTCCATATGTGTGTTCCAATATCCTTCATGTTATAACCTAGTGAGTGACACATAATTCTTGGTTCCCATTGATGATTACTTTGTGTATCCCAATTCATACCCAGATTGAACCCATAGACCTTGCTTTTTTAAATCGGAACCATTTCTTGGTAGATTTTTATATAGTTATTTAGTAATATCTTGGTGCTTATTTATGTTAATTTTTTGTTTTAGTTATTATTTTGACTTATTTTTTACTATATAATGTGTTAAATCTACCCATGTTTTATAAAGGAATTGTAGATTTTTTACTAAAATGGCTAAATCATGTGATTTATGTATTTTAAAACTTCTATATGTGAATAATAAAATCTAGAACTATATTTAAAATAAGTATTTTTGAATCTTTTTTATAAAATAAATTACAAAATATTTCGTGGACTATTTATATCACACTTTTCATACACATTCATGTGTGTGTGTGTAACTTCTATCCTTTAATAATAATTCCAAGATTGTGATTTCTAGTTATTTGTTTCCTCTTGTACAATTAATGGACATTGGAATTTTGTGACTTTTTGGGGATCACATGGAGATGTTTTGAGTTGTGAATATGGTTGTGACTTTATTTTGGAAATTTTATTATGAGATAATTCAACTAGGTTTATTTTGTATTTAAATTTTATTTGTAATTTATTTCTCTATATGTTATTTTTTAATGGTGAGATCGTGTATATAAAATCCATTTATGTTATTTATTATGATGAATTTTTTTATTATTGGTAATTTTTTTATTTATTTTTATCTATACCAAGTGGTATAGTCTCCCCATGAAACCAATAGACACTTGTTACAAGTAATTATCATTTTGTGTATAGGGAGGTGTTCATGACATTACATGGTAACACCGACTTAGCCACAGGAAGTTGACCCATACAATGTTATACATAATAAAATTAATTATAAAATAGAATTACAGTATTTTAGACATGTGTATAAAATGATGACCTACACAGGAAAAAACAGGTGTCTTTGGGAAATATGATTATTTGAATTTGGTGTTTAAAAAGTATCTTATGAAAACTCTAAATGGTTGGTTTCAATAGTTGATTTAGATATTAAATCATTGATAAATTTTTTAGTTTTAAAAGTGGAATACCCATGTTTTGAGTGGTGGATTCAAAATGAATTCAAATGAGTACTTGAAATGTGTTTATAAAATTATTTGGTTTTAATGGTTTTTTGGGACCATAATAATTAATTAGATATATTGTTTAGTAATATATAACCCATGGGGATTTTATTTCCATGTGAACATTGTTATGAAATGAACTAAATGATTAATTTTACTAGTTAACAAACCATGATAAGGGGGTGTATGGAATAATGGTATGTGTGTAATGGGTTATGGATGTGAAAGATAAAAGTCTTAAATGTTTATGGTTATAAATGGTAAATATGTTCAATGGTTGTGTTTTTTATTTTATAGATTAGTTAGTGATAAATAATCATGTTCACACTTATTAATAGTGGGTGTGGTATTGGATTGAAGCTCCTCCAATGGGTTGATCAGAATGATACTCTAGGACTACCAATGTATTACATGGGTTAGAGAGTAATACCAAGGCTCTATGTCCCTATTTAATGAAAGTGTAAATTCACCTAGATTGAAGCTATAGGGTGAGGTAATTCACGTAGACAAAGGCTCCAAGATGAGGTAATGTAACTGTAATAATTATCCAAGGTGTGGTAATGAACCTATACTAAGGATACAAGGTGGGATGATTAATATGATAATGTTTTCTAGGGGTCTTTGGGAAAGATTAGGTGGCTAGTTACACACAGGGTTCTTGGAATGATGTAGTTTACTAGGTGTCTTTAGGTGGGATTATATATAAGGGACTAGAGCACTTGGAGATATGAAATTGGAGTTTAGTTCAAATAGGGTTGGCTGATAAATTACAAAATATTTCTAGGACTATTTATATCACACTTTTCATACACATTCATGTGTGTGTGTAACTTCTATCTTTTAATTCTAATTAAAAGATTGTGATTTCTAGTTATTTATTTCCTCTTGTTCCATTAATGGACATTGGAATGTTGTGACTTTTTGGGGATCACATAGAGATGTTTTGAGTTGTGAATATGGTTGTGACTTTTTTTGGGAAATTTTATTGTGAGATATTTCAACTAGGTTTATTTTGTATTTAAATTTTACTTGTAATTTCTTGTTCTATCTTTAATCCAACCTATATGATTTTTCATTAATATGTGTAGTCTTGGATAAAATTAATCACTTTCATTGAATATTATGTTTCTGTAATATTATACTATCATATATATGAATCTTTTTCTCTATTTAGTAGTAACTTTGTGTCTTAATTTTTTTTATCATTGTGTGGGCACATTGTGATATAAATGGATAAAAGCTAGATCACATTACCGAGGAACACACCTCAGTATGTTAAGGACTTGAATGTGTTTTTTTATTTTTCAATTTATAATCGATAAGTTGAAGGGAGAATAAGATGTCTATGTCCTAAATGTAAATTTAGAACATGGTTGAAGAGAGATGAAGTTTATGAACATTTAATACTAAAGCAATTCTCTGGTCAATATTTGTGTTGGAGTTGGCATAGAGAATCAAAAGTTACAGAAAGATTGAGCACTGATGTTAATCCACATAATGAGGTCCCATGTTCTTCGACGATGTATAATGAAATTCAAAACCTCATAAATGATGCATTTGACACTGCAAAACACCACTATCAGCATCAAAACATATCAGAACAACCAGAGGAGGGTGGTACAAATTGCAACGTGAAAAGTGATGTTTTTGAGACAGTAACACAGACAGATCAAGATTTCAACATATCATTGGATCCTCCTCTTGATTCTATGGAGCCAAATGTAAGTTAAAACTTCACATTATGTCTTGATTTCTCATGTTTCCTTTTATGCATTTTATTGATTTCTGATGTTTTCTTTTATTTATTAATTTCTCGAGTGTGGTATACATCATTCCAGTTAGGCCTGTGTTTGAATTGGTAGTCAAGATTTTGGATGAAAAGGATTTAAAACCATCGTTGATGTGTTGAATAAATTCTCTATGCCTAATATTATAATATGTAATTATTTAATATCATCAACCATGAAGGTAAACCCTTCTAGCGTTCATATCCTATGACACCGTGAATCACAAGAACCTGGGATTTCCCCCATATATTGGTTAGATAATCCAACATGATAATACATTACCAAGGACTGAAACACCTTAATATTATATAAATCATTCAAAAAAATTATTCAATAGAAAATAAAATAGCTTTGATACAACATTGTGAGGCCATTACCTAGGTTCCACTAAACTGGTTCCCAAAACTAGTGTGCCACATGACCATAGGAATGCTTCCTAATATACAAGAGGCTTCCTACTAGTATTTAGGGTCCAATGAGGTATGTGGGGATAATATACCATATTTACCAGTGTAAAACAATATTATAAATCAATTTAAATTATAACCATGTATGTTATAAGAATAATCATGCATGATGTATTCAATTACAAAAATTGGGTAAAACCTCACAACCAATATAGTAAACATATCAGTCCATACAAGTGTTATGTGTTAAGGAAAAAACAAAATAAAAAACCACATAAAATCCAAAAATGGGTCTCGATTTCCATCCAGTACCCTTATACTTGCTCTATACCATATAAAAAACCAACCATCTATTAAAAGGAATTTTCGCTTATACTTCCCTACAACCATGAGATCTACTCAGGTATCAATGGCATCTTAAAAAGGGTGTGAGTATAGGTTAATAGGACACCACCAATATTGTCTAAACAAATAAATACTATAATAACAATAATAATGTATACATAAGTACGATTAAATAATGAACAAGGAATAAAAGGTAAACAAGTTCCATAATTAAATATCAAGAATTTGCCCCTGTATAGCCTTCGATTTTATGATGACATCAAATCCCACAAAACCTTTCTTCAGCCAGGTCAAAATTATATTCCATTAAAATAAATTGGTTTTACATTTTTATTAACAAAAATAGTAATTCATTAATCATTTCAAATTCATATATTATGGGGCACAAATCAGTTCACTCATATCATACACATAAGCTTTAGTGCATGGAAAGACATTTCAATACACTATCCAAGCATAGGAAACTTCATATACATCATATCAAGTCCATTATGTGAAATTTCATGTCTAGCCATCCCACATCAATAATAAGGAATTCCTTGTAAAAAATTATTACCCATGGGTGGGATCTAATGTGCCCCTCATCATTTACTAATCCATCAATACACATTCCACAAGGTCAAACACACTTGAACTTTTTATCAAATTACAATATCAAGGTTGAACCTATTTCATTTCACCAATATTCACATAGTTTATCACTTTCACTGCACTTAACGTAATTCCATAACTATCTTATTTTACTATTCATTCATAACAAAAACCATTATACATATTTTCAATTCCATTTATAACATGGATAATTCCCCATTTTCCATTCATTATTAATACCCTTAGTTATATCACAACACATTTAACCATAAAAGTTATGATAAACAACCACTTATTCCATTTTGACATGCTAAAAATATCTATAATTGGTTTAATTTCATAAACCCTTCAATTTATCATTTAATAACTAAATTCAAATGTTCAAGGGATTGTCACAACCCATGGGTGGCCATAAACCTAGTCCACTCTATATCAATATATCCAAAAACATCCTTGAAAGGTCCAAAACATCATCAAGTTGGTGTTATTTTATGATATTGTGTCTTCTTAGGTTTGTTTTTCAGGGCAGTGGTGCAGTGGAAGCAAAAAAGTTATTTTTTTTCTGGTTAGTGTTTTGTGGCGGTTTTAACATCCATTAAGAGTATACTGGTAATACATTATTTGTGGTTTAAACCACTCCTAAACGTATGTATTTTTATGGTTATAGGTAGTTTTAACCACCGCTACAGAGTCTCATCACCCATGTGCATTCGAGGCAGTTCTCGTGACTTTATCACTGGTTTTGCGGTCGTTGGATTTAATTTATTAGAGGTGGTTATAACCACAACTAATAAAATAAACTCGTGGGCTCTTCAAAACTACCGCTAAAGTTATGAGAACTTCTGTGAAATGAGGCAGCTGCAATGATTTTCTTAAACCACCCCTAGATGTAAAAAACCACCGGTAATAGTTTGTCGACACCAAATTTTGTAGTGGTTTCTGTAAACCACCACAAACCCATGTAGCGGCAGTTTAAACCACCACTAAAAGAAAAAAATAACTGCCGCTAAAGGGTGGTTTTATTTTAGTGTATCACACCTGGCACAAGCTTAATAGAGAAATCCATCTCTCGCTCCGGAGGTAGTCCTGAAAAGTAATCTGGGAAGACATCCTTGAAACGATCAACTACTAGAGGGAAATCCTTCTGACAAGTCCCCTGATCATCCAGATATAAACTCACAATCTAAATGGTCACTCCACCTTGCCCATGATGCTCGAGTCCAGCTCGACTCCCTTGGAGATCCCCCTCACCCTTGTATAGAAACTCTCTGCCCTCTAGTGACGTGAAACTCACTCTGCAATGATAGCAATATAAAAAGGCTCGAAAGTGTACCAACCAGTCTATCTCAAGAAAGAATTCGTAGCTCGTCATCTCTAAGATATAGAGGTCCCATAGAATGTGACACCCACAAACCACAAGGGGGCACTCTCTGCACTAATGCACACCTTCTGTTATAGTCCACAACGGAGTGTCTAGAATCATGATATCAGAGGAAGAAGAAACATCGAGCACAAGGCTCTCCTCAATGGGCGTAGATATAAATCTATGTGTAACACCCATATCGAAAAGTACTGAAGATAAATCAGAAGCTACTAGAATAGTACAACATACTATGAAGGTTTGGGATCCTGCTCCTGTTGGGTCTGTTACACGGCATATGCCTCCTCAGTGTCGCGACCCTGCGACACAGCCTAACTACCCTGAGCTATCTCGCCATGCTGCCTCTGAGATCCTAGTGTCTTGCTTCCACGACCACAACCACCATCTCTGTCTGCACGCCTTGAGGTACCCCAATTTCCTAACTGGTAAGAAGTTGTTGGTCCTTCTCCTACACGCGGAGTCTTCACAGAACCCCTCTCACTAGCCATTGGTAGAACCTCCCTTAAAAAGCGCTGCAGATGACCCATCTTGCCACAAGCTCGGCACTCCACTGGGTCACGTGGACACTGCGGTCTCTTGAGACCATCTTTAACACACTGGTAGCACATGAACTGGCCACCTAAAGTATTCCTATAGCTAGTAATGCCACTGTGGGAGAAGTTCATCAACCTCTTCATCTTACCGGTAGACATAGTACCAGATATTGGTGTCGAACTGCCCTAGCCCACACCACTAGATTCACATAGGTTCTGCTCTATAATGAGTGTCTGGTTCATAATATCATGTATTGTAGGCAACCTGAAAACATTCACCAGTGCTCAGATGTCTTATCGAAGAACATCCTCAAAGTGTCTAGCCCTCAACGCCTCATCACCCACTAGAACAAGTGAAAAATGCTGAAGCACAGTGAAGCGAGCAGAATAATCCATCACTGACATAGCGCCCTGCTGCAAATTCATGAACTCTCGATCTCAATTTTCCCTCAGCATCTCAGGAAAGAACAAGTCATAGAAGGCTTCTAGAAAATCTTCCCACACCATGTCTCAATGATACTCAGATTGGGTGGTAACATCCCACTACCTCTTGGCAGAATCAAGTATCATGTGTGTAGAGAGCTCAACCCTCCACCCTGAAGGCATCTCTAGATTCTCTAATATAATCTGCATCGACTCCATCCAAGACTCTGTAGCCTAAGGTCTACCATCCCCTGAAAATGTAGGCGGATGTTACTACTGGAAAACATGCGTTAGATCTGCCATAGATGTGATAGCCTGTGGTGTTCCCTAAAAGTTCTGTATAAACCACCTAAAGCCTTCATGAAACAGTGTCTCCGTGCCAGTGTCTGGTATAATGGCTGGCGCCGCATCTGGAACTGTTGGAGGATCAACTGGTAGCCCATGGCCTACCATCTCAAGAGTATAATCATCACCGCTCTCCTGGCGAAAAATCGGTGGTCGTCTCGGCAGCATGACTCTGTAAGGTGAAACACAATCCTTAGATTTAAGTTTATTTAAGACTGAAAACTAGGGAACCATCAGAGGGAATAGGATGAAGACGGAATTCAAGATTTAAAAAACAAGACTACATGGCATGTATATTAAGTACATGGTGTGTACCTGACTTTTCTTCCCCTGTCTGCATCCTTCGACACAACTTAGCCACACAACTCTCTTCTGAATAGGACCACACAGCGTGTATAACATCTACACGATGTGTATTGTTTAATTTCCAACTGCCTATGTCATTAGTGACACGGCCGGCTACTCGGCCGATACTACACGACATGTTACACCTGAATATGGCATGTAAACCACCCCATTTTCCCAAGCCACACGGATAAGTCCACACAGTCTCTCAGCAGTCGAAACTGGAAGGCGTGTCCCATAGGCACACGACATGTACTAGGAAGGGTAACATCGTCCTGTGTTGTTCGTGACATGGCTGGGTACCTAGGTCAGACTACACGGCGTGTACAAAATTGACATAGCGTGTTCAAACAAGATTTCCTCCGTCTGTGTTGTTAGTTACATGGGCGGTCTTCAGGTCTACACAACACGGCGTGTACAACATTGACATGTCGTGTTCTCCCAATCCATGCCCTACCCCGTGTTCCCACCCACATAGTCTATGACAGGGGAAGCGACTACACGCCATGTAGATAAAAAGTTTTCATTTCTTCCCAAACAGAAGAACACAAGGCATGTGTCCATAGAACTACACTGTGTGTATCTTGGTTTTTACAAATAGTAACCCTCAGAAACTACTCTAGAGCCTATAATTACCCTAAAACCACACCTATGTTCCAAATTTCGATCCATGAGGGCCCATACTCCCCACGAATCAAAGATTGGCATCTTATACATGTTATAACAAGGAAAACATGTTAATGATCCACCAAATTCAAGTTATTGAGGGCCCATACTCCCCAAAAACCAAATTTTGGCATCCATTCTATCAACAACCTCACACAACAATAACCTATAAAAAAGAAGGTATTTATCAAGTAGCTATCACAACAGCATGCTTTTCAAGCACAACAACTATCACAACAACATGCAATTTCTAATGCACCTACATGGCATGGAACTATGCATGGAATGTGATTTCTAGAATGTGTATAAATGATGCATGAGATGGAATACCCTCATCTCATTGGGTTGAAACTCAATAGAACCCATGTATAACATATAAATAGCACAATTACAAGTGCGTCACCCAACGGTGAAAATCAAGTCAACGATAAAATTGCAAAACCAGTAATAATTGCAATACTATGTAATTTGGCTTTTCCCTGTACAAAGGTTAGCTACTCTCAGGCATAACTTATTACTAACTACCATGTACGTCATATCCCTGAATAAGGATCCAAATAGTAAGTCAAAGAAAAGAAACCTCCCTCTGATCCGACTTTGTAACATCCCGGATCCGGGTTCCACTCAATGGGTGCCCCAAACCCGGTTGGTCACATGACCTCAAGTGCATTTCCCCAAATGCTAGAGGATACCGACTAGCAGTGAGGGCCCGAGTCTGATAATGGGGAAACTATGCCCTAATTTGTCAGAAGTGTAGCGTAGTGGTAAGGATAAATAATATTCAACAATAGAAGCAGTAAACAGTATGCAACTGAAATGTATAATAGAAGTAAAAGAGAACTAGAAGTAATATATATAAATATTCACAATGTCCCTATTCTATGAAAGCAGTCAGAATAGGATACATTGCAATACAATACAATACTACTTAAACTACAAGTTACAAGAAAACAAAAGAAAACAGTGTAACAAGATCTGAGCATCATCGCAAGCCTATGCTTGGTCCCATGCTCTTATACTCCTCTACAATAATCAATTACCTATATAGGGACTTTTTCCCCTGTCGACACCTGCAGCAATATAGTCTATTTGGGCCGAAGACATGACCCAAATAGGATATGAGAAATAAATCCTAATAGGAACCTACCAAAGGCATGTTCCCAACTGTCAGTGAAAATGTGCAACGACAATGTGCAGTAGTAAAATACAATAAACTAAGTAGTTATATTTCAATTTTAATATTAATTTTACCATTGAATTGAAGATATCACCATAGTGAATATTATAAGTAAACAGTCCATGTCCTCAGACATTCAAACACTTGCCCTCACGTAAACAGAGTCTTGACCACATGCTAACTGAACCACGACCTTAGGCTAATCAGAATCATGCCCCTAGGCTAATCAGAATCACACCCTCAGGCTAATCAGAATAATGCCCTCAGGCTAATCATAATCACACCCTCAGGCGATTGCCATCAGGAATACGAGATAATGCCCTCAGGCATGGAAACAGCTGCCCTCAAGGTAAATAGACCACTACCCTCTGGCTAAATAGAACCCTGCCATCAGACGCAAGCAACCGGGTCGAGCCCAACAGATAATGAAGAAACTATATAAAATTACTTTCAAGGAAATTTAAAGCATTCTAAATTTTATGGTATACCCTCGGGTAACCTAGACAAATGGATAAATAGAGGAATGCACCCCCGGGGTGGTCCTGGATCCAAGAAATGATCCCAAAAATCAGGTTATAATTACACTCAATTACCTATACAATTCTAGGCATTTAAAACAGCAATGTCCTCAGCCATACGACACCCCAAACATGGGTTCGTAGCACAAAGCTACACAAAAACACACTAAAATTGGAATTTAAACACCATTACACCTACCTCGATCTCCCATGATCGGTATACGAGAACGACACCTCAAAAAACACCCAAGAACAATGCATATCTAGAATAAAATAATTCCTGTTCAAACGAAAATAACTTTCCCTCGAGAAAGAATTGGCAAAAACCACTCAAGAAGAAGAAAGGGCTCACCCGTGCGGTTCCTATGTGATTGACAAAAGCAGAAACAGATTTCTGGTGCACGATTGGCTGATCTTCGATGCTCTGACCGTCCTCTAGATCTCCAACGATGTTCTAAGCTTCCTCTCTGAACAGAGGAGGCTACTGCCCGTTTTAAGCGAAAAAAACTGCATGGTGTGTACTCTCAAGTACACGACGTGCACTTTCCATTTTTTAAACTATTCCCCTGGCAGCTTCTCGCCAGAGTGGCACTATTCATCCGTCGACATGAGTACACGGTGTGTCTTTATGATTACACGGTGTGTACTATCGCTCCACTGGCGGCTACTTCACCACCTTACTATTCACCTGTTGACTGACTACACGACATGTAAATACCCACTACACGGTGTGTAGTCATTTTCTACACCTTTCATCGCCTGCAGGGCTACACGCCCTGTGTACTCAGCCCACACGGCCAAAGTACATGGAGTGTGGAAAAGTACACAGCGTGTACCCACAAAATTTGGGATTTTCCCACATTTTCCTTATTTTCTCAAAAACACTTAAGGAAAGTGGAAAAGAAGAAACCCATACCTCAAGAAGAAGAATTGGGTTCTTAAAATAACTCCCTTTCAAGATAACATAATTAGTTCATTTCATAATTGTTAGAAATTTATCACAAAATATCAATAATATCTTGAATATCTAAGAAAACTATAATTTTTTTTTTCGGATTGTAGTCTAGGGAATTCTTTAATCATAATTATTTTATAATGATATATATATATATCACAAATTTTTATTTCAAGAAATATATTGTATAATTTTTGTAGTAAAAAATCACATTTGATGAATTTTCTATAAAGTATCTATTTTTAAAAAGTAATTAGTTTAACAACAAGATATTTGTAACACCCTGATATTTTTATGAGATATTTTTCTTTAAATAATTATATAGTTTGGGTTGCACATAAAAATGAGTTTAAACGAACATCATAAATTTACTAAATTATTATGTGACTTTTATAATATAGCCATTAAATTGGGGGGAAATTTTTTAAAAAAATCGTGAAAAATAGAATTTTACAAATCATTAATAATGTATTATTTAATGATTTTAAAATTATGAACTTAATTTTTGTATGGTCATTTTATTCTTCAAACACACTTTCTTCAAGAATGATTTTTATTACATTTATGATTGAATAATATAATTACATTATGGAAATGTTTGAAATTTTATTTAATGAAATAAATTTCAACTTTTAAATCATCATATAAGATTTATCCAATGGTGAATGTTTGAGATTTTTTTTGAAATATATGATTTTTCAATTAATAGTGAAAAATATAATTTGTTTTTTGAAAATTTAATATTTTTTTAAAAAAATTTCAAAATAAAATTATATTTTATATTACATTCAAAATTTAAATTGTCAATATTTTAAAATAATTTAATCAATTTTTTTAAATGTAATTTAATCTTTAATTTAGTATAAAAACTTTTTATTTTTAAAAATAGTATTTTTCAAAAAAATAATTTTCATATCATTTCAATGATTTAATACTAAATTAAATATTGAAAAAATTTATCATAATTTAAAAAAATGGATTCCTTATTTTTTATCAGGAGTTTAAAATTTCTTAAATATTACCCTTTTATTTTTTATGAATATAAATAATAACCAGAGTAAATTTTATTACCATGGTAAGTTGTAAATTAGGCAACTAAAAGTAAAAGTAAAATGAAAATAATTTACACCAATTTTATTTGATGAATTATATTAGATCAGAAACACCTAATGTTTAAAATTAAGATACTTAATGATTAATTTTCTTTGAATATGACTTAGATATTATTAAAATCAATGAAAATTACAAAATTTCACACTCTTATTTTTAATAATAATAATATTTTAAATATCTCAAAAATCTAATTATATTCCTGAAAATAAAAAATATATGGAAATATAAATGAATTATATTCACCATGGTAATTTTTTACATTGTTTAGTAATTCAAAAGTTTCCATAAATACTTACACCACACTGATGTAGTAATTATTCAAATAAAATAAAATTTAAATAATTGATTTTAAAAATATTAAAATTAATATAATTTGAGATATTTGAATTGATACATGAATTATATAGATTATGTTTTCTTTATAGGAATAAAATAATATTTTTGGCTCTAATTTTACAATTTGAATTAATGTTTTCAAAATTCAATGTATTGAATAGAATAAAAATTGGCAATTATGATATTTTATAGGATTAATATATTAATAAATTATTTTTATTTATAAATATATTTGGATAATAAAATGATATTTTGATATGGTAAAAAATCATCTCTTATATATTTATGTATCAATTCATAGATTATAAGTAAAATTACTACCTTTTAAAATTGAAAAATTTGTTACCGTAGTTAATATTAAATAACTAATGTGTAATAAAACTGATAAGGATTATTATAATAAAAAAATTCTCTAAAATATATTAAATTATGATATTAAAGCCTTATCTTGGGTTATATTGCAATCCATGTCCATTTGGTGGTATTTAAAAAGAATTTATATTTATTATAGTTTAACCTTTTGAGAAATTCCAAAAGTTTCTCGCCCCTCAATTATAAATGGAGATGTCCCTCTCACTTATTTAAACCATATTAAGACTTCTAAATTGTCCATAATCTTCAAAATTATCTTATAAACTTCCATATATAAATTTCCAAGGTACATTTCTTCTTAAAAGTTAAACCCTAGATTTATTTATAGGAGATCCAAAGGAGACGTTTCGAAGAAATGGTAACCACTCTAAGTGATCACTTTCTTTTTCTACTCTTACATTACACTTCTAAATCTGTGATTATTAACAAAATATAATAAATTTATTATCCTCAATATGCAGAAATTTAATTATTATTATTAAAAAATCATTATACGCCACCTTTTCTATCATACATGATGTGAAAGTATCACACATTTTTATGTATGGATTATTGTCTCCACGTAGTGATACCATTCATTTTTTATCAGCATATTTTATAGATGAGTATTTTTATGGATTTAATTAATTTATATGATATATATGATATGTTAGTTTTTATGGAAAATTAATTATCATTTAGGTTTCCTTCATTCCAATAATCAAAAAATAAAAATTGTGTTCTTGCATACGTATAGCCAACCATCTCCATAATCAGTTTAACTTATTTGTAATCTTTTCATACTATTAATGATTATAAATATTTAAATAATTATTATGTATGGTTTCTAAAAAATGACTATAATTATGTAAATTATGATACCATAATAAATGAACAAGGAAAATGAATGACAAACCGAATCATGCTTATATAACGAAAGAGTTATCTCCTAGAACAATAATTTTAAAAACAAATTTTTAATAAACATGTGATTATAGGTAATAAATAATTAATATTTTGTATGATATATATATATATATATTGTTATGTAATAAATTTATTATAAATCCATAATTATTATACAGGAGGTTTGAACGTGAACATGGAAAAGGGGACTTGAGGTGAGGGATTTTTAACTCAATTTCTATTCTTTGGTTTAAATTTATACTTAATTAATCATGAAATGAAAATATTATGGGTGAAATATATTTTTATTAACTTATTGTTTATTTCAAATGTTTCTATTTTTATTTACATTGGATACACATATCAATTCATTTTATTAATTCTCACTTCAATGATTTGATTTGTTTAAAGGAGTTTCTTCTCACCTTTAATTATGTGGGACAAATTTCTTAGAAACTAATTTTTTCTCTTTATTGGTGTATATAATTCCAAAGAATATTCTTTTTATGATTAAAATTATCAATTTTATGGTATTTTTAACTCCATTTATGTTTCTTTCCTTTATGGGTCAAATGATTCAAATGATACCAAAGCAATAAGATTTTATTTCATAATCTCATCATTACTAAGGATTGTTTATGTTTAGGTCTTCATTAGGGAAGACTTATCTTACATGTACATGTTTTCTAAAAAAAAGTAAATGTTTTTTGCTAATTTTTTAAATAATTTTTACCCATCATTTATTTTCATACAATTTTTTTAAAAAATAAATCTTCTAATTATTTATCAAACAACGTACTTTATGACTTTTCCAACAAAAATATGGATGGATAGAATGAATATGATTTACCACTATCATTGAAGATTAAATATTTTAATATTGAATTATAATATTACATGGTTCTTTTCAAAGAAAATGTTTTCTTTCTTAATTTTACAACTTTTTAAAAAAATATTTCCAAATTAGAAAGGATATTCTCCTCATGTATTATTTCAAGTGATCATTCCAAATTATTTTCCATTTAGGAAACAATTATTTGATATTATTTGTGTTTATGATGATCTGATTCTAATGAAACCCATTCTGTTTTTTGCATCAGTTATACTTTGAATAAATTTGTTTCTTTTCATGATTTATGAGCGAAGAAATTTTTTAAAATATTTTGGATAGACATGTGATTTGTTATTTATTTAATGGGTGGTACCTATATCTCCCTCTAAAAAATTTGTTAAATATAGATAACTCATTATTAACAATGTTATATGAGAGATTGATTATATATTTGTAATGTTATTCATCTACATGATTACATGCTCATAGTGTAATACATGGGCCAATCATTGATGTCCATAAGATTATTCATGGAACTGTTTTCCAATATATAATTATTTTCTGGGGACTTATTTCATGTCTTTACTTAATGATTGAACTTGATTCTAATTATACATGTTCATAATGTTTAAAGATAATGTGTATTCCACAATTTCAATTTTTATGTCACTGTTACGCTCTCATAGAATATCTTCCTAAACTATTTTATGATTATTGTTTTATGAACTACCAATATTTATTCCATGAAACAAGATTTTTAACCTATGATATTAAGGATAGATATTTTCTAATTTTAGGTTAATGTTCTCAAACTCTTACTCTCATGTTATACTTATGTGATTATTGATAGCCCTCCTGTTTACCCATACTATGAATATAAGCTCACCCTTTATTATATTTCCTTTAACCAGGTCATTAAGAATGTTTTTAATTATGTTATGTGTAAGAAGTGTTCTATATGTGATGAAAATTTGAGATATGATATAGATTTTTATATGATACTTGTTTAATTTTCCAATATATGTAAGTGTTTGTCCTAATTATCAATAAATCTAATCCTAAAATGTCCATGTGTATATATGTGATCAAATATTTTCATTTGACATAATAAATTTTCATGGAGACAATTGGGGGGAATTTATCACTACAAAATCTAGAAATGTAATTTTTATGTTTTTATCACATAATTTAGAAGTGTTGGTCTCAGGATGTTACAGTTTTTATTAGATAAATGTTTGGATAAATTTGGATATTATGATGTTTTAAAGTGAGGTTATCTTAAGAGTTATAGATATCAATATGGGTATATATGTTTGTGGATGATCATGATTTTGGGGTCCTAGTATCCCCATTATTAGGTTTTAGGTTATTGAATTTGAAGGTGACTAATAGAGTATTTAGAGTCATTATTTTTTCTTATAATTACGCTTTATTATATTTTGAATTGTAAAATAAATGGAATGAGATAACATATGAGGATAAAAAAATTATTTAATGTTGAACATATTAATGTTATTTTTTATAATGATTAACATATTTATGGAAATATAATTAGGATTATATTAATATAACTTTATTAAAAGGAAAACCCATAGGCTGTGTGACAATCCATCACGTCTGGAAAGGCCTCAAGGTTTCAACCCCTAACTGAAAGGGTGATATGGGTGAAGTGACTACCACTTCCATACATGATGTCCTGATTATTATGAAATTTTCTTTTTAGTTAAATGATATTATTGATAAAATATATATTGATTTTGGGGAACATATTTTTGTTCAAATAGATTACCCTGGGATTGGAAAAGGATATTTTGATTAAGTGGTTAATTTTATTATTGTTGAAATTCATTATTTTAGGATCTCTATTTGATTATGGTAAACAAAATACTATGTGATATTATTTATGGAATAATGTTTTACGTGTATTTTGGAAGAATACATAAATATATTATGGACCGATGGTGATTCTTGGTATTTATAGAAATTACCATGTATCTTGATTTTTTAAATTACTATTTTTGTATTAGAATTTAATAGTCATCGATAAGATTCAAAGATAACTATTGAATTTATCTTGGAAAAAAATATGATCAAATACATTTGATTTTTTGGATTAGATATTAGTCTAGAATATTATTAAGAATTTTTAATGATAGTAATTTGTTTAATGATCAATGTTTGACACTGAGTATTACCATTGAATTTTGGTGACTAAAGTAGTTTTCTTCATTTGAAGGTTTAACAATTTTATGAATTATCTTATTATTATTAACCATTTTGGGTTTGATTCATTACTAAAGAAAGTAGGAATAGGTAGTTATTGAAAGTTTTATTTTTTGATCCACATATATTGATTATAATGATTCAGGTAAGAAAATATTCATCTTGAATACTCTTCATTTGGAGTAGAAGATGCGATTGTAGTGGAAATTGAGTAATGGACGAAATTATTCATGACATGTAAGTATATTTACTTATGTTCTAATTCTTGTTAGTAAAATAAGTCCTCATCCCTGGGAAAAGGGTCCTAAAAACAAAAACATTATCCATTTAATTGTCTTACTGGGAATCTAATGGCTACATACCCCATCACATATTTACTATTTTGTTATGGTTAAATTTCTTTATGCCAATATTAATATCACACTATATCAATTCATGTGAGTTATATTTTTATTACATATCCATGTTTTAACATCACAATTTTGTTATCCTATTCAAAAACCAAGTTATCTATTTTTCTGGATGACCTTTGTAGATCCATTTCATTATTTTCAGAAGAATGTTTTATTAACCCTTTTCATGATATGGGTTTCCAAAGTGGAATATTAGAATGTCAAAACATTATATAATGATAAAAATTATAAGGCTACAATTTTTTAAATGGGGGTGTGAAAATTTAACACCCCAAAATGTTTACATAATATTTCTCTTTATATAATTTGGTAGTTTTTTTCATGCATCAATGAGTTTAAACAAAGCTCAAAAAACAATTAAAACAATATTTGAAGATTATAACCTATCTGATATATTGGATAGAATAAGTATTTTTAACTTAATTATGTAATATAAAATATTCCTACACATTAAGAATTTATTAACTAATTTTTGAAAAATTAATCACTTAATTTTAGAAAAGACATTTTATTTTATAAATACACTTTCTTCAAGAATGATTTTTATTAATTTTGTGAGTGAATAATATAATTAATATTTATAGATTTTATAAAATTAATTTAATGAAATAAATCTCATTTTTAAAATTATAATATTATAATTATCATATTGTGAAATTTTGATAATTTTCTAAAAAAAATTATTTTTTAATGAATTGTAAAAAATAACGATTTCTCATTCATATTTTATTTTATTTTAAAATATTTACCAAAATAAATTAAATTTCATACTAGTTTTAAATTATAAATTATTTATTTTGATTTAAAATTATTCAATTAAATTTTTCAGATAGATTTTAAACTTTAATTAAGTATAAAAACATTTTATGATTAAAAATTTCATTTATTTCGGAAAAAATGTTTTTTCTTTCATTTGGAATATTTATATTTAATTTTAAATACTAAAAATTATTCATTTTTAATTTTGAAAAATAGATTCAATATTTGGATTCATGATGTTAAAATTTATTAAATCAAATTCTTTTTTTGTCAATTTGATCAGTAACCATTCTAAATTTTTTAACTATGGTAAAAGGTACATCAGGTTATTAAGAGTGAAAATAATTTGATAAGGACAATAAAATTACCCTATCACATAACCCAATTTTATTGTATGAATTAGATTATATCCTAAACATATTTGGTTCTAAATTAATTTATTTAATGGACGATTTTCCATTAAAAGGACATATATATTATTAAAATCAAATATAGTGACAAATTTTCAAACTCTTATATTTAATAAGTATAATATTTTCAACATGTAGTTAACCTGAAGATATACCCAAATATAAATATTCTATTAAAATATAAACTATTTATCATATTTATTTACATTAATTTATATTTTTGATTATTTATATTGCTACCCTAAATACTTACACAACACTGATACATTAATTATTCAATTTACATTAAAGTCAAAAAAAAAAAGAAATGAAAAATATTAAAATTAATATAATTTGAGATATATAAGGTGAGAAACGATTTAAATATATTAATTTTACATTTTATGGATATAATATTTTTTTTTTTAAATTTACATGTTATCTTGTCATTTTTAAAATTCCGTGTTGTGAATAGAATTAAAATTGACAATAATGATATTTTATAGAATTATTATTTTAATAAATTATTTTTAAAATAATTAAAAACATTAAAAAACAAAAAATTATTATTATATGGTCTAATATTCCAAAACATGTCCATTTATGGTCTAATTTATACCATATAATTTAAAATTACACATTTTAATATTGAAAATGTTGTTTTTTGTAATTAAGATGTATTAGGTTAACGAAGGTTTTTTTAAATGGATAACATTTACAATAATACCATTATTTGTCTAAAATATGTTACATTCTAAAACTAAAAACTTAATTTTCTTATATTTTAATCGATGGCCATTTTTTGGTATATGGATAATAAATAATTTATTACAGTTTAATCTTTTGAGAAATTCCTTAAGTGCCACTCATCTAAATTATAAAAGGAAACCTCCTCGCTGACTTCTTTACACATCAATTAACATTATATATCAACCAGAAGCTACAAATTTATCTTATAAACTTCTATAAATATGATCTAGAAGTTATTTTACTCTCAACAGACAAACCCTATACTCCTTTAGAGGAGATCCAAAGGAGTCATTTTGAAGAAGACACAATCTCTCTAAGCGATCACTTTCTTTTTATAATCCTCTTTTCCTCCTATAAGTTTTTGACTTTTTTAATAAAATAAAAACATTAGTATCCTAAATATGATTATAAATTATTATTGTTATGAAAAAATATTTATACACCTTATTTCCCATCTAAAATGATGTGAAAATATCACTCGTGTGTACGTACGACTTATCGTCTCCACGTAGAGATACCATTCATTTTTCATCAAAAACATTTCGGGATGAGTATTATGATGGGTTTAATGAATATATATTATGTATTTGATATAATAAATTTTAAATAAAATTAATTATCATTTACCTTTCCTTCATTCCATCAGTTAGAAAAAGAAAATAATGTTCATGCTTGTGTATAAACTATCATCTCAATGAACGATGTAATTATTTTGTATATCTATTCATAAAATTAATGATTATAAATATGTATATAATTATTATATATTATGGTTCAACAATGATTCATATTATATAAATTATTACACCATGATTAATACATAAGGGTTGGAACTTCGGAACAAAAACATGCCCAGAAAACGAAGTATTTTCCACACAAAACAGTAATTTTAAAAATAAATTATTAATAAACTGGGGATTAAACGTTATAAATAAATCATAAAAGGTATTAAAGATATATGATTACGTAATACCTATATAATAAATCCATATTTATTATACAATATTTTTAACTTGAACAAGGAAAAGTGGGACTTGAGATAATGGATTTCATAACTCAATTTCTAACCATTGGGTTATGATTTTGCTTCATTGATTATGTTATGATAATATTTTGTGTTAAATATATTTTTATTATATTTTTTTAAAATCCTTTATCTATATTTATAGTGGAAAAACATAATCAATTTATTTTATTAATTCATTGTTTAATGATATGATCTTTGTATGGAATTTGGGTCTCACTTTAATTTATGGAACACGTGCCTTATACACTACCTATTTCTTTTGTGTGGTGTATATACTACATAAAAATATTTATATGCTTTTTTCTAATTAAAATTGTTTTCTTTTTATATCGATTTATTTTTCTTTCTTCCATGAGGATTACATTTCAGATGATACCAAATCGGTAAGGGTTTTTTCACAATCTTATCTTTATTTGTGTTTGTTAATGTTTATATATTCTTTATGGAATATTTATCTACCATTTACATGTTTTCTAAAAATGTTTTAAAATTTTGTTACTATTTTTTATAATTATTATTTTCATTATTTATTTTTATTCAAAAAAATATTTTAAATGATATAATTTTTCATTTTACAAACAAGGTATTTTAAGACTTTTCAAAAAAATTAGAAGTATTTTTTATTAACTTATAAGGAAGAAACATGATTCTACTATATCATGATTCCATAATTATTTTAATATTAGTTTATATACATACAATTTTATTTTGATAGAAAATATTTTTTTTTGTAATTGTGTGGCTTTTTAAAAAAGGTATTGAGGATGGAAATTATATTTTCCTCGTCAATTATTCCAAGTGATATTTAAAAATCATTTTCCTGTTAAGCCATAATTATTTTATGTTACTTATTATTTATTTAGGATATGATCCCAGGATTCCATACTTGTTCTTTTTCATTTTTTATTATGTTTATGATGACAATAAGTAGATGAAACCCATTGATTTTTTCTGTTGGTTATACTTTTATTTTTTCTCATGACTTCTAAGATGGTGAATGTTTAATTATATTGTGGAATAATTATTTATGGTTTTCATTATGTGATGGTTGGGTGTTATATATACCACCAGTTCAATGGGTAAATATGTACAACTCATTAGTTAAAATTTTATTTGTGAACCTAATAACATGTTCACAATGTTTTGCGTTAACCAAATTACATTTTCACAATGTTATCAGTGTAGTTATATTTCATTTCCATAAGATTATGTGTTGACCTAGTTTCAATTACATATATTTATAGGAGGGACTATTTTCTTGTCATTAACATAATGAGTGAAATTGTTTCTATTTATACATGTTCATAATGTTTTAATTTTATTTTCATTCAATAATTTTTTGTTTCACTACAATGTTATGCTCTCATAGATTATGTATTTTGATTATTTAATGAATAATCTCTTATTAACTACAAATAATTATTCCATGACACAGGATTATGAATCTATGATATGTAGGATAAGGATTTTTAAATGTTAATTTCATGTTCTCATAGCCTTATGATCATGTTATTCATATGTGATTATTGATATATCTATTTTTTACTCTTATTGACCATTTGAGTCAACCCATTCTTATGTTTTTTTACTATGTTATAAAGAATTTTTTTATGTATGATATCTCTAATAAGGTTGTTATACATGATGAAATGATAGCATATTATATAGAGTTTTATGGTCTAATTGTTTATTTCTCCATGATATGTAAGAGTTTAACATAATTCTCTAAAAATATAAACAAAAAATGTCCTTGGGTATGTAGGTGGTCAAATATTTATTTTTAACATTCTATGTTTTTCTGAAAAAAATTAGGCCACATTTATCAGCATCAGTTCCAGAAATGTAATGTTTATATTTCTAACACTATATCCAGAAGCGTGGGTATTGGGCTATTACAAGATTTTAATATTTATTTTTCATAAATAAATATTATGTTAATGACATTTTTCACACACAACACCAAACCATAATGTTCCAAAAATCATTTTATTGAAAGATATATTAACCAATATAAGGTAGTCGTTGGATAAATATTTCGAAAGATATACAAATTTTTTTTGATATAAAGGTTCATTATAATATTGTTTCAATATGTTCATATAACTAACTAATAAAATATTTTTTTAAATAATATTTATTTTATAAAATGGTTTTATTAATGTTTAATATAATATTTATTGTCACTGACTTTGGAATAAAGTTTAATATAGAAAAACTGATTTCTTACAAAAAAAATTTCACAATATTTTATGGTTTTATTTTAAATTTTAATTTATAAATTTTAGAATTTGAATTTGAAAAAATGAAATTCATTTTTGAAATTGTCATAAAAAAATTTACGTGGGATTAATTTTATGGATTTCACTAAAAATATTTCTTTTTAGGTTAATTGTGAAAAATATTGTTTTTAAAATAAAATGAATTTTATGAAAATATTAGTTGATGAGGATGAATTTTAAAATCAATAAATCTTTTTATAAGAAAAAATATTTAAATTCTAAATAAATTTATTATCTTAAAAGAAATTCTTAATTTATAAACCCATATTTGAAAATTTAAAAAAATAAGTTAATGTTATTAAAAAAATTCATTTTTAATACATTATACATTTAGTATTTCAAAATAGAATTTTATTAATTTTATAAAATTAATTTAATATTTTTTTAAATATATAATAATTATCTATAAAATACTTAATATAGACCATTTTATATTAAATTATAAAGAATAAATTACCTTGGTAAATACTAATTACCTCAGTAAAAATTGGAAGGGGTAAAAATGGTTTAAGAAATAGGGAAAGCTGAAAACATGTTCAAAAATAGTAGTTTGGGGAATTTATGGACGTTAACCCTTTAAAAAACAATTAACTCTCAATTTTAGATCTGTATTTCTTTCCAGTTACTTCCCATTATTAATATGTTTAGGGAATTTTCAAAAAATGTAATGTCGTTTCACTTATAAATTTTTATTCCACTCCTCACATAGCCTCATAGTAGAACAAAATTAGTTCGGCCTAAAATTTACACCAAAATTTCCAAAATAAATTACTATCCACATTTATGAGGTTTTTTCTTCTCAAAAGACCATCCATCAAAATAATTACTCCCTTTTGAAAAGAGATAATTCAAGAAGTGTTGTATAAATTTTTAACCGCTCTTTTCTCAGTTCAATTTCCTCATGTGCAATTATTATTCAAAAAAATATTTCAAAACATATTAAAATTATACCATCATTATAATTAGTATTCTTTTATGTTATTAAAATTATGTTATAACCATTAAGCAACTTTTCATTTTCTTTTAATGAAAAAACCCTCTATTCTTGTGTTGTATGGACTACTGCATGCACGACGCAACATTTTCTTTATTATTTTACCTTCTTAAAATGATTTTAAAAATATGGAATGTAATATATAAGTATGATACATATCATATATTTTATATTAAATATTAATAAACCATATTACTCATAATCCTCATTCTATGTAAAATGAAAATATTATCCATGGGTATATGTTGACTACCACCCCCATGGAATGATTTATTTAAATTTAATTTTTTTCACAAACATAAATGGTTAGTAATGAGATTGTTTTAATATATAAATATTATTTCTATGAAATTAATTAGTTTTTGGAAATATAAATTGGACAACCTTGTCACAATATGAGTAATAAACAATTATGGAAAATTAAACCATCTAAAAGAGAATTATGAAAGAAAAATTGATTTCTTTATAAAATGAGTTAAATTTTTATAGGTTATATTATTCTTATAATTAATTTAAAATGTTAAATAAACCACTAATAAAAATTAAAAATATTTATTATGGTTCTGTTATAATGTTATTACAATTAAATCACTTCATAATCGTCTATAAATTATAGTATTTCTTGTTTGGGTCAGCATAACAACCTTCTTTCAAAATAAAATAAATTTATATCACGGATCAATATAGGAATTTAATTTATAGTAATGTATTATATAAATAATTATATAATTATTATTTTGGGTTATTCCACTGTGATATAAAAATTTAACACATTATTTAATAAACCACCCTTCGTTTGCGAAGAATCATCGAGACATGCTCATCGAAAAATTCATCAATAATGATCATAACCAAATAATGCCATAGAATGAAATTATAATATTATAAATATTAATAAAAAATAAATTCATGTGAATTTATTTATTTGTAAATGATGAACACTGAAATATAATGATGAACAAAAATGTTATTAGGAAACTAGTTCAAAACAATCAAGATTACTCACACCTGATAACAAAAATAGAAAATAAAGAACTTAAATAATTGTAGAGAATAATTTAAAAAAAAATTATAATGGTTTATAGACATGGAACATTTTATTTAATGTGTGACTAATATAGTTACATTTTTTATACTTGTTTTTAGAGTTCATTTTGACTATAAAGAATTGATGTAAGGGGTTATTTGTCTCAAATTTAATTTATTCAAACTTATTTCTTAATCTGCATCATGATACCTTAAATATAGTTTAATTAATGCATAATTATTTTTTTCCTGTATTAATGGTGTTTTTAAGATCCACATCATTTTATTATTTAATTTTCATTTGATTGATAAGATACCAATGTTAAATGGTATTTTGATAGAAAATTTTACTCAAACTATAAGCCTTCAACTACCAATCGTATTTCCAAATCAATATTGTTTGTGAGATATAATCCATCAAAAATTTTATTTTATTTTTAAAACCACTAATAATTTTAATGGGATATTCATGAGGTTTTACGTGTCCCCTAAAAATTCTTTTTTCCATTTAATCTTATTTTACAAACAGTGTTTCTTATAAGTGAAACTGGCTAGGCCTCTTCTTCTCAGTCGAGAACCTTTATTTTTCCATATTTGTATTCATTTTATGGCTCTAAACATATTTTTATCTATGAATTAATAATTTATTAATGTAATTTTATATTAATTTATCTTCTAATAAAAATATTTCTATTTTTTAATATTATCAATTTGGTACATTTCCATAAAAATTTAAAGAGTATATTTTTTAACATTTATGTGTGAACATGTATTTCTTTTACATTTTTCATTTTATATAAATCGTTATCTTTATGATTCAAGGGTTTCTAAAAGAAATTATATTTATCATATATATATAATATCTTTAAAATTATTTCAAAAGATCAAGTATAGTTATTATGTGCTAATAAATTTTTTTATAACATAAAAAATTTATTTTTAATTTATGTCATTTTACATTGACATATCTTATACATGATAAATAATATTCTCTAAATAAAACCATCCATTTTTTTCTCTTGATGACTTATGTAATATCCTTCTATTTTGGAGGAATGATCTATCACTTACTTTTTCATTCCTAATCTTCTTTGGTGTATAGATGTAGTTTATATTCCAATGTATTTCCTCAATAAATATCTTATTTTTTATTCCTTTGATTGAAGTGTGTTCACCTATATTAAATAAAATGTCTGATTGTGTACTTTTTTATCTTAACTATATACCCATTAAATAAATGTCACAAATAAAACACGTTATATTATTTTGAATGAAAGGTATTGACCAAAAAGTCACTAAATATAAATGTATACCCATTTATTTTCCATGGGTTTATCTTTTTAATATTATTGACTAATTATTTATGTTATAACATTTGAAGAGAATATAAATCCCATTTTATTTATATGGGTTCAATATGATATGTTAAATAAAATCCATTTTCATTCCATGGGGCCTTTATGTTAAAAATATTTGATGAAATTGATACTAAATTTTAATGATTTTTTAATTATATTAGATAATTATGATGTGATAAGTGAATTAGTTTCATGTAAAACTCATAAGTATAGATTAATGAATGGAACAGTCCAATATCACCCAATGATTCATTGGTTTAAAATTAAAATATCATGATATATACAAACAGGGGAACTATTTAGTGTTTAGAAAGCATGGGTGAAAGTTTGTAACAAGATAAAGTGATATATAAATCATTACAATTATGTTTTTTCACAAGTGTATATACATGTGTGTTACTGAAGAATGTAATTTTTCTCTATACGGATGGTTGTTTCATAGTTGAAAAATATTCCCTAGTTTAATATTTGTTCTCAAGACTATATTATTGTCTTATGAATCACCTTTTATGAGCCAAGGAATCACAACATTTTTGTTATTTTATTATTACATGATTCATGATCAATGATTTATTGAGTATTAGTTTCATATACATCTTGATTATAATCATTTTCTCATCTTATAATCACTTATGATATTTGATTGTTAAGGATTGTATTTACCCTTACAGAGAATATGTGCTCTATCATTTATTATGTTTCTATTTTCCCATTTTTTGAAGATAAAAAATATATGAAATATATATATGAGTTTTTTATGCGGAGAATTTGTGGGATATTTAGATGACTCATTTTAGATTAAGTAGTTTCATTTAAATTGGAAATTTGCAAATTTATTTAAAGAACATGTGTCAATTTTTTGTAATTATCTGAAACAATAAACCTAAAATGTTGTGATAACGTATTGTGAATAAATATTTACTTTATATTATGTGGATCAGACGGTAACTTCCTTAGGATTTTATAGATAGTTTCTTTATAGGGGTTATATAACATGAGTGATTAGAATGATATTTGTTGAGGACAAAATGAGAGTTATAAATGACATAAAAGGTTTATAAGTACCATTGTATTTTAATATAAAAGGTACAGACAACCCTTTATGTTATTTTATGTAATATTTGACGGATGAGGATAATATAACTTTTGTTCTAACCCTAGGGATATGTAAAAGGGATAGGTATAGGTATAGGATAACTTCATGAAATATTGGTAAGGTAGATATTGTGTGGTTTTCCAAATAATAACATCACTATCTAGATAATACATGTGGATTAATGATCAAGTACATATTTACCTAGGGGTAATAACATTGAAAACCGAATATTGTATATCAAAACAAACATCACCCAGTGCATGAAAAAAGAAATAATTTCAGTACTTTTTTGAAACTACAAAAAGATATTCTTTGGTTAATCCCACTATATTTATAATCAATTATAAAGGATTTATTATGTCAAGGAATTAGGATAATAATTGTAATAGAACCTAAAAAAAGGAAACATATATTTAACATAGAGGGATTTAGGTAGAATTGAAAGTTGATTTAAAAATTTTCAAAAGTAAAAATTTTAAGATTTATTTTTTCTGTAATTATCATATAATAAATATCTTCTAGAATTAATTACTCGTCACTCCTAATAATCTCCTTTTGGTTTTCATAATATAAGAAGCTCAATGAATCCAAGTTAATAGTGGATACCATGAACAATATAGAAATTTTTGAAATTTTCATCCAGACGTCATAATATTTGATGTGATAAGTATTATGATTATTCTAAACTAGTAAACATGAATTATGATTACAATTTTAAACTTAATAGTGGTTAAAATCACACTAAATAAGGTAAATATAAAGTTTTATAGAATATTGGGTGATGATGATAATGAAGGAAATAATGTTAAAATTAATTTATTTTAACAATGTTTTAACAGTCGTCAACGTGAGTGTATGAAGTGTTTTGGTCGATATTTAATGTGTAGAAAATTAGGGTATAGATAAATTAATTATTGAGGAAAATTGAGTAATCCAGTGGAAACTATAGAAGAAAAAAATAGTCCATCATAATGTACCACTGATAATTCAAGGTCCTAAATATGGGTAACAAAGAAATTATCATTGTTATTGACATAATATAATGGATGAAATAGTTGATAAGAACAAGTAACCTACAATACATTAGAGTTCCTATGTAAGCACAATTATATAAGTATCTTCTGAGGATAATGTGGGGGGATGAACATTGACAATCCACTCATGAAATGTGAATGTTGTATTTTTAACTTATATAACAATCTTTTTTGTACCAAGAATATTTTTTATGAACATAGAAAGACCAACTTTATAGATAAATGTTTATTTTTTTAATAAAACTTTTTGTTCCCCAGTATTTAACTGATTTTTAATAGATGATTAGAATAATAATTTTCCTATAAAATCAAATTATTCTTCCTTTAATAAAATTTTATTTAATATTAGGAATAGAATGTATCTCTTGATAATGATAAATTCAAATATTGTAAAATATGATCTAAAAGTCTATCCACATTCATTTATCAATACAAGGATGAATATAAACTCCCTTTATATAACATTATTCGTATTATATTTGGATATTTAGAAAAAAAAGGTTAAATAAAAAAAAATTAATTATATTCATATGAGGATGTAAAATATGAGTACACTAGTCAATCCTAAGATATTTATGATGAAACCACACTAGAAATTAAATCTATAATACCTTTACTTTTAGAGAGTAAAAATTAAAATATAGAGGATCTAATTTATTTAAGAGGTAAAAATTTAACAACTTGATATTTCAGTATGTATTTTATTGAAATAAATATTATTTTAACTGTGTGTTTCACAAAAAATAATATACATTAATGAACCATAACTCATTTTATTAAAATGAATTTTAACAAATATATCGTATTTTTTGAATAAGATAGTAAAGAGTCATAAACAACTTATGTAATAATGTTTACTTTTAATATAGTTTCAACAAAGGAGGATAATCAATTTCTAAACCAAATATAAGAAAACAATATTTTATATAACATAAATTTTTAATGATTTATATATTTATTATTATCGCTGATTTTAGAACAATAATTAATATACCAAAAACTGATTTCTTATATAAATGTCTGTCATAATATTGTATGATTTATTTTGAAATATATATTTAAAAATTTTAGAATGTTTATTTTTAAAAATTAAATCTATTTTTGATATTAAAATAATAATAATAATATAATATTAATTTTGGGTATTTTTATAAAGATAATAATTATTAAGTGAATAGTGAAAAATATCGTTCTTACAAATAACATTACTTTTATGACATTATTTATTTATAATTATGAATTTATAATTCATAAAAAAACTTATAAAACTAAATATGTATATTATAAGTTATTTTATAATTATAAAAAGTATTTCTTAAATTTATATACCAATATTTTAAAACATAAAACAAAAGTTGTATTTTAAAAAAAAACATTTTTTAATAAATTATAACATTCAAATCTTCAAATTGTTTTTTTTAACTTTTAAGAATATAATATAATAAATTGGGTTGTAAATTTTGATTCATTCGATATAAATTATTTATTACGTAACCTTTTATTTTCATTCATAAAAGTTATATTAATTGTGTAAAATAAACTTACCTTGGTAAAAATCAACCGTTGTAAAAAGTGATTAATAAAGAGGGAAGACCGAAAAAATATTTAAAACATGTTTATGAATAATTATTTGAGAAATTTATAGACCATAACCCTTCCTATATCCATTATTTTATAAGTTTTGGAGTTAAATACCATGATATTGAATTCCCATTATTAAATAGTTTTGGGTATTTACAAATATGTCATGCCTTCTCACATATAAAATAGGAACTCTTATCATCACTTTCACTCAAAAAACTCCCACATGGATTAGGAAAAAAGCATACCATCACTATCTAAAACATCCCAACTACATTAAAGATGTTTTTTTCTTCTCAAAATATCATCCATTAAAGTATTAACCCCTTTTAAATATGAGATCAACTGAAAGTGAGGTAGAAATTTCTAAATGCTCATTTCTCATTTTTTTTATAATTATGTGAATTTATTCTTCCTAAAAATCATTTAAAACATATTAAAATGATAAAATAATTATCATTAGTATAATATTTATTTATTAAAACTATCGTATAATCATTAACAACCTTTCCCTTTTCTTATATGAAAAACAAAACTATCATTCGTACATTGTGCAGGCTAACCCCTACGTGATGCAATGTGTTTCCTTTTATTTCACCCTATAAAAGGTTTTTATCAAAAATTAATTAAATATATATGTATATAATTAATTCAAGATTTTATATTCTAAAATGATAAACTGCATTACTCTATTTCTTTATTCTAAAGAAATCAAATTCATTATCTACACATATGTGTGCACTACCACCTCCATATAATGATCTATTTTAATTTTTATTTTCATCATTTCCATACACATAGAGTAATGAGAAAGATATTAATTTGTAAATATTATTTCTATGAAATTATTGTGATTTTCAGAAGAATTTCATTACGAACTATGAAAAATATGAGCAATAAAAAATTGTGCTAATTTCAACCATCCAAACGATAATTCTAAGATAAAAAAATGATTTAACCATACTATAAAGTAAATTTTTATAAGATATAATCTAGTAATAGTTCCTAAAAATTATGAAATAACACACAAATAAACACTAAAACATTTCATTATAATTATTCCATAATGATATTAAATCTAAATCACTTCACAATAAACCACCAATTATAGTATGACCTTTTTTGGGTTGTTTAAACAACAACCTAAAAAATGTAATAAATTAATTGCATGGATGGATATGGGAAATTAATTTATTTTAATATATGGTATAAATAAGTAAATAATGAGTTTTGTTTCTAGAAGTGTAATATAAAATTTTAACTCTTTATTTAATAAAATACCCTTCGTTAGTTAAGAATATTGAAAACATACTCATCGAAAAATTCAACTATAAGCATCATAAACCAAACTAATATATAATGAAATAATAATATTATAAAAAATTATAAAAAAAATTATATAACCTTTTACGACCTTTTAATGGTGACAATTGGGTGATGAATGAAGAACAACATTTCTATTACGAAACTAATGCAAAGTGATCAATATTATGCACAACTGATATTGAAGATAGATATTAATTAACTAATATAATTGTTGATAATAATTAAAAATTAAATTTATAAATGGTTATAGATGATAAAAATTTTATTAAGTGGGTTATAAATATTTTTAATTTTTTATAAAATAGGTTAGAGTGGATTTTGACTAAATAGGAATTGAGGTAAGGGGTTCTTTGTCTCAAATTTAATTTCTTACGTCATATTTACTAATATACACCATGCTACCATTAATAAGGTCTGATTTCATCATAAACAATATATTTTACCATATTCAAGGTGTTTTTAATATTAGTATCATGTTCTCTTTTAAATTTATTTTCATTCAAAAATACCAAAGTTAAAAGGGGTTTTTATTGAAATGTTTCTCAACCCATAAGTTTTTTTTTCAATCTTATTTTCAAATAAATATTTAAAGTGATGGATATTATATAAAAGTAATTTATATTTTTCTAAAAACACTCATCATTTTATTTTTATATTCATGTGGTTATACATTTCCTCTAAAAATTTCATTTCCCCTAGACTCATATTTTACCCAAACTAGTTATTTTATGTAAAATTTACTATGTCTCTTATTATCGGCCGAGAAACATTATTTTTCAATATCCATATTCATTGAATGACACTGAAAATTTATTTTTCTATGACTCAATAATTGATCAAGTTAATTTCATACTACATGATCCTAATTAACAAATTTATGTATATTTTTAGTATTTTAGGTATGGGTCTTTTTCATAAAAATGTGAGAAGGTTTTTTCTTAATGTTTATGTGTGAATACATCATTATTTCACCCATATATTTTTATATAAAGATTTATCTATATATTATGATGGTTTATAAAGAAAATTTGTATTCTACAAGATTTAAAAAAAATCCTTTTGAATGATTTCAAATTTTCATGGATATTTTTTATCTCCAATGTAATTTTTCTTAAACTTATAATTTTTTTTCATCAAATTCAATTTCCTTTCAAATATATTATGCATGATTGATTATATTATTTAATTGTGGCCACAAAACCATTTATCTATGGATATAATATTCAATATAATTCCCTTATTGAGGAACTTTCTATCTCTATTTTTGTCTTTCCTATTCATATTTAGTGTATAATCGTAATTCCTCATCTAATGTATTTTCTATGTAAATCCCCAATTCTTTATTCTGTTGATTTAAGGTTTTAACCATGATGGAATTAATTGAATGATTGAGAAAATTATTGTTTTAATTGTATAACCTTAACATATTTTAAGTGAATAACTTATAATTTACTATCTTGATTGACGGGTTTTTACCATGAAATTAAGGAATATCACTGGATACCAATTTATTTTCTATGAGTTTATCTCTTTTATGATTATTGATGAATTATTTATGTTATACCATTTTAATTGAATATAAATCCCATTTTATTTCCATGGTTTAATTATAATATATTGAATGATACGAAATGTATTTTCATAAAATATTTATTCTATAAAATGTTAATGATTTTAATTTTAATGTTTTGTGAAACTAATTTTATTTCTATGGGTTCTGTATGAGTGGATAAGTGAATGATTTTAAATTGGATTTCATAAGAATGTATGAATAATGGTTGGGGTCCCATATCACCTTTCAATTCATTAGTTTCAATTTTAAATTTTATGAGATGTATAAGTGATAAGAACATAATTTTTATCAAGAATGGGTCAATGTTTGTGACTCCCCAAGGTGATGTATATGCAAGTAAAATTTTTTAATCCCACATAAATGTTTAAAAGTGTAAGACACTTGAATTTAATGTTTTCATATAATAATTTTTGTTCCATATTTGAAATTTATTATATATTTTAATGCTTATTTTCAATAATATTTTATTATCTCATGGATTATGTTTATTAACTGATGTTTCTAAACTATTTTTACTCATGTATTATACCATGATTTATGATCCATTCTTTGTTGGGTTTAATTTTCAAATTTATTCTGATTATATTCATATTCACATATTATTCTCTTGTATAATATTTGATTGTTAATGATTATATTTAACCTTACTTTGAATCTGATCTCCCTTATTTATTATGCTTTCATATCCCCAAGTTATGAGTATTGGAAAAGTATGAAATGTATAGAAGAGTATTTTATGTGGAGAATTTGTGGGATATTTTCAAGACCCTTTACTGATTAAGAAACTTTTTATATATTCATAAAATGTTCAATTGATATAAATTAAATGGGGTTTTTAGTTAATGTCTTGTTGTAATTTTCTAAAAATATAATACTAAAAGGTTTTGTGAATTTATTATAATAAAATATTCTCTTTTAGAAATGTGGATGAGAATGTCACATTTATGAAAATTTATATTTAGAATAGTCATTAAACTATTTTCATTTTATTCTTTAATAATAGTATATATGAGTATATATTTAATTAATATTACCAAAAATTTATGCATGTAATATATTTAGACTCTACTAATCAAAGCTGTGATGACTGTTGGGGAATTTGGATATTCTAAAGGGAAAATAATGAATTCAAATTTTACACATCTTTTATAAAAATCTATCTTAAGTATATCATCGGTTTTCACCCTTGTTTAATGATAGAAAGATAAAAGATTCACTATTTGGAAGTATTAAACCCATCTATATTGATCAAAAAAATCATCAATATGGAGTATATAGTACTTGTTATTTATTATGATCATATTAAGCTCTTCATAATCAATTTACAGACACATCTATCAATATATTTTTAACAATGTTATAATATACCCTATAGTGGGACACATGGGAATATAAAACCAATTTCAAAATTATATTTATGATTCATAAACAATTACTCTAATTCAATGGGGTTCATTATGTAAAGAATCTTTTATATAGGCATTTAACTACTTTTGATATCAATTGAAACTTCTACCTTGTGATATGGGGGAATACCATATAACTCTTTGGGAAATAAATTAACAAATTCCCATATAATTATAATGTATTCAATACTGAGTTCCTCCCCAAAAAATTGATCCATATTTCTATCATTATTGGGTATCAAGGACTATATTAAAGAAATTATTTATAAAGAGAGATCAAATCCATCCTTAAATTGATATTTTATCATGGGTTTAATTTGGATGTTAAATTAGATTTACCTATCTCAATAATTAGTAAGAAATATCTATATAGAGTGGTGATAGATTCTTAATATCACATCACACCCTACTAGCGGGAGAATAACTAGATTTATAAGATGTTCCATCCCAAAGACCTCAATCGGGTAAGTGTTATTTACTTATGATGAAATCATCATACCACTTTTTGTTTTCTCCAATAACTCAACATCAATGATTTCATTTGGGGAGTAAATAACCATAAAAATATTTCAATATATGAAGGAATATGATGAACCATAATCAAATAAAATGTTCATAGATATTTAGAGGATAACAATTTTTCCTTTTACTACTTAATTATCATGATGTATTTTAGTTGTAGTGATTTAATTGGTTTTTCCTATCTACCATGGTTTTAGAGGATGTTTTTATATATTTTCCACATTATACTATGAATTATTTCACTATTTTTCATAATTCCCAATATCATTATATTTTAATAATTGAAGTGTATGTGGTTCATTTATCGGGACCTTCTCTTCCTATATTTTGTTAATTGGTATCCTTATATATCATTGGTAATTGACTATCTAAAGTCATTATATTCCATAAAAAACATCTTCATGGTCCTTTAGGGAAATCACCTAGGTTATTCCTCCCAAATTTTTAACATTTAAGTGGTTGAACTTACATTACTCTATGTTTTTTTTCATTTATGTTTACATGAAACTTTATATCCATTTTCTGATCGATAAATAAATATGAATAGTGAGAGTATCTCATTTACTTTTCCACCTTCTAAAGAGATAAAATAAATTTTATTTACAAAAAAAATCATATTATATCAAACTATTTTTGATGATTTTGATTTATGACACTGAATAAATGATCGATTTATCATTTAGAGTAAATAACAATGTTAAAGGAATACCACTAAAGTATTGGTAATTATTCTTCATGTGAACTAATTTATTCATTAGTCTCCTTAACAAAACCAAAAAATAAAACTTTATCATAATGTGAATCTTTTATGTAAAATATTAATTAAAATTTATTTTCTTGAAGTCTTCCATTCCATGGAGTCAATTTCTTCTTTTTTCCTCACATTACAAATCATGTTCTACCATTAATCCACATTACCTTAAAATAATGAACATCTAAAATTATCTTGTCATCCTCTAAAAATTGAAGAATGGAAAATACCATTTCTATTACATTGATCCATTAATCCTTAATTAGTGGGTCAAAAGATCTTGTAATGGATTGTGGTTATTATCACAGTATGGAGTTAATAAAACATTTCTCCTTATTTGGTACGTTTTGAAGTTTTATTTGAATAAAATTATTAATCATAACCTAATATATCATATCCATTATTATTTTTACACTTTCTCTCATCTCATTTATTTTTTTCATTGTGATAATCATCATATTTTCCATTCCACCCATAGTTCACTCTGTTCTTCTTAAATCCATCCATTTACTAAATCCAAAATTCCTTAAGGGATTAGTAAAAATAATATATTAATAAAATTAGAGATAAAATTCATATTCATATGTATAATAAAACCTCTAACATATTAATTTATAACTGTGTAATGTTATCTTATGAAACATTGGCTCAACTTATATCTATTTTGGTTCAAATTAAATTGATTAATGTTTATTCAACTGAAAACCAAAAAAACAAATCATTCCCTTATACCAATTGATATGAACCAATCATTAATAACATAAATTTCATATCATTATATATAGTAATACATTAAATACCACAAAATAAAATTCACTTCCATATCACAAATGATTAGTGTATTTAGGGATTATAATATAAACAATTACTGGTTAGAGGCGGTTTATTAGTACCAGTTTTAGTAATCATTGAAAAATAAATTCCGTATAAAAATAATAATATCACAACATTTAGTCAAACCATCCTTATATATTTTTTATTTTAATAATTAGAAAAGGTTTTCATTAAACAACTGTAAAATGTTTTAAAAAAATATTTCCTACCACTACATTGATCCCTCTATGTGATCCCAACCCCTATCCTCCCCCACTCCTGACCTCCTCCTATCCCCTCCTGGTGTAACCCCAACCCCATCACCCCACCTTCTAATATTTCTCTCTCCGGTGGATATAAAGAACCCCCACTCTGACCACCATCATTTTTCCTTGTTGGTGACCTTGACCGCCACCCCCACCCTCAACCCATCTCTTCCCAATGGTGATGCAAACCCCCTCCCCTGTGGTTCCCATCCTTAACTATGACGCAAAACCCCCTTTGATCGCTCTCTCCCAGGCTCTGATCCCCTCCTCACCGGCTCATATCATTATCCATTCAAACCATGCACACGAGAGACACATCCCCACTATATTCTCAAACTTCGAAGGGACTATCCATATATTTTTTAATGTGTTCTTAGTGATTCTTCCAGGTAAATACCTCCAAAAATCTTCTCCCACCTCATCATTTTCTCCTTATCCTTCAAACAATTGAATGTTATGGACGACCAAAGGTTTTTTTTAAATCAATTTTAACATGTCTTTTTGTGATTTTATCGTTCCTCTTAGCCTCTAATGGATTCCACTACTTTGTTGGAGTGATTTAGTAACAGATGTTGTATAAGTGTTATATCAGAGGTTGGATGTATCTATTGCATAGTTCATTAAATTAATAAACAATTATTTCATGCCACTTTATCCTAGTATTAATATTTCTAATAAAATTATTATATTTATGTAGAAATCTATTTTAATGGAATATATGTTTCTCTAGTTTTACATTGAATGTGAAGGATTTTTATATGAAAACATATATTTTGAATTTATATGAAAACAGGTATTTTACATTTATTTCTCATCTACCATGCACTCCTAACAATTTATAAAATACTAGAATGTATTTTGTTATGTGATTTCATGAAAATAATTGATGTTTTAGTTCTTAAAGTACTTTTTAAGGGAAACTCATGAATTTAAACGGTTTGTATGATTTTTTAAGAACTAATGTTGGGTTACTTTCAATATAGTGACCTTATGATGATTTAGTAAATATTATTTCCAATGAAATTTTATAAAGAGATTTAAACAAGTGTATTAAACATTATGGTTAGAAAATTTCATAAATATTTCTAAAATTTAACCATAGATTATGTTTCTTGATATATTATAGAAGTTGAAATGTTATGTCTTGTTGATTCCCTAGAGGAGGGACTTATATTGGTTATTATTGAAGATGAAAGAGATGGGTATGTTTTTTAAAGGGTTTATAGAGGTGGGGTGAGCTTATATGTTGCATTATTAATTATATTCATACGTGGTAATGGATATGTGACCTCTATTTTATAACATTGGAAGAAATACCAACTTTTTCTATAAATTTTGGTTCACATATAAAATGAACATAAATGGTAGAATTAAATATAAGAACATCTATTAACCTAGAACTTCTGGGTTTATTATTTTTAGCTAGACAATAGTGTTTTATATCCATAAAATGTATAATGTGCATTCAGACTTTTAAATGTGTGATATTGGTCTCAGATAGGCCATGGGAAATACTTCAAATATTTATCAATGTAGATAATTTTAAATGTAATGATCCCTCCTTAGTTACAACACTTGGGTAGAATACACCATTTTCTTTTTCACCCATAATAATTATATCATTCACATATAAAATATAAAAAATTGATACATCCTTATCATCTTTAATTTAGTGGATTTTCCCACACTTCCATCATTAAATATTAAATATTTCAAGAATATAACTAACTTTACATACCATTATCTTTATTATTATTCTAACATGTATAGATAATTTTTAAATTTTTATTTTACCTATTTGATTATGAATTTAATATTTTATATTTTATTACAACGGGGCAATAAAAAATAATTAATATATATAAATGTTGGTTTAATTTACCTTGAAACACACCTCGATATTCCAAAGGTATTGGAAGAATTTTTACATTATGAAATTGAAAACCGATTAGTGGATGGTAAAATAAAATATTTCCTTTAGAATATTAAATTCAAGTGATGATTGAAATAGAAACACAATATATGATAACATGATATTGAAATGCTTTCCTACTGGTTATTTATGTTAGATTTTGCATTGTGAATCATGGAAAGTCAAAAAAAATGAAAATACTATAAATTAAATACTAAGTGACCTGGTAGAGAAAATATTAGTTTGAAATCTGATAAATGATGTGTTTGGTTTTATGGAATGAATTTTATATGATTTTAATATATCAAAAAAACCTTTATTTGATCCTGAACAATATAATATTGCTCATAACATTAGAAAAAAATGAATCTTATGGATTAGTCTAATACATACAACAATAACTATATGTAGTGTGGGACAAGTATTCAAATATATCCTCTTTTTTTCTGAAATTATATCATATTAAGTGTCTTTGTGGAATTAATGACAAAGAAATGTACCTAATTTTTGAGTGTCTTCATGATTCATTTTGTGAATCTAAGATCCCTATATCATTATATGAGATGAATAATGTCATAAGTAAATATGAATATGATTATAAAATGATATATGGTTTGCCTAATGATTGAATGCTTTACTGGGGAGAAGAGTCTGATAAATAAAAATGAACAATATTTTATACAAGAATATGGAACTCAATGGAAAAGAATGAGAGTATAAATCAATGCAACCCTACGAAGAAACAAAAGTAGAAAACACCTTTAAAGGTATTGCATAAAATTCTAGTGAAACTATGCTTACAAATATTATTCATGAAATCTAAAACTGCATATGACATAAAGTTATATACTCAGTATATTAATAATATCTTGATGGGAAGTCTAAAATAATCAACATCATGGAAGATGTTCTATTCTCAATTTTTATATTTTTAATTAGGTTTTAGGAAAATACATTTGGGATTAGAATTTGATGGTTTACCACATTTGGCACATTATGTACTAATTATTGAATTTGGACAATTGTTTTGATCCCATTTAATCTAATAATATGGATGTGTGTGAATAAATCTCATTTCACTATTTTGATGATTACTCTTGGAAATAAAATTCATGGAAATGACATTGATGTATTCCTTTAACCTATGATCAAAGAATTCCAAGAATTATTTTATGATGGAAAAGAAAAATAGGATGCTTCAATGTGAAAGTTATTCAAATTTAAATTTTATATATTGTGTGAAATTAGTGACTTTACTAAATAATAAAATTTATCTAGTTGGAACACTCATACAGGTTTGTCTTGTTCAGTTTCTAATATTGATTTTAAACCTCATTTATTACCTCATAGAAGAAAATAATGTTTTATGTGTCATCATAAATTTCTTGATGACTCTAATAAATTTAGGTTTAATAAGACATGATTCAATAGAGATATTGAAATGAGAATGTTGTCAAAGGTGTTATCGGGTACAAAAAATATTGGAAAAATTACCGAATGTCGTAGATAAATTTGGAAAATTACATCATTTTAATGAATGGGAAATGTGTACGAGGTATGGTATATTAAGAGGATGTAATAAAACAATGGATGAAAAAGAGTATATTTTTCAAAATTCCATATTGGGATATTAATTTTATAAACATAATATTAATGTAATGCATATTGAGAAGAATTTCCATGAAAATATAATTTTTACAGTGTTTAGTGAGTAGGGAATGTCGAAGGATCACCTTAAAACTTATAAGGATTTTGATTAAATGAAGACAAATAATAGTTTTTTGTGAAAATGAGTATGTTCTATATAATTTGGTTATTTTACAATGAAAAATCATGAGAATCATATATTCCTTCAAATATAAAATTATTTAAATGTGTTAGATGGATATTCAAGTAACATATCAAGGTGAATTAACTTAAAATATTGAAAGTTGTGTGAATTGAAAATTCATGAATCACATATTATGATAGATAAATTGTTTCCATTAGCTCTGCAGAATACATTACCTAAGATAGTAAATGAGGTTCTAGTTGAGTTTTGTACCATTTTTAGAGAGATTGTTTTAAAAACTCTATCTCTAACTGAGCTTGATAATCATCAAGAAATAATTGTTTTCACACAATGTCATTTATAGATGTTATTTCCCCATTAATTCTTAATTTTTAGATACTAAACATTTATTAATATTGTGATTTTTTTTTGTTCTGGGTCAAGTCTCTTATTTTGGTTAATTCGGACTCATCCAAGTTCATGAGATGGATGAAGAGTGTTACGGGGGTTGGGGACACTAAAGTGGAAGAAAAAGGAGTTTTATGGGAATTCTACATGGTTTATTCCTGGTTATCTCAAATCTTACTAAGCATCCCATGTAACCATGCGGCCTTGTATAGAGGATTTTGAACATTTGGCGCATGGTTAAGCTAATCATGCAGAGATTTCCAGGGAACCGTGCAAAGTGGTGATTTTCGGGCAATAGCTTATGCATGGGTTCCGTGTGGTTTTACAAAATGAGCAGTCTAGTAAAATTGAGAAATTTAAAAAAATGCAATTATGGGACATTAGGGATCACCCATTATTTTCCTCCTCTCATACTCCTATATCCCTACTAAGGATCCAAAGCTCCCAAGCGTTTCTAAGGGTGTTTCTCCTTCAGCACTAGGTTGTTTCGAGTGATGTTGGTTGTGGATCGAATATCCATGTAAGTCTAATATCCTCTTTGCTTCTTTTTCTTAGTTAAGGATTGTATATTTCCCTCTTCTCTGTCCAAATATCTAAATCTTTTACATTTCCAATGAGATATTCGGTGAGGTTTGAAAGGGTTATTGAATAAAAATATAAGTTCTTTGGTAAGGAGGGACTTTTTCAACAGATCTAAGGTAGTTGGACTACAAGCTATATCACATTTTTTGTGCATGGATTTTTGAATGTAGGGTTTCATTATTGTTATACTATTGATTGTTTCTTGGTTTTTTAGGAATGAATTTGTATATCAAGTGTCCAAATAACCAATTAAACACCTCGTGATCCCCAAAAGATTCATGGAGGATGACAAGACCAATCTAGTCCTGCACAAGGGGTGAGACGACTCTCTCTCGAACATGGATAATGAAAAAATTTTGTGTGAAATGTACTTGTAAATATATAAGACCATATCGAATATGAAATTTTGTAAATGTATTGATTAATAAGGGTTTATGGGTAGATATTTTGCTTATGTAATATGGATAATGGATCATTTTCCTAGCCATGTAATGGACTAAAATAGGATTAATGGGAATGTGATAATGATTCATGTTTTGTTATTGAATATGCTTAGTGAGTTAGGCTTGAGAAATTGGAATTGGGATAAATGGTTATGGGATATAAATGATTAATGTTAAAATGGATTGTGGCATAATATTGATTCTAAATTTTAATTGTCATTTCCTGATGATTCTAGTGTTATTGGTTATGGCTCATTATATCATGGTTTTGTGTGGTGAATGAAAGAATAAGAATGTGCACATGGACTTGTATAGTGTGGTATAGACATTATTTTTGTAACACCCGAGACTTTTATGTTATATAAATCATCAAAGGGATCTTTTTCTACACAACACTTGCTTGGCCTGCTTTACACGCAATCGCGACCTTCCTCGATAGCTTGCGTCGTACGCAATATCGAGTTTCACTAAACAACAATATGCTATTAAAACTAGCAGTTATGAATAGTAATAACCACTTTTTGAAATTTTATAAATTTTATTTTTCAAAATGGACTTCATTTTTGGACTCAGAATATCGAAATTAGCCTAGGGTGAAATTTTGGTATTTTTCTGAAAACTTTCAATTTTTGATGAATAGCGAAACCACTAAGTGGTAGGTTAAAAACTGAATTTTGCATAAAACTTAATTTTACCGCTTCTGTGAATGGAATTTCGAAAATCCGACAGACACGGTTGATATCAGTAAGTAAAATGTGGTTCAATGAGATAAAAATAATTTTTTTGGTGAATAGTAACTTTTTACTTTTTTTTACCGCGGTTAATAGTAAATAGGATAACTAAGGGTAAATATGATATTAATATTACCCTAACACATGTCCTAATTCTATTGGACAAGTGTAATTCGACCAAAAACAAACTTAGGAATAAAATATGACCATTTAGGCCCACTTGGATTAGATTAGGACATTTATTATTAATTTATTTAAAGAAGGGTTAAAATAGTTAAAATCAAAGTTTAATAAGTAAATAATTTTTAATATGGGGTTATACATAAGATAAATTCAATTGTAAATATTAATTAGAAAGCTAAAAAGATTTCCTACATGATGATATTTTATTTGTAATTTTTAGACATCAAATAATTTAATTTATTTATGACACAAAGATGATGCAGTAATTATCTTATTAATGAAATATTGACAAAATTGATAATATAAATACCAAAATAAATGTAATTTAAGACTTTTTATGAATTACACTAATTTCTAGGTTACTATGATATATTAATGTGGATTTAATCAACTTGGTTCGAACATATAATTCTGTTATGACTTTCACAAAAATCATATATCAAATAGTGTCAAAATTGACACAAAATAGTTTTTAAATCAAATATTATATTATTAATTGTTATTTTATTCCTAAAAATCTAAGGTTCGGACAAATGACTTAGATAAGGATATATATATTAATAATAAACAATTTGGGGTTCGTTTGGCATGTTATAGTAAGTGTATTAACCATATAGTGAAAGAAAACAAAAAGACACGGTAAAAGTTAAATTAATTAACTTAGAGTTAAATCTAATTGATAAGGTTAAAATAATACCCTAAACTTGTCTAAATCCTATCGGTTGATAGAATTTCGACCCATACTCACTTTAGCTTCGAAATAAGACCCTTTTGAACCATTATAAACCGATTTTTACTTTAATATAAAATAATATTTTGAGATATTCCTAAGGTGCCCCTCTCCTCCCTTATAAAAGGGCACCTCCTCCCCCTCCTCCTCACACAAATTTGAGCACTCAAGCTCGGCCAAACCCTGCCATTTTCTCCTCTCCACTTACCTAGAATAATCCTAGAGGTCCTGGTCTTCTCCAAAGACCAATCTTAGTTCCTTAAGTGGAGGATCCAAAGAGGCGTTCCAAAGAAGAGGTAATATCCATTACCGATCTTTTCAATTTCTTTCTTCTTAAACTTCTTCTTCTTTAGTTGTTTCATGATAAAGTAATAACATCAGTATTACTTACATACTGATATGTTATTATAAATATGAAACAACCCTAATTCACCTTCTATCCATCCTACGGAAAAATGAAATCACCGCGCGTGCGGACGTACGGAATACCGTCTCCACGCCGTGGTGTAATCTATTTTTCCATCATCACCTTACAATGATGGTTATAATGGTGTAATGAGTAACTATATATGATTATTATGAAGTAATATTGATACTGAAATAATATATATATATACTCCAATACAATTCCATGATCATAGGAACGATATCATCACTCGTGCGTACGTACGGAATACCGTCTCCACGATGTGATGCGACTCGTTCTACATGATCTTCATTTCATAATGATTATATAAATGAATTAAATGAATTAATATGGTATATACTACACTAATACCATTATGTAAATGAATTATCTATAACCTAAAGATAAGAATAAGAATTTATTCGACAAAACACGCATAAGAACAAAAAGTTATAAAGACCCGAGTAACAAGTAACAATGAAATATTACTAACAAGAAGCTAATAATATGACCATATATGATATCATATCAATATGTATGATTCTGGAATAAGTCAATAACATTATTTAAACCATTATACAGGAGCTTCAGACACGAACAAAGCAAATCGGACCTAAGGTAAGGGAAATATCACAATCTCATTTTTATCCGAGATTGTTTATTCGTAAGTATTTACTGGGGTGTATTTTATCATCCACATCCATGTTTCATCAATATGTAATATTATTTCCATCCACCTAAAATTGTTTAAATCCATTTTTACCCTTCGGTGAGTTTTTCGTAATATGTATGAAAGGAATCTTTTGTCGTTTTTCGTACGAGGTACTTTTTGACTTTTCCGACAAAAGTACGAAGAATGTTTTTTTTAACTTATACGGCATGAATGGATTTTTTAAACATTATTTCCAAGAATCTTCCTTTACAAGTTTTCAAGTTTATTTTTAATCAACTTCTTTTATTTTAAAGTTGTATGACATGTTATGAAAGGAAAAATGTTTTTGAAGAAGAAAGGATATTTTCCTCAAGAATGGAGTTCAAGTGTTTTATCAAAATTATTTTCCATCTAAGATAAAAAATGGGTTCTGTTTTTATCCCTATTATTACATGGATTTGATTATATTGTGATGGAAACATTTTTATGAATTCCTTTATCTTATATGAATTGTTTTATGATGTCATGTTGTTTAAGAATCCCATTTTTATTACATGTGTTATGCGATGATGTATGTTTTATGATTATGTGGAAAACATAAGAAAGGATTAATTATAAGATGGGTGGGACCTATATCTCCCTCCAATGCATTGGGTAATGATTTTATATCTCATGAGATAGACATGGCTGGAACGGAAGGTTATTTCGGTTCAGTGATACAGGACTGAAACGAGGAGTGAACTCGGTTCAGAAAGGGACTTTGTCCACTAAGATAGTCTTGGAAATGAGTCATGACTAACAAGAAATGATTTTCCATGATTATGTGTGCATGCCACAAAGTTTCAAGTTTTATGTTATGATTATGGGGATCTCATTTTCACTTCTATGATTTATTCCATGTTAAGATATTATGATCTCTTTTGCAGGTTTTGATTTTCATAAAGATATGATATGATTTTTATTTCCTTTATTTTCCCTTGCTGAGCATTTGAGCTCACCCTTTTATGTTTTCTTTTCCCCAGGTCAGGAAGATGGATATTAAGTAGAATATGCTAAAAGGTACCCTAGATATGATGAAATAAATGGGAGACACTGTAGAAGATTTATGAACCAGTTGTTTATGTTTCCAAGTTTCTAAAGACACTATACCTATACGGTCCTTTGTGGTTTTGTCATATGTTGTAATAAGTGTGCTTCAATTTTGAAGTATTAACAATGTATGTAAAGTATGGGTCGTTATAGTTGGTATCAGAGGAAAGGTATAGTCAACCTTTGGAAACTAGGATGTGAAAGCCTTAGTAAGAACCCTAAGGATAAGTCTAAGCATAGAACACAATCTTAGTGTTTTAGAAATGGCCTTGAATAACCTAAGATAAGACCTTAAGCATGAAAATTTTATTCTTGAATTATGTGGTTTTCCTATTATAATTAGTGTTTCTCACACTATTCTTCTTGGGTTTAGTCAATGGCTGGAACCCGAAGGAACCGTGTTAATGCGGAATGCGATGGGCAATGCAATGATTGTCCCCCTGAGCAACCAAACGATATGGGAGTTGGAATACAAAATCTTGTAGCCATGCTCACACAACTTTCTCAAGCTATGAATCATGGAGGACTTCCAAACGAGCAAAGGAAGGAGCAACATTCTGTTGAATCCTTCATGAGGCAACGTCCACCTTCTTTCAGCGGGTCTACTGATCCATTAGTTGCTGAACAATGGATTAGTACTATTGAAAAGATATTTTCAGTTCTTCAATGTTCTGAGCATGATAAAGTCATCCTAGTAGTGTATCGTTTGGAAGGAGATGCTGATCAATGGTGGAATCTTATTAAGAATACGAGGCAAAGGGATGAAATTGAGTCTATGGAATGGGACAAGTTCAAGAACTTATTTTTCAATAAGTACTTCCCTCGTATTCTCCGAACAATGATGGAGAAAGAGTTCCTTGAACTGAAGCAAAGGGATGATGAATCTGTTAGTACCTATGAAGCAAATTTTACAAGACTTGCAAGGTACGCTTCTGGTATTATTATCCAACCTGAGAGTAAGATCGATCGATTCTTTAGTGGCTTAAAACCAAGTCTTCGAAGGGCGTTAGCCATAAGGGACTTCAATAGCTACGAGGAAATCGTTCGATGTGCTCTCAAAGTCGAGATGGAGATTGGAGTAACCCATCAGTCACATGGGTTTGATAAGAAGAGGAAGATGGAATTCAAAGAAAAATCTAAAGAGCACACGGAAATGAAGATGAGCTTTTCCTTATGCTCAAAGTGTGGAAAGAAACATGGAGGGAGTTGTCTTAAAGGGACAAGTAAATGTTTTAAATGTGGAAAGGAAGGTCATCGGGCATTTGAATGCCGTGATAATGGGAAGAAGATGTCTAATGATGCAAACAAAGGAAGGGATACACAGAATGAACCTACTACACTTCAATGTATCAAGTGCAAGGAGATGGGGCATTATGCCAATCAATGCCCAAATCCAAGGGTTGATGATGATGGTCGACGTCAACAAACTCTTAAGGCTAAAGACAAAGGAAAGTCACATGCAATTTCTATCAGCGATGTGGAGTATGATAACTATGTGGTGAAAGGTACACTTACCATCCACTCTAAAGTAGCAAATGTTTTATTTGATTCTGGATCCACCCACTCTTTTATTTCTGAAAACTTTTCTAAGGGTATCACCGTATTACCTCAACAATTAGATGTTGAGTTAGCTGTGACAACACCTAATGGCACATCAATCGCATCAAAAGTTTATAATTCTTCTCCGATCGAAGTTTGTGGGAAAGTGCTTCTTGCAAATCTTGTGATCCTTCCTTCAGTGGAATTTGATGTGATTCTTGGCATGGATTGGCTTTCTCTACATGGAGCTCATATCGATTGCCAAAGAAGGGAAGTCACATTTCATATTCCAGATCAATCTACGATCGTCTATCAATGCAAGGATGAACATAACCTTCCAGTGGAAATTTCTTCCATCTTATGGGTATTGATTCCACTAAATGAAGGTTATTTATCTCAAATGGTTGGTGAGAAACTCACGATTAAGAATATGCCCATTGTACGGGAGTTTGATGATGTCTTTCTGGAGGAATTGCTGGGTCTTCCACCAAATCGTGAAGTTGAGTTTTCAATAGAACTCGTACCGGGTGCTTTGCCTATTTCAAAGACACCTTATAGAATGGCCCCAATTTAGTTGCAGGAATTGAAGAAGCAACTCCAAGAGAATCTTGATAAGGGATTCATATGCCCTAGTGCGTCACCTTGGGGAGCACCTGTTCTATTTGTTAAGAAGAAATATGGATCAATGAGACTCTACATTGATTATCGATTACTTAACAAGATCACTATCAAGAACAAATATCCTCTCCCACGCATTGATGACTTATTTGACCAACTACGCGGAGCTCAATACTTTTCCAAGATTGATCTTCGTTCAGGGTATCATCAATTAATGGTCAAAAGGGAGGATATACCAAAGACGGATTTCCGTACAAGGTATGGACACTATGAATTTATAGTGATGCCATTTGGTCTTACTAATGCCCCTGCTATCTTCATGGATCTAATGAATAGAGTCTTTAGAGACTATCTTGATCAATTTGTGGTAGTCTTTATAGACGATATTCTTGTCTATTCAAAGAGCAAGGAAGAGCATGAAGATCACTTGATAATTATATTGAAGACCCTGAGAAAGGAGAAGCTTTATGCCAAATTTACCAAGTGTGAATTTTGGCTTCAAAAAGTTGCATTTTTGGGTCACATAATCTCAAAAGAGGGGATATCTGTGGATCCAGCAAAAACAGAGGTTATCGAAAGATGGTCAAGACCAACAACAGTAACTGAGATCCGAAGTTTTCTTGGTTTGGCTGGATATTATCAACGTTTTGTAAAAGATATTTCACGATTATCTAATCCACTCACCAAGTTGACTCGGAAAGGAGTTAAGTTTGTCTGGACAGAGGAATGTGAAGAGAATTTCAAGGAGTTGAAAAGAAGGTTATCCAGTGCACCTGTGCTCACACTGCCTTGTAGTGGAGAAAGGTTTGTGATCTACAGTGATGCATCCAAGAAGGGATTGGGGTGTGTTCTTATGCAAAATGATATGGTGATAGCTTATGCCTCACGACAGTTGAAAATCCATGAGCAAAATTACCCAACACATGATTTGGAGTTGGCTGCGGTAATCTTTGCATTAAAGATTTGGAGGCATTACCTTTATGGTGAAAGGTGTGATATTTATACTGATCATAAAAGTTTAAAGTATATTTTCACACAAAAGGAGTTGAATATGCGTCAAAGAAGATGGTTGGAGCTGATTAAGGATTATGACTACTCAATCCATTACCACCCTGGGAAAGAAAACAAGGTGGCAGATGCATTAAGTCGACAAGACCATGCTAGTTTATCCATGATGAGGATCACAAAAGATCCAATATTTATGGATTTACAAAGGATGGATCTTGGAATTATAATGGAAGGGGAAAAATCTTATCTTTCTCAAATGAATGTTCAACCATCTATACATGTGAAGATTAAAGAGGCACAGAAAGAAGATGTCGAGTTACAAAAGAAGGTGAGAAATGTTCCTGAATTCAACCTTGATTGTGATGGGATAATAAAGTTCAGGAATCGGGTTTGCGTTCCTCCCATACCCGAATTAAAGAATGAGCTGCTGGATGAGGCTCATAGTTCATCATTCTCTATTCATCCTGGAAGCACGAAGATGTATAGGGACCTGAAAGAGTACTTCTGGTGGGATGGCATGAAAAGAGATGTTGCTGAATATGTCTCTCGATGCTTGGTTTGTCAACAAGTTAAAGCTGAGAGACAGAAGTCTAAGGGGATGTTACAACCATTACCCATACCCGAATGGAAATGGGAAAACATCACTATGGACTTTGTCACAGGACTTCCTAAAACATCCAAAGGCAATAATGCTATCTGGGTCATAGTTGATCGTCTAACAAAGTCTGCACACTTCATTGCTATTAGAGAGGATTTCTCTCTAGATCAGCTTGCCAGGATATATGTAACGGAAGTGGAAAGATTTCATGGAGTACCACTTTCTATTATATCTGATCGAGATCCGAGATTTACCTCGAAGTTCTGGCGAAGTCTTCAGCATACTCTGGATACAGAGTTGAGTTTCAGCACTGCTTGTCATCCCCAGACAGACGGTCAGTCTGAGAGAACAATTCAAACCCTAGAAGATATGTTGAGAGCTTGCTCTATGGATTTCGAAGGAGGTTGGGATCAACACCTACCTTTGGTGGAATTTTCTTATAATAATAGCTTTCACTCTAGTATTCATATGTCTCCTTATGAAGCTCTCTATGGAAAGAAATGCAGGACTCCAACTTGCTGGGATGAAGTTGGGGAAAGAAAGCTATTAGGACCTGATCTCGTTGATGAAATGGCAGAAAAGGTCAGATCTATTCAACAACACATAAGAGCAGCTCAGAGTCGACAGAAAAGTTATGCCGACAACCGAAGAAAAGACCTAGAGTTTGAAGTGGGAGATAAAGTGTTCTTACGAATATCTCCCTGGAAGAGGGTTATGAGATTTGGAAAGAAGGGGAAGTTGAGCCCTAGATATATCGGTCCTTTTGAAATACTGGATCGTGTTGGGAAGGTAGCTTACCGATTGGCGCTTCCACCGAATCTCCCTCAAGTTCACGATGTGTTCCATGTATCTCTCCTGAGAAAGTACATACCAGATCCTTCACATGTACTCAGCTCAGAAGTTGTACCGCTGGAGAAAGATCATTCTTATGAAGAACAGCCGATAGAGATTCTGGATCGTAGCGAAAAAGTCCTACGAAACAAGACCACTCGCTTGGTGAAAGTTTTATGGAGAAACCACCAACTTGAAGAAGCTACATGGGAGCTTGAGGATATGATGAGGGAGAAGTATCCTCATCTGTTTGTTGCAAAGTGACGAATTTCGAGGGCGAAATTCTTTTTAAGGGGGGTAGAATGTAACACCCGAGACTTTTATGTTATATAAATCATCAAAGGGATCTTTTTCTACACAACACTTTCTTGGCTTGCTTTACACGCAATCGCGACCTTCCTCGATAGCTTGCTTCATACGCAATATCGAGTTTCACTAAACAACAATATGCTATTAAAACTAGCCGTTATGAATAGTAATAACCACTTTTTGAAATTTTATAAATTTTATTTTTCAAAATGGACTTCATTTTTGGACTCAGAATATCGAAATTAGCCTAGGGTGAAATTTTGGTATTTTTCTGAAAACTTTCAATTTTTGATGAATAGTGAAACCACTAAGTGGTAGGTTAAAAACTGAATTTTGCATAAAACATAATTTTACCGCTTCTGTGAATGGAATTTCGAAAATCCGACAGACACGGTTGATATCAGTAAGTAAAATGTGGTTCAATGAGATAAAAATAATTTTTTGGTGAATAGTAACTTTTTACTTTTTTTTTACCGCGGTTAATAGTAAATAGGGTAACTAAGGGTAAATATGATATTAATATTACCCTAACACATGTCCTAATTCTATTGGACAAGTGTAATTCGACCAAAAACAAACTTAGGAATAAAATATGACCATTTAGGCCCACTTGGATTAGATTAGGACATTTATTATTAATTTATTTAAAGAAGGGTTAAAATAGTTAAAATAAAAGTTTAATAAGTAAATCATTTTTAATATGGGGTTATACATAAGATACATTCAATTGTAAATATTCATTAGAAATCTAAAAAGATTTCCTACATGATGATATTTTATTTGTAATTTTTAGACATCAAATAATTTAATTTATTTATGACACAAAGATGATGCAGTAATTATCTTATTAATGAAATATTGAAAAAATTGATAATATAAATACCAAAATAAATGTAATTTAAGACTTTTTATGAATTAAAATAATTTTCTAGGTTAATATGATATATTAATTTTGATTTAATCAACTTGGTTCGAACATATAATTCTGTTATAACTTTCACAAAAATCATATATCAAATAGTGTCAAAATTGACACAAAATAGTTTTTAAATCAAATATTATATTATTAATTGTTATTTTATTCTTAAAAATCTAAGGTTCGGCCAAATGACTTAGATAAGGATATATATATTAATAATAAACAATTTGGGGTTCGTTTGGCATGTTATAGTAAGTGTATTAACCATATAGTGAAAGAAAACAAAAAGACACGGTAAAAGTTAAATTAATTAACTTAGAGTTAAATCTAATTGATAAGGTTAAAATAATACCCTAAACTTGTCTAAATCCTATTGGTTGATAGTATTTCGACCCATCCCCACTTTAGCTTCGAAATAAGACCCTTTGGAACCATTATAAACCGATTTTGACTTTAATATAAAATAATATTTTGAGATATTCCTAAGGTGCCCCTCTCCTCCCTGATAAAAGGGCACCTCCTCCCCCTCCTCCTCACACCAATTTGAGCACTCAAGCTCGGACAACCCCTGCCATTTTATCCTCTCCACTTCCCTAGAATAATCCTAGAGGTCCTGGTATTCTCCAAAGACCAATCTTAGTTCCTTAAGTGGAGGATTCAAAGTGGCGTTCCAAAGAAGAGGTAATATCCATTACCGATCTTTTCAATTTCTTTCTTCTTCAACTTATTCTTATTTAGTTGTTTAATGATAAAGTAATAACATCAGTATTACTTACATACGGATATGTTATTATAAATATGAAACAACCCTAATTCACCTTCTATCCATCCTACGGAAAAATGAAATCACCGCGCGTGCGTACGTACGGAATACCGTCTCCACGCCGTGGTGTAATCTATTTTTCCACCATCACCTTACAAGGATGGTTATAATGGTGTAATGAGTAACTATATATGATTATTATGAAGTAATATTGATACTTAAATAATATATATATATACTCCAATACAATTCCACGATCATAGGAACGATATCATCACTCGTGCGTACGTACGGAATACCGTCTCCACGATGTGATGCGACTCGTTCTACATGATCTTCATTTCATAATGATTATATAAATGAATTAAATGAATTAATATGTTATATACTACACTAATACCATTCTGTAAATGAATTATATATAACCTAAATATAAGAATAAGAATTTATTCGACAAAACACGCATAAGAACAAAAAGTTATAAAGACCCGAGTAACAAGTAACAATGAAATATTACTAACAAGAAGCTAATAATATGACCATATATGATATAATATCAATATGTATGATTCTGTAATAAGTCAATAACATTATTTAGACGATTATACAGGAGCTTCGGACACGAACAAAGCAAATCGGACCTAAGGTAAGGGAAATATCACAATCTCATTTTTATCCGAGATTGTTTATTCGTAAGTATTTACTGGGGTGTATTTTATCATCCACATCCATGTTTCATCAATATGTAATATTATTTCCATCCACCTACAATTTTTTAAATCCATTTTTACCCTTCGGTGAGTTTTTAGTAATATGTATGAAAGGAATCTTTTGTCGTTTTTCGTACGAGGTACTTTTTGACTTTTCCGACAAAAGTACGAAGAATGTTTTTTTTAACTTATACGGCATGAATGGATTTTTAAAACATTATTTCCAAGAAGCTTCCTTTACAAGTTTTCAAGTTTATTTTTAATCAACTTCTTTTATTTTAAAGTCATATGACATGTTATGAAAAGAAAAATGTTTTTTGAAGAAGAAAGGATATTTTCCTCAAGAATGGAGTTCAAGTGTTTTATCAAAATTATTTTCCATCTAAGATAATAAAAGGGTTCTGTTTTTATCCCTATTATAACATGGATTTGATTATATTTTGATGGAAACATTTTTATGAATTCCTTTATCTTATATGAATTGTTTTATGATGTCATGTTGTTTAAGAATCCCATTTTTATTACATGTGTTATGCGATGATGTATGTTTTATGATTATGTGGCACATATAAGAAAGGATTCATTATAATATGGGTGGGACCTATATCTCCCTCCAATGCATTGGGTAATGATTTTATATCTCATGAGATATACATGGCTGGAACGGAAGGTTATTTCGGTTCAGTGATACAGGACTGAAACGAGGAGTGAACTCGGTTCAGAAAGGGACTTTGTCCACTAAGATAGTCTTGGCAATGAGTCATGACTAACAAGATATGATTTTCCATGATTATGTGTGCATGCCACAATGTTTCAAGTTTTATGTTATGATTATGGGGATCTCATTTTCACTTCTATGATTTATTCCATGTTAAGATATTATGATCTCTTTTGCAGGTTTTGATTTTCATAAAGATATGATATGATTTTTATTTCCTTTATTTGCCCTTGCTGAGCATTTGAGCTCACCATTTTATGTTTTCTTTTCCCCAGGTCATGAAGATTGATATTAAGTAGAATATGCTAAAAGGGACCCTAGATATGATGAAATAAATGGGAGACACTGTAGAAGATTTATGAACCAGTTTTTTATCTTTCCCAGTTTCTAAAGACACTATACCTATACGGTCCTTTGTGGTTTTGTCATATGTTGTAATAAGTGTGCTTCAATTTTGAAGTATTAACAATGTATGTAAAGTATGGGTAGTTATAATTTTCTAGGCCCAAGGGTCGGGTTCTATCGTGGATTTAAACTCTAACCCTCAATTCATGGGTTTGGGAAGGGGGTTGAGTTATATTCCCCTAATAGATTCATTGCACTTGAATTGTGGCTTCATGGTGAATATATTTTGATTGTTGTGATGTGTTGCCTTATGGAGGTAGAACATGATTCAGTACCCACATTCTTTGAGATTACGGAATATGCCTAATACATTGAACACATGAAAAAGGATAACTAAGATCATGGTCATTAAAAGCATTTAATCTGAATTCGATTATAGATTAAATTAAGGGAACCACTATTACTAATGGATAATTGAATTGTCTTTAACTTATTTTTCATTACTTATTTATTGCATAAAATGTCTATTTAACTGGATATTTTGTATACACCATTCATGGAGGATTACTGAGTTATATTCACACCCTTCCCAGGCCACCGTTTGGTACCCGAGCAGACTTCATGGTTACAGGTCATGAAAAAGGTCGAGGTCACATTCCTGTGATGTCAGTCGGGTATGGTATGTGCACGTACGAGGTATAGGACATGGGGTCAGAAACCTTTTTGGGATTCCACTATTCTTCTTTATTTTGGGATGTTATTACATTATCAATGTACCATTACATGACATATTTACTATTTTGTGGTTCATAAACATATTGATTTTGAGTTGGTTATTTATGTATGTTCCCTGGTTTGTCTATATTTCTTCTATTATTGTATATGTTTTCTATAGTTTACTATTTGAAAAGATGATATAGTCTCCCCACATGAATCTTATATCCTCATAGCTTGTTAGTAACCTTTTTCATATGGGTAGGCATGCTTGAGGTCATGTGGAGACCTGGCTTGTGGCACCAATTTAGTGGATACCTGGTCAGAGGCATTACAAAGTGGTATCAGAGAAGGTATTTTCTATGAATTACTTTTTGGTATGGTAGATGGGATGTTAGGAAAGTGTGGGGACTTGGAAATGAGCTCATTCTTGTGAGTAGATAACCCATATACATGGGAAACCCTAAGCTACCATGGGTGGGAATTGTTCTTCTTGTTGTGTGATGTTGCTATTTATGATATTTCACCCTTGGGTGATGCACATATTGTGTTTTGAGACATTTTTATAATGTTTTTATCATAGATGAAATGTCATAGGTTTGTGCATTCAGGAATCTTTAGAGGCACCCATTTATATATGAGACACGCATCGTGGTAGGAACACATGAGATGGGCATGTGGAACATGGAGGATATGATGCATTCTATTTTTCCTAAAAATAATAGATATAATTTTTAATGATGTTATAAAAATGGGAAAATGTTATGTAACAATTATGGAAATGTTCTTTATAGGGGAGCCAAGTTAATGAAAATCGTATTGGAATAAGATGTGAAATGTAAGTTGTTTTGATATGGTGAAAAAGGTTGGGCTTGTAACTTTGTGAGTTAGTTTCCACGTGATAGCCATCGCCTCATTAGGGATGGTTAAGAGTAGTATTCTAGATATGATAAGGCAGCTTGGGTGGTTTAAGGGAAATTAATTGTTTTCGGATAGTGATTAACCCACCATTATTCTTGTAAAATATTTGTGAGTGTCTTTGTAAAACTCATGTTTGGTATTATAGAAAACGATTTCACCGTGAAGACGTTATCTAGATAGGATATAAGAAGATTTTGATGAGGATACTCCTTCTATGGTAGAGAAAAAGAATGTTATAATTCAAAAAAATTGAGAAGGTCAGTTCTGTGAGAAATTTTGTCATTTTATGCAGATGATAGAAAGGAAGCCAGGGCAGGTTGCACCGAGTATGTTTGATTTGAACAGGGAATTACAGCTACAACCCCCTCTGGCCTTTACTGAAGGTGGTTTCAATGAGGCAATAGAGTTATGGATAGAGTCTATTTATAAAATTCAAGATCATCTTGAGTATCCCCATGATAAGTATGTCATGTTGGAATCCTATATGCTGAGAGTTCAGAAAAAGCATTGGTGGGACATCATGGTTCTGATGTAGAAAGATGAAAGGAAAATGTGGAATGATTTCTCAGATAAGTTCCGCAAAAATTTTATCTAGAGTCCATGAGGTTGGATAAGAATGTATATATTTTTACTTCGACATAAAATACAAAATCAGTAATGGTTATGACAGCTGCTTCACCGATTTTCAATATTCTTTTTTTGACATTGGTAGGAGATGAGGTAGTTGTGGGAAAAAATTTAGGACGGGCTTAGAAATGATATCTTATTCCAGGTAAACATCTTTCACCTAGAAAGGTTTGTAGAGGTGGTAGATAAAGAATTTATCTTATAAGGCCACCAAAATGGAGATTCAATTAGTGATCTTGTTGTGACGTCTGTGTGAAAAAGTGTTTTAGCTTCTAAAGGAATGAAACTCCACTCTAGAAATTTCTACTAGGGTGAAAATGCATCAAGTATCCAGAAGAGGGGTTCATCCTCTTAGGTTGGTGACCAGGTGTTCTGTTATCAATGTGGAAGGTCGGGGATCATTCATGGTGAGTGTCAATAATTACCGGTCGAGTGTCAATCATGCGGTAGACTGGGCCATATTTAGATGTTCATTAGGAACCTTTGGCAGTTAAAACATTATGGGGGTTAGAGGCATATGTATATTACGGGAAGGGGGTCGGTGACACTATATCATGTAGGAAGTTAGAGCTCCATGGGACTTACTATTAGGGTTGGTGGATGTGTAACTATTGGGTGAGAGAATTCACACCAACAAGGTAGTGTAGTGCAGGGTGATTTGGTTGGAGAACATGGTAGAAGAGTAGGCCATCATCATATGGTTCAGACTACACTTGGAGGTGATGAGTTAGGATTATCTAACATTTGAGGTATAATTATAGTATATTCCATACATTATAATTCTCTATTTGATATGGCTGATACACATTATTTCATTTCCTCTATGTATGTGGTGTTTTTGGGATTAACCATGGAAAATTATTGTGGAGTAATTTAGGATGATGCTTCGTTAGGGGAATTATTTTAGGATATTAAGTGGTGAAAGGAATATTCTTTGGAGGAGGGTGTATATCATATTCTATGGAACATATTTATCCTTGAGATGTTGGGGTTTTTAAAAGATTCTAGGAACTGATTTTCTGGTGTGGTATGAAGTCCATATTGACTGTTACTGGCATAGGTTAATGTTCATGTCCCTAGAGGGAGGCACTTATATATTTTGTGGTATGTAGAATGTTTGAGCAGGCCATGAAAAACGAATTTGTCAACATCTGGGAATACTCATAGCCCAAGTAGCATGCCTTATATTAGATTATTTTGGAAAATAGTAGCCAATCCTCCCTATCATTAGGGATTGACTTTAGGATGTTTTTAATGAGGACGTCTCGGGGTTACCACCTTATGGGATGTTGATTTCATGATTGAATTACTGTTGTAGGTAGAGACAATTTCCATTACAACATTTAAAATGTATCCAGCAGAAATCCAAGAACATAATTTTCAGTTATAGGAATTATAGAGTAAATGGTTTATCTATCCTAGTATGTTTCTTGGGGTATCTAAAAAACTTTTTTCTTATATATTAGACAAATATTTGTGACTATTTGTTGAATATATGAAGATAAATCAAATGAATATTAAGAACTGATACACTCTTCTTAGAATTGACGACCTATTTGACAAGCTTAGAGGTTCCTCAATGTTTTCTAAAATTGTTCTGGGATGAGGATAACATCAGCTGAGGTTGAGACCTTCTAACGTACCATGGATTGATTTTTGAAGTATTTATGGGTGTTATGATTTTTTTTTGATGTCGTTTGGATTTAGTTATGCACTAGTGGGGTTTATAGACATGATGAACTAGATATTTAACTCATATCTGGATCTTTTCATAGTTTTTTTCGTTGATGACATCTTAGTTTACTCCAAAACTAATGACGATCATTCCAAACATCTTAACATCATCTTGAGTACACTAATAGGGAGTGGGATTTACTCCAAGATATCAACATGTTAATTTTTGATAAATATGGTTCACTTCTTGGGAAATATCATTTCTGAATTTGGTGAGTCAGTGGATCCAGAAGAAAGTACAAGATGTGGTGTCTTGAGAGAATCCAAAGAACATTTATAAAGTTCAAAGCTTTCATGGTGTGCTGGGTTGTTACCGAAGGATCATTAGATATTTATCTCATTTATTAGAACTTATATTAGTCGTGAAAAATAAAATAGTTAATTTCAAATGGTTAGAGGATTGTAAGAATTTTTTTTCAAGAGATGAATAATTGGTTGACTACCATACCAATTATGATCTTACCCAAACAAGGTAATTGGTATAGCTTCTTCTATGTTGCATCCAATGTTGTACTTTGAGCAGTGTTGGTGTAGGATGATCGGGTTGTAGTGTATGGGCCAAAACAATTAAAGCCTCTAGAAAGAAATTACCCTACTCATGATCCTGATTAGTCCTATATGGTTTATTCTTTAAAGTGATGTAGGAATTACTTGTTAGGTGAATGATTTATGATGTTTTCTGATAAAAAAAGATTTAGATACATCCTTTCCTAGTGGGATTTAAATCATTGTTATTGAAGGTGGGTTGAGTACCTACAATCCTTTCATTTTGAGATGGTTTATACACCTATAAAATGGAATAGTGTGGTGGATTCTCTAATCCAGAGGACTCAGAATCAAGAGGTTTGGGAATCTAGCTTAGAGTGGAGATTGATGGCCTTGTATTCTAAGATAAAAATGAAGTAACATAAATGGAACTAGAATATAACTGATGAATCTATAATAGTGGTGTGAATTCTACAAAGCCAGGTCAAGGAGAGTAAGATGGAGGACCCATAGTGTTTAGCTAGGAAGGAATGGATTAATGGTGGGGATTCACCTTCCTATTAGGCTATTGATGCTGATGAAATTTATTTTGATAAAGTCTAGTTTGTGGTATTGGTTGGTGTATGAGATGATTTTATGCCTGATTTCCACACATCAAAGAGGGAAGTACACCTTGTTCTGACTAAGATGTTCCATGATCTTTATAGGAATTATTGGAGGCTGAGGATGTAGAAAGAGTTTACATGTTTTATAGCATGATGTCTTACCTGTAAACATGTGAATGATGAGAACCAGTTCCCATGTGTATTGTTACAATCATTACCCATAATGGAGTTAGAGTGGAATAATGTATCTGTGGACTTTGTAGTGGGTCTTCTAAGGACACCTTAGAAGAATGACGCAATATGGGTGGTTTTGGATCAGCTGACTAAAGTGGAACATTTCTTATCACTCCTAGAGATGTATACACTTGATCGGTTATGTGAGATATATGTTTTAAAGTTAGTGATCCTACATGGTGTGTCGAGAACCATCGATTTGGATAGTGATCCACATTTCACCTCATGCTTCTGGAAAGGATTATAGAGGGTGATTGGTACGCCAAGTAATCTTGAGTATAGCTTATCACCCATTGACAGATGACAAGTTAGAATGAACAATACATGTATTGGGAGACATGTTTAGAGCTTGTGTTCAAGATTTTACTAATTCATGGGAATAGAACTTGTCCCTTATTTATTTTTCATACAATAACAGTTTTCAGGAAATGATAGAGATGGATCTTTTTGAGTCTCTCTACGAGATACCGTTTATATATGTGTTGTGCTGATTAGGTACTGGGGAGTCTAAGCTATTAGGACTGAGTCTTGTATAGTAGACATCAGAGAAGGTTTGTTTGATTCAGAGATATTGGAATAAACTCATTTTATGAAGAATTCATATGCGTATCAACGTCGTAGACCTCTATAATTCATGGTGGGTGATAGCTTGTTTATTCGGGTGTCGCCAAGGTGGAGTCATAGTCGTATCCAGAGACATGAAAAGTTGGCACCTAAGTATGTGGGTCCATTTGAGATTGTAGATAGGATCGAACTGGTGGATTTTTGATTAGCTATTCTACAGTGATATAGTGAGATGCATGATGTTTTTCATGAATCACAATTATGACTGAATCACCCTAATCCATCTCATGTGATAAACTGTGATGATGTTGAGCATGAGGATGACACATCTTTTTAGGGGAATTCAGTTTGTATTGTGGACCATAGTGAGAAGGTATTTTGGGGAAAGTTCATGCATTTGGATCACATTATATGGAATCACAGAAATGTTTAGGATGAAATTTGGGAGTAAGAATCAGACATTCAAGCCTAGTGGCCTGATATATTTTCATTGAGAACCCAATGATTCTTAGCAAGTGTTGATCGGGGATGAGCTGTCATAAGGTGGGGATGTTGTAAGATCCTAGATATAACAAAAAGGTATGATTTTGTTTATGTTTCAGTTCAAGTACCTTATTTTGGTAAAATAATTCTCTTCCATGTTCATAATAATGATCAATATATTTCTAGGGGTTTGAGTCACTAAAGAGGAAGAAAAATGAATTTTTTGCGCATGCTGCATGGTTTATGCATGGTTAGCTCAAACTGTGTGAAGCATCTTAGGTAACCATGAATCCTTGGATAGAGGGCTGTGCATGGTTGGTGCATGGTTAATTTAGCTATTTAGAGATTCTAGGGAAATCATGAAAATGAGTGATTTTCAGGAAGTAGCTTATGTACGGTCATCAAATACTATAGAAAACTATGTGGCCTAGTAAAATTGTGAAATTTATAAAAATTCCATTACACGAATTTAAATATCACATGGGATTTTACTTCTCTTCCTCCTATAACTCTATTGACGATCCAATGATCCCAGGAGCTCTTAAGGGTGTTTCTCCTAAATACCTATGTAGTTTGGAGTTTCGTTGGTTTTAGATCAGAGATCTGTTTAAGTCTAATATCCTCCTTTCATCCTTTTATTAGTTAGGGTTTTTATATTTCTCCCATCTTCATATGAATATTTTAAAATCTTTTTTCGATGAGATCTAGGTTGAGGTTTCAAAGGGTTCTTGAATCAGGATCTAAGGCCTCGAATAGTAGGGCGTTCATAAATGGATATAAGGTAGGTGGTCTATAAGTTATATGCCATAGTTTGTACATGGATTTGTGCATATAGGTTTTCATCAGTGTTCTATTATTTATGTTGTATTGTTTCCTTTGGAAATGATTTTTTATATTGGGCATCTAACTAACCAACTGAATCCCTCATGATCCCCACATGACGCATGGAAGATGACTCGACCTATCTAGGGCCACCCATGGGGTGATCCGACTCAATCTCGAATGTGGATAATTAAAACATGTGGTGTGAAATGTACTTTTAAATATATAGATTCCATGTATAATATGAAATTTGGTAAATGTATTTATTAATAGGGGTTTATGTCTAGATGTGTTGGGTTATGAATACGGCAAATGGATTGTTTAACTTAGAATGTAATGGGATAAAAGGGATTAATTGGAATGTGATAACGAATAATGTTTTGTTCTTGAATGTGATTAGTGAGTTAGGCTTGGGAAAAGGGAATTGGGTTTAATGGATATGTGATATAAATGATACATGTTCTAATGGATTGTGGAATAATCACGATTCTAATTTCCAATTTTGATTTCTTGATATTGCTAGTGTTATTTGACTGCATGGTTGTATTGTGGTTATGTGTGGTGAACAAATAAATTAGCATGTGCACATGGATTGGTATAGTTATGCATAAACATGAGGTTCTATGTCCACAATTTGAGTTAGACCAAGGTTCTAAACTCGAACCCTCAGTGAATGAGTTAGGGAAGGGGATAGATTTCTATTCCCATAACAGCTTCATTCAACCCTAAGTGAGGCTTCAAGGTGAGGATAATTTTATTTTTTGTGATGTGTTTCATTATGGAGGTAAAAAAGGATTTATTTTCCATATTCCTTTCTATTATGGAATATTGCTAATCCATTGATCACATGAAAAATGTGAACTAAGAATATTGTCATCACATGTATTGAATCTGAATTTTCTAATAGGTAAACTTAAGGGACCCACTATTACTAATTGCTACTTGAATATTTTTACTTATTTGTCATTACATAGTTCATTCATTGAATTTATATTTAATTTTATATTTGGTAGACACCGTTTGTGGGGGACTAGTGAACTATACTCACACCCTGCTCGGGCTTTCATTGGGTACCCAAGAAGACTTCATAGTTGCAGGTATAGAAAAAGGTAAATGTCACATGCTTGAGAACTGAATCGGGTTTGGTATGTACACGGTGTAGGTCCTTGACATGAGGTTAGAACCATTTTGGGGATTCTGACATTTTTACTTATTTTCGGTTTTTATTTCTTTGGAACTCTTGCATGACATGATTTATTTACTATTATTGTGGTTTATACAAATTTTTATTTCAATTTTGGTATTTATGAATATTAATTGGTTTTTTATATTGCTTCCATCATTGTATATGTTTTCTTCTATGTATAACTATGAAATTAGGTTATAGTTTCCCCACATGACTCTTAGATCCTCACTGCTAGTCAGTAAACTCTGGCTCAAGGGGAGGCATGCTTGAGTTCATGTGGAAACATAGCTCGAGGCACCAATTTTTTCACTCCTGGGTCATGGATGTTTCACTTCATAGTCATGATTCATTTGAATACTCCTTTTTTAAGAATCTAAACATGGTGTACCAGTACACTATCAATGTATGTATCTAATTAAAAGGTACATTGATATTTTATTAATTTTCATTAATGAATTATTTTTTAACAAATTATTACATTTTTTTAATATTTTTTTATTTTTTCCCATCTGGTACATAGGACATTTGATATAATAAGTGAGGAATACAGATCAACCAGAAGGCTCTATTACAAAAGGTTACATTACTGAAGAGTTATTGAACTTCAGTTCATCATATATTTATGGGATTTAGACTATATTTAACAGTACTAGATGTGCTGACAAACTATCCACTTATTATCATTCTGAAAATCCGTCATTTATATTTCCAACCATTGGACAACCAATTTGATTGGGGTCAAACTTTATACAGATTGAATTTTATTTTCTAAAATAATATTGGTATGTTATACTCAATAGTACTATTGAGGATCCATTTATAGATCAATTATGACTATAAACTAAGAGTTGACTAAGGGGTCGATCTTGGAATGAGATGGAATTAAAAAAATATATAAATAATGATCTTGTTGAATGGTTCTCCCATCTTGTACGAATATACTCATATTCATATTATTAACATGTGGTTATTTTTATATGTTAAAAGTAACAACTTATATCTTATTTTCTCAAAAATAAATGTTGAAAATGGAACTAAAATATTGAATGATTTGATGTTTTTGGATCAAGGTTCTCTATGTTTGAAAAATAGAGTCAATAACTTCAAGATTCAGGGATTTAGGATTCATAAAAATTATCATGAACAAGACTTGGAAACATATAATAGTATTACATTTTACAAAGTGGGATTCTATGGTAACCTGATTTATATAATTTAATTAAACTATGTTAGTTAGTTTTTTGTTGTCTTATTCAAATTAAAGTGCTTCAACATTGATAGGGGTATAATGTAAGATTCATTACATTTTACTCATATCAACTTCTCACATTTGATTAAAATTGGTGAGTGTGCAGAACATGATTCATTTGTCTTCGCTTCAATAAGATAATATGGTTCATTATATGGATGATTAAATACATAAAGGTTATAATGTTGTTGTATAATTAATATGGAGAGGCTTATGTGATATTATAGAGGAATATCAATTGGTTCTTTGTGATAGTTAACCTTATCAACCACAAAAACAATGAAAAAAATTCATCTTGAAAATTTTAAAATAGTATAACTGGAAAGAGAGGGTGAAATTAAAGGGCTTGTCACAATGAAGGTTGATAACAATGAAAATACGTATAATGAAGATAATTGAATTTATAAATTGGTAATAAAAATATATCCAAAATTTTCATTGATAAGTGTTTCATTGAAATATACATTGTTTAATTTTTTAATTTTTTTGTAAAAAACATATATTTTTTCATTGTTTATACATTTAATATAACTTAACCATTTTAAATGCAAGAAAAACAAGAACAAGAAAATTTATGATCCTAGTCGATCAGCATCTCATAGCACACCACCAAAACCAAAATCTTTTGTGGATCCTAGGGATTATTTTATACCTGATACTACTAGTGATCAAGATGTTTCCCTAGATGATGTTGGTTTCTCACCGCCTGATTCACCTCCATCAATGGATCAGTTCTTCACCCCTCCATCTAGAGGATATTGGTGAGTTACATTAACGACCAAAACATTTACTAATGGAAATTCCTCTTGATCTAATTAAATGTCTTATTATGTAAAATTGTTATATAAAATATATTCACTTCCTTGGCTTTATGTTTTTCGATTTTAAAATATGATTAATAATTGTGATAATTTTTAATATATCTGTTGAAAAGTGATCACATTATTAGTATAAATATAAGGCTTTAAGAAATCCAATTCTCTCAGAAAAAGGAAGTTATGGCCTCATCCAGTAGAATTGATCCATACAAATCCCATTTATTGGAGCTTAGAAAAGAGGGAGTGTCACTAGAATTTTCACTTGACCAATCCCAATATGGGCCTCAATAGGTTAAGATTGAATGGAACCAGTTATGGGAGAAGTGAAAGTTAATAGAGATTACCACCCGAGAAATATAATACAAGGCACCCCAATAGTATTTAAGTATCACACACCTTACCCTTAGGTATTATTCAGGTGTTATAAGGGGTTATGTAATAATACCCTAGCACTATGATTATGTGAATTATTATTTTTAAATAATTAATAATATACATTCATTTTATCATTGTTACTTTTTATGTGATTTTTAAATAAAAAATAATATTTTTAGTTAATATTTAAATTCAATTAAGAAATATTTTTTGATTAAGTAATGTATTTTTTAAATAAATAATATTTTAATAAAATATTATTACTAAATTAGATTTTATTAAATATAAAATATTGTATAATTTTTATGAATACAATTTTAATTGTAATTAAGGTTTGATAGTTGTTTTTGTCAAAACCCATGAATTTTTGATAAATGTCATTTTTAATTTAAATGTATACATTATCATATTTAGAAAATTATTTAGATAAAATTAATTTTATTTTTGGATTCAGGAAGTTGAAATTATCTCATGGGAAATTGTTTATAATTTTCTAAGACAATCGAATTTTTAGGTAAAAAATAAAATCTTGTTTAGATATATAATGTATTTTATGACCTCATAATGACCCAAGAGTGATATAATAAAATACTATAAAAGTTATTTTGTCCCAATATATGTTTTTCCCTTTAAAATAATTTTATTTTGGATTTGTTTTATTAATTTTATGGCACCTTAGTGGACCCTACAAGACTTATAAAACATTTTAAATTTTTTAATTGATTTCCTTGAGAATGTGATTGACCTCCACACAATCAAGCCTAATATTATAATAATCTATACCATTGGTCATATAAATTAATTTTTTCCACTCAACTCTTCCAAAATAAATTGGAAAAATAGTGGGTAGGTTTGTGGCTTTGATTAGTGTAATGTGTGGTGTCTAAAACCTAAATAATAATGAATTCCCTATCATTTCCTATATAAACCCACTCAATATCACATTCCTCTTCACTAAAATAATTTTTATCTATACCAATATCTTCCTTCCTCTCTCTATAATCCTATAAAGTCCCACCATGTTCCCAAGAAGCCTCTCTCAATCCTATTCCAAGACATTGGGATCACACTTCCAAGTAAGGGATTTATTTATTTCCCCTTTTTCTAAATTTATTTATATTGATATACCCATTTATTTTTAATTAAAAATGTTGCAGCATGATTTATAACATCACACATACTCCCTTTAATATGTTTTAATTATTATATTCCTATTTCTCTTTCATTAATTCCTCCCATGTACACCCGTTACCATGTTGAAATTATGTAAGGAATTTATCTTTCCTCATTTACATTCAAGAACATATTTTATATTATGCATGAAAATTCCATTACATATGTTGATATATTATGTTCCATGACCCCATTACTATCCATTTCATGTATAAAAGATTAAATTACCCTTTCTATATTATCTTTTTATTTTAAAATTTCTATTTAATGTCGTTATTCTGTAGAAGTCACACAAAAATGTCAATTCCAAAATCAGTGTATAAGTGAATACCATACTCATTTATCTATCAAGGGTATTCACTGTTATGCACATGAACTTTTTGATTGAGTAATTACATTTATTTATTCAATACCTCTTATTTGTGGAATTAATAACGATGTTTAATGAATCCATGTTTTATGATCTATGTGGCATACTTACATCTGAAATAAAAAAATTAAGAAGGGTGCACCCTGATAGCATTCCACTGCATTAGGTAAATAATATTATCATGATAATTCAATTGAAATGAGGGTTTACTCATGCTAATTTACATGCAATGAGGGTTTACTCATGCTCCATGTGCAATGAGCCTTGGATCATTCTAATATCATGTTAAATGTTGTTTCCACATTTCCATGTTATGATAACCATGTTATATCGTTCCTTTATGTTAATGTTTCTCGTATGATACATTGATATTCCTATTTCCTAACATGTATTGTATTATTCATGTTATTCCTTGTTTAGTCTTTACTAGGATTTATATCTCTCCCTTTTCTTATGCCTTTCCTCAGGTTATCCCATGCAATTCTTGGTATGAAGGAATTTTGTGGTCATGTAAAAGAAGTTTTCAATAAAGATGTGTATTTAATTTTCTAAGTTGTCTTGCAATGTTACTACTCCCTAAAGACACTATACCTCTTCATATTTTATATTGTTTCAACTGAAAATTTTTCTGTAATAAATTATGTTTAAGTGTGAAATAAATAGCATGGATGTTATAGTTGGTATCAATGGATAAATTTATTTATTTTATGGATTATGATTATAAAAATACAAGTGAAAGCCTTAGTGATACGACTAAGAATAATAAAAACATACCTAAATTTTTCTGAGTATAGAGTAAGTGTTTTATCTATAAAATACATCCATGTCTGGATACAAACATGTAGAGGTGGCTCTAGTAAAAAAATATCTAGTGGTAAAACCCTAAAACCTTGATTTGATCTAGAATTGAATGGGAACTAGTGCATGACAATGGGTCTTACCACACTCTTGGTTATGACACTCCTGGGGGATATGCTTTGGTAAATTCATGAGCATAGTATAAACCATGTTTAAGAGAACAATAAAATTCTCCTAAGAATATATGTTGGGAAGTATATCATGGATAACATATATTGAATCTTATAAGTTCATAATTTACGGAAAGAAAAGTAATTTATAATTTATCCCTTTTTGTATGTGGATTCCTCTTTATCTATTACCCCTAGCATTCCTTTTATTCTATCCAATGGATTGTTATAGGGGGACTCAAGATAACAACTGATACGAAGATCGATGTTATAGCTGTTCTAATGAGAGGACCAATCCAATGGGAGTAGGAATCACACACTTTGTCATGATACTCTCAAAGTTAACTAAAGTTTTGAATAGAAAAATGGGTCAATAAGAACGTTCAAAACCCCCTAATAATGAACAAGTTGCAATCTAGAGATTCATGAGAAAATGTCGTACAACATTTAATTGATCATAACATCCCTTAATTTCTAAACAATGGTTCAAATATATTGAAAAGATCTTATCCACCCTTTAATATTCTGAACAAGAGATGTTTCTTCCAGCTGATTATCATATGGAGGGTGAATCTGATCAGTGGCGAACATTGAAAAAAAATATGAAGCCTGAGGAAGAGGTTGATGTATTGGAATAGAAGGATTTCCAGAAAATGTTTTTTGATAAATATTTTCCTCACACCCTCTGAATTATGATCGAAGTGGTATTTTTTACCCTAATGAAAAAAGATGAAAAATCCCTTAGAGAATATGGGAAAAAAATCACAAGGCTTTCACGATACACTTTCGGCTTTTTCATTACCCCCTAATGCAAGGTTGATCACTTATTCAGTGGGATAAAACATTGACAACTAAAATACCTAGCGATTAGTGACTATGATAGAAATTAGGAAATTGTCCGATGTACCCTCAAAGTCAAAATGGAGATGAAAAAATATCAGGTGTACCATAGGGAGAAAAAGTAGAAAGTGGACTTTAATTTTTATGGCCTAATGGATAAATCCAATAGTGATAAGAAATTCAAGCATCCCACTTTCCAAAGGTGCAGAATGAAGAACCCCAAAAATTGCATGAAGGGGGCTAGGAAATGCTTTAGGTGTGAATGAGAAGGTCACATGGACATTAACTGTCAGTACCAAAAACCCAATACTGCGAAAGAAACTATGAACACTCCATTTGACCCTCGATGGATAGTTCTTTGCTTCAAATTCAAAGAAATTGGAAAGTTTGCAAACTAGTTCCCCAAACCAAGGGTTTTTTGGGGAAACTACCAACCTCTAAGGTAGCAAGGTTGATATTTGTCCATCACTACTGCTAAAGCAAACCCCAAAAAAGATGTGGTGACATGTACGCTAGTTATTCATACAAAAATAGTGAACATACTTTTAATTATGGTTCAATGAATTATTTTATATTCCTAATGTTTTGTATAATAATCACAACACCACTAAAAATCATGGATGTTTAGATGTCGGTGAGAATAGAAAATGGGGAAAAAATTGCATCCCATTAATATAACTCCTCCCCTATCATATTTTATGGATTGAACTTCATAGAAAACCACATCATACATCCTATGTTGAATTTGATGAAATTCTTGGAATGTATTGGCTTTCTATATATAGATCCAACATAAATTTCCATGATAGTGAAATCACTCTTCATAAGGAGAATTGACCCATGATTATGTACAATTGCAAGGAGGAGGATGCATCTTTTTAGCACCATCTTCTCAACCATGGATATTACTACCCCATGAGACTGTGTATATTGCTCAGATAATTGAGCCAAAGGAAGAAACCATACTTTAAGACATTCCTATATCAAGGGAATTCGCTGAAGTGTTACCTAAGGAATTACCTATTATTGATCCTAAAATATATTTGGATTAATCAATTTATCTTATAGTTGGGTATTTTCCAATATCTAAGAATTCATAAATAATGGTTATCGTAGAGTATGAGGAGCTAATGAAACAATTACAGGAGAATCTAGAGAAAGGGTTTATATGCCCAAGTGCTTCAACATGGGGTGCGATAGTCCTCTTCTTTAAGAAGAAGGATGAGCCAATGAGCCTTTGTATTGATTATCTTGAGCTCAACAAAATGAAGATAAAGAACAAGTAACCTCTGCCCCAAATTGATGAATTTTTCTATTAGATACATGGATCAAAATACTTCTCCAAGGAGGATCTGCGGTCTACATATTACGAAGTAAGGGTGAAGAAGGAGTATATACACAAGGATAATTTTTGTACCAGATAAGGGTACTGTGAATTCATAGTAAAGACTTTCAGACTCACTAATGCGCTAGAAATTTTCATGGACTTGATTAATATAGTATTTAGAGATTACCTCAACAAATTTGTGGTAGTGTTTATAGAAAATATTCAAATATACTCCAAAACAAAGGAGGATCATGAGAAGCATCTAAAAACAATACTAGATACCTTGCGAAAGGAGAATCTCTATGAAAATTATAGAAAGTGTGAGTTTTGGTTGAAGGAAGTCTCATTCATGGGTCATATCATCATAAGAAATGGGAAATATATGGATCCCTCTATGATAGATAAAAAATAGGGGTGGCCATGACCAACACCAGTTATAGATATCCATAGTTTCCAGGGTTTATCTAGATATTATCTCCGATTTGTGGGAAATTTCTCACAATTGTCAGACCTTTATACCAAGCTAACTTAGAAGGGAGTGATGTTTTCTGGGAGTGATGAATGCAAAGATAGCTTCAAGTAATTGAAAAGAAGGATTGTCATTGTGCTCATGCTCACACTACCCAAAAGTGGATAACGTTTTTTATATTTAGTGATGCTTTAAAGAAGGGAATGGGATGTTTTTTGATGAAAAATGAAAATTTATTACATATGCTTCAAGGAAATTTAATGTTCATAAGAAAAAATATACCACACATGATCTGGTGTTGGATGTAGTAATCATCACTTGGAAAATTTGGCAACATTATCTCTTTGAGGAGAAGTGTGAATTATATACGGATCACAAAAACCTAAAGTATATATTCACACAGAAAGTGTTTAATATGCACAAAAAATGATGGTTAGAGCAGTTCAAATTCTATGACTACTCAATCCATTACCACGCTGGGAAAGCAAACAAGGTGGTAGATTCTCTAAGTAGAAGAGGCCCAACGATGATATCACTGATGATAATTTAAAAGGATCCAATCATTCTAGATTTGATAAATATGGACATGGTAATCAAAAAGAAAGGAACATCATCAATCCTTCACTAATTACTGCTCAATTGTATCTTTTAGAAAGGTTAAAGGATGATTAAAAGGATGAAATGAGAATTTAGAAGAAAGTGGAAAGTATTAAGAAATGAAAATACTTAGAGATTAATGTTAATGAATAAGGAATTGTGTGATTTGGGATAATAATAAATGTTCCATCAAATCTAGAGTTAAAGAAAGATCTTTCGGGTGATTCCCATTCATTGAATTTCTCCATTCATCTAGGAATCACAAAGATGTATTGAGATCCCCAAGAGAATATTTTGTGGGATAAAATGATGAAGGAGATCGCTAAGTATACATTAGTGTTCCTGGTATGTCAGAAAGTGAATGATCTAAGCATAATATGCCACCATTACACATACCATCATGGAAATGGGAGAACATCACTATGAACTTTTCCACAGAACTTATGAAGAAATACAAAGAAAATATTGCCATCAAGGTTGTTGTGGACCATCTTAAAAAGACTACAAACTTCATTGAAATTCGAGAGGATTTCTCAAGGGATCAACTGGAATAGATATACATTAGAGAATTAGTATGGCTACATGGGGTACAACTATCTATTTTATCTAATTGAGATCCACGATTCAGCTCTATGTTCTGGAAGATTCTCCAACACACTCTGAATACTAAGATGAACTTTAGTAGATCTTATCATCCTCAAACTGATGGCTAATATTTTCAGACTATCCAAAAACATGAGGATATGTTGAGAAAATGCTAAATGTACATCAAAGGATGAAGTAATCAATATATTCTTCTGTTTGAGTTCTCTGAAAATAATAGTTTTCACTCAAGAATCCAAATGGCTCCATACAAAGCCCTTTATGGGAAGAGGTGTAGAACACCAGCATGTTGGGATAAAGTTACGAGAGAGAAAAATCATAGGTCTAGAAACTCTTAAATAAATATTGGAGATGGTTTAGACCATCCAGTATTACATTAAATATTCCATGATTTGACAAAATATCTATACTGATAATAATTGAAGGTACAAAGAGTTTGATGTTGGAGACATGGTATCCCTCTACATATCACCATGGAAGAGAGTTATGAAATTCTGGAAGAAGCGAAAGCTTAGTCCAAGGTACATCGGTCCTTTTGAGATCCATGATCACATTGGAGGGATGGTCTATCGACTAGCACTCCCACAAAACTTGTCTTATGTTCATGATATATTTTATGTATCACTTTTGAGGAAGTACATACCTAAACCTTCACATGTACTCAATGCAGAGGTGGTACCATTGGATAATTACCTCACCAATGAAGAGAAGCTGATGAAGCTCTTAGATTATAGGGAAACAGTTCTGCGAAATAATATAACTCCACTCATCATGATGTGTTGGGAAAACCAAAATTTTGAATATGAAACATAGGAATAAGAGAGAGTGATGAAGTGAAGTTACCCTCATCTACTTTAGTATGAGAAAAGAAAATTTCTATGTATAAATTTCTTAATGGGGAATGATTATAATGAGCCAAACTTTTACTAATTAAAATTTCTCTTGATCTAATTAAATTTCATATAATTTAAAATGATTTTATAAAATATATTCCCTTCTAATGTTTTATGTTTTTGGATTATAAAATAACATTAATAATTATGAGAATTGAAAATATAGTCATTTAATTGTGATTGTTTGATTAGTATAAAAATAAATATTTAACAAAGTAAATTTACTTTGACAAAGGAAGTGATGGCCTCATCAAGTATAATTGCTCCAAACAAAGCCCATTTTTCAGAGCTAAGAAAAGAGGTAGCGTTACTAGGCTTTACTATTGACCAAGACCAAGCTGAGCTTCAATAAATTAATCTTGAATGTAACTGCCGACAGGAGAAGTGGAAGTTAATAGAGATTACCACCAAAGCAATATGATCTGAACCGCCCAAAGAGGGTCACCATCACATACCTTACCCTCAGGTCTTATGAGGGTGTTATAAGGGGTTATGTAACAAGACCCTAGCACTATGATTATGTGCATTATTGTTTTATAGAATAAATAACATACACTCATTTTATCATTATTACATTGTAAGTGATTTTTAAAGCACAAATAATATTTTTATTGAATATTTAACTTCAATTAGGAAATCTATTTTGATGAATTAATGGATATTTGAATTATATAATATTTTAATAAAATTATATTATGAAATTAATTTTCATTAAATATAAATGATCATATAATTTTTAGGAATACAAATCTAATTTTTATTATGGTTTGAATGCTGTGTTTATCGAGACCCATAAATTTTCGATAAATGTGAGTTTTATTTTAATAATGAAAAATTAGAACATTTATAAATTTATTTAGATAAAATGAAATTTTTTTTAAATTCAAGATGATGATATGATCTAACAATAAAATTTTCATAATTTTCTGAGATAGTTGATTTTTTGGTTAAAATTAAATACCATTTAAATATATAATGTGGTTTATGACATCGTAATGACCCAATAATGATGTAATAAAATATTATAAAAGTTATTTTCATCCAATATATGTTTTAAATTTAAAATCATTTTATTTTATATTTATTTGATTAATTTTATAGTGCCTTAGTGGACCCTGCAAGACATATAAATTGTTTTTAACCCTTTGAATGATTTCACTAAGAGTGTCACTCTCCTCCATATAAGAAAGCCTAATATTTTAATGAGTTCTATCATTTTCCTTACAAAATAAGTTTTTCCACTCTCCTTTGGAAAACCCATGGGAAAAAACCATGGGTTGTTTTTTGGTTTTTATTAGGTTAATGTGTGGTGTCCAAAACCTAAATAATAAATAATTCCATCTTCTTTTCTATATAATCCCAATCAATATCCCATTTATCATCACTAAAACAATTTAGAGCTTAACCAAAAATTTTCATACATTCTATATAATATTCCCAATGCACTCCAATCTCCCAAAAAACATCTCTCAAGCCTCTCCAAGACTTTGAGTTCACACTTCCATGTAAGGGATTTCTTCCTTTCTCTTTTTTGTCTGAATTTATTTATATTGGTATACCATTTTATTTTCAATTAAAAATAATGGGAAATACTTTATCACCTCCCCCATACTACCCTCATTATGTTGAATGATTAGGGTCCCCTTTATCTCTCATTAATGCCTCCCAAGTACACCTGTTACCATGCAGAAAATCCATAAGGAATTTTTCTCACCTCATTTACAATCAAGAAATTATTTTTTAATATGCATCAAAATACCATAACATGGGGGTATATTGTGTCACATGACACCATTACTATATATTTCATGTATTAATTAAGAGACACCCATTTATACCTCATCAACCAATTTTATGATTTCCATTTGATGTCGTTATGCTGCCAAAGTTAATCCAAAATTTTCAGGCCAAAATCATTATGTAGGTGAATATCATAACCATTTCTCTATCAAGGGTATTCACCTTTATGAACTTATACTTGTTGATTGAGGAGTTAAATTTATGTATTCAACATATCAAATTATTATAATAAATTAGGATGCTTAATTAATCCATGTTGTATGATCTATGTGGCACAATTATGAATGAAATAAATATATTAAGAAGGGTGTGCCATGATAGTGCTCCAATGCATTGGGTAGAGATTAGTATCATGGTACATCATGTTATATGAGGGTTTAATCATGATAAAAAATTTGAAATGGAGGTTTAATCATGATCCATGTGAAATGAGCCTTGTATCACGCTAATATCATGTTAAATGTGGTTTCCACATTTCCAGGTTTTGAAAACCATGTTATACTATGCCTTTATGTTCCTGTTTCTCTTCTGCTCTATAGATATTCCTATTGAATAACATGTATTTTATTATTTATTTTATTCATTTTTTACTCCCTTACTGATCATTATAGATCACCTTTTTCTTATTCATTTCCTCAGGTTATCACATGTAATGATAAGTACAAAGGAATATTGTGGTCATGTAAAAGACATTTTCAATAAAGATGTGTATTTTATGTTTTAAGTTATTATGAAATTTTCCAAATCTCCAGAGAAACTAGACCTATCAATATTATTTGTTATGTTAAGTGTAATTTTTAGGTAATAATTTATTTTTAAATGTGAAATAAAGAGCAGAGTTATTATAGTTACCAATTCTTCAATGTATGTCATTTTTTTAAAAACATTAATTCTTTTTTATTGTTTAATTAATTTTATAAAATAGATAAAAACAACCATAGTAGCGATAAAAATATGAACATATCATATGAATGGGACTTGAATTACATGGTAGTTATTGTTCTATTTGACGAGTTAGAGGTTCCTACCGGTGTCACTCCTAGAATTTATGGGAAGATTCTTGGGTAGCATGCTTGTGAGAGGTTGAGCCTTCCCATTAACTTGCCCCATGTTTTCCTATTTTATAAATAATGTTTCCAACTGAATAAAAACCCACTACTAAGTACCCAATAAACAAAACATATGAAAACATTCACTCAACTATAGAAATCACCTCTAAATGACTTTTGATCATGAAATACAAGGATGTTTACATAACTGCCACAATATAATTTATTGACAGTTTAAACGACATAAAATAGTAAAAAAAACAGTAAATATACCATATTTGTTTGTATTTACCCTATTATAATATCTTCTATCACCTTTTTTGTAACAACCAGAGATTTTTTGAATTATTTTTTTTTCAAATTAATTTACCATTTTTTATATTTTTTACATCACACAACACTAAAGATGTTTATTTTATATTAAATCACTATATTTGGATTGTAATATATGAAACACAATGTTAATCATGAATTAATTCAACATAAATATTATCTTTATCTATATGGAAAATTGAGTTTATCTTTCATTACATGCATCAATGAATTTTCTCAATGGCTTGCATAATATGCAAGACCATGTTTTATCACAAAATAGTATATCATAAAAATGATATTACTTAATATAATAAAAAGATAACCTAACTATAAAATTAGGTTTTATGAATAAAATTAAATAAACTAATAGAATATATGTTTTTTTAAAAAATAATATGAATTCATTGGTTACCAATTAATTAGAAATGAAATTGGAAAACGATAGAATATAAAGGAAAATATTATTATGGTCACATGGATGTTTTACTCTAATATGGTAAATTAATTATAATTATAGAGTGATATGAATGTAATATATATGATACATATTACATAAAATATTTTATATATTCATTCAATTGGTTTGATAGACACATGATAAGAACAAACACAATTCTCTACTAAAAAACCTCTATTTTTATAACAGTTATTTTACTACCTTTTAATGGAGAACCAATTATAAATCAATATATTGGAACTTTAATAGATTAATATGTAAAAATAAATATAATATTTGAAATATAAACATAATAATTAGGTATGTATGATATTTTTAATTTTTTTGTATGGTTTCATTTTTTAAAGAATAGTTAAAAATATTGAATTTTAATTGAAAACCAAATTTTAATCTTATTTATTTATAAGTATAAATTATATTTTAAACTGGTTTAAAAGTATAATTTTATAATATTTTTATCATTTAATACAATTTAGGACATTTAGAGAAATTTTACTTTGAAATTTTGTATAAAAACATATCATGATTTTGAATTTTTTTACTTTAAAAACTCCCATTGTCGACCCAACTCTGAGATTAATTTTAAATTATTTTATTCCACCTACGTGATTAAGAATTTCAAAAAATGTACTAAATATTTTTGATAACCATAAATTTTAATTTTTATATATTTCAAAATTGTTTTGAGAAGAAATACTATAGAAAAGGATTAAAATCAATTACAACGATTAAAGTTAAATTAAGCTTAATAAGGGACCGAAGCATAATATTAAGGCCTCAAATGACATATAAAATTTCCAAAAATATATTTTATGGCCATATTTCGACCATATTATCAATTTTATCTCATTATTATCTTTATTTAATCCACTTTGAAGAAAAATCATGGGTGGGGTTTCCCTTTTCTAAAATATTACAAGAGTGCCACCCTCCTCCATTATAAAAGGCAACTGACTCTCCCTCTTCTTCACACCTCTCAAACAACTTATGTATATGAAATATCTAAAAATTAAACATTCAAACATCTCTCCCTTACTCCTTGATTCCTAAATTTTGGAATATAAAAATCCAAGGAATCCTTTTGGCACAAACTCAATGGAGTTACCCGATTAAGAGGTAACATCTTATCTCAAGCTACTTTTTTTTAATTTCTTTCATCACCCCTCCACTATAATTATTCCATTATTGTATAATATGATAATTATATTCTATATACTATTGCATTTTTATGATAATGTGTTGTCCAACACTTACACACGCTTCCACATAATGAGTAACATATATACTCTTTACAATTATGGAAAACTACCACCTCATAAAATGATGATTGTTCATTCTATGTTTACTACCACACATAGTGTAAATTATGATTGAAAATAAATTTTTATATGTTACATATTAAATTTATTATGTAACTAATATTATTTAATCCTTATAAAACAAATATATTTAGAATTTACATTTTCTTTAAATATGGTAATTTTGTTTCAGGAAGGATGGGCTACCACCCCTCAAAGAAATGTGACCCATTCACAAACTAAATAAAATGTATTAAGGACGGTTTTAGAGAGATTATATAATATATATGATATAATAATTATAATTGAATAATTATATATACACATATATATACATATAATTTATACACATATATACTCATGTGTCATTTACCTTCTTTTTTTAATACGACAATAAAAACGGAAATGACGTTCATGCGTACGAATAACATTCTATCTCTATAATCTATTTATTCCATTTCATACTTTTGTATTATATAGTTAATTATAATAAAAATATTCATAATATAAATTATATTTGTATCTTGTTGTAAATTTTTAAATCATGATATAAGTATAAAGACCATATATATAACAAATTAAGACGCATGCGAAGCATAAAGCATATATTACTCGAAGTAAAACCTTAAAAAAGATTTTCAACAATATAGTAATATAAGGTCATAATAAAACCATATATGGTATTATATATTTTAATATGTATCTATAAAATTTTCCTAATAAATTTATATTTATGATATAGGTGATTTGAATGAGTATGTTGAGATTCAATATACAAGGTTAGGGAATTTTTTCTCACTTTTTATTTCTATGAGATATATCTCATGTTCACAACTCTTCCCTTTTACATGGTATATATAAATCCTATGAATGTATTATATGAATAATATTATCAATGTTATGGGTATTTAAGTATATATTCTCTGATTTTATTTCATGGGGTTTATATTTTAAAATTTCTCAAATTGGAAAAATAGTTTTTCTCGATTTTCCTTCATTGAGACTCATGTTTTGTTATAAACCTAAATTATTTTTGAGGTGTACATACTTCCATTATAAATGTTATATAATTCATATCCTTATTTTCATGAACTTTTAAGCCTCATTTAATTTCCTTTTCATACACTGATAATATGATTCCATGTTACCAAGTTATAAGTGTTTATTGAAACAATATCATCTCTTTTCAAGATTGTATTTTATGATTACATTGGTAAATTATTATTATAAAAATCTCAATAAAACTCATGAATTTTATTTTATAATGTTTATTCATAATATAATAAGGTTTTGTTCTCATTTTTACACTCTTTGTACATAATATAGTTAATGAAGTGTTTTTAAGAAAGCCCAAATGTACCATCCCTTCAGTTTAACATCTGTGTTCCTTCAGTACTGTGTTTTCTAAAAAGGGTTTCCCTGAATATTTTTTAATTATCCTTAAATAATTGAAATAATTTTTTACCTTTTTTTCTTTTGAAATTTATTTTAAAGTAATATTCTTATTATTTTCTAAACAATTTATTTTTCAATCATTTTACCATGAAAAAGTAATGCTCTTATTACCTCGTACAACATGTAATGATTTACCAACCATTATTTATTTCAAGTTTAAATCACGTGATTAAAAGGTTAATTTGTTTTAAAATTAAATTAAATAATGTTTTTATAAATTATTTTGAAAAAATCATGAATTATTTATAAATTTTCAATGTATCTTTTTCCAAAAAAAATGGTTTTAAATGTGTTTTCAATATTTTTTTTTTGTTTTCAGAGGAAATAGTTTTTGAAACATTTTTAAGCTTCTTTCATAAGTTTTCAAGTAAAAAGGTTTTCAAAACATTTTAATATTTTCTTTATAATTTTTCAAATTTATTTTCAAGGAAATAGTTTTTTAAGTTAATCTATCTTTTAATGTTTTCAAAGTGTTTTAAATGAATAATATTTTCCAAATGTTTTGAAACTTATTTTATATGTTTACAAAGAAATAATTTATCAAAAATATTTCAAGTATTATTTATATGTTTTCAAGGTATTTTATAAGAAAAGTGTTTTCAAATGGTTTTATACATTAAACATACATTTTAAAATAATAAAGTATACTTTCCTTGAGATGTTTTTTTCTTAACGATGTTTCTATATTTATATTTATTTAAGATGACTTTTTGTGATATTATTCAAGCCTTTCTATGAAATTATCAAAAGGTTCCATTCATACACTTTCTATGAATGGTTGTGCTTAATGTTATAGTATTTATGAAACTCATTTCTTTTTAATCAGTTATATTTTTATGAAATCTATTTCTCTTTATTGGGTTAAGTATTTTTGAAACCCATTTATTTTCTCAGGTTGTGATTATAATGAAGTGATTATGAGACATGTCTTTTTCCACAGGCTATAACATGATTATATATTTATAATACCCATTTTATTTCATGAGTTATGATATTATTATTTATGATCTTGTAGGAATATATGTATTATTTAACTATGATATGGGTGGTACCTATATCTCTCTCCAATTCCATAGGTAGAGAGATATATCTCATGAGATAGACTACTATTGTCTTGGGAATGAACCTAGACTACTAAGATGGCCATGGGAGTGAACCAATAATACCAATTTGGTGTGAGGAGTGAACTCATGGTAATAATATGTCAATGGGAGTGGTCTATAACTACCGAAATTGTATGTGGAGTTAACCCACACTACAAAGATGGTATTAGGAGCTTTTCCTTGAATTCTATGAAAATTAAATTATATTCTTATGAGTCTTCCAAAATTGAAAATTGTATTCCTTTGTTTATATTATGTTTATTATGTTCTTTTTTTAATTATGATTATAGTCTTATGAATGTCCAATATTTGTTCCTAAACTCTTGTTTTTTATCTTTGATATGTAGAGTATGATCTTAAATTTTCATGATCATGTACTCATACCCTTATTCTCATGATTATCCTTATGTATCTCCCTTATTTACCATTATTGAACATCTAAGATCACCACTTTTTATGTTTCTTTAACCTAGGTTATGAAGATATTTATTATTTTTGATGTGTCATATAAAGGGTTATAGTCATAAAGAACCTATTAAGAAATTATGTAGATTATTTATGTACAAGTTTTGATCTTTCTATGTTTCCAAAAGTAGCAGACTAGTACAATATTTGGGCATCTATTTTTATAATGTTTTAGGTATTCTGAAAAGGTTATATAATTATAATTTATGAAATGTGAGTGAAATTTTAGTTTATATCACAGAAAATTTAAATTTATCCTATAGAAACAATGATGATAAAATATTAGGGATATCCCTAGGTATATTTTAAAGGATATGTATAGTGATGTCTCTATAGATAAATATAATGATGAGTTAAAATTTAGAAAAATATCTTGAAATTATGGTAATGGATAGAGTGATTGGGTTTCTAGAAATACATAAATGTCTAGATACTATAAGTGGATGTGGATCTGGAACAAATTTACCTAGTGTTAACAACTCCAATAAGATGTTTTAGGCCAGACTCGGGGTAATCTCTAACACAAAAATAGGCCTTGCTGCACACCTAGTTTAACACTACCAAGGGATATGCATTATAAATTCACAAAACAATTCATGAAAAATCATGATGCATTTCAATATATTTTGTCCATTAATAACCTATGATGAACCTAAGGTGTCATAGATTAAGGAAGGTGACATGATTTAGACATCCTATAAGTAATTATTTTCATTATTATGTGGTTTTATACTATGACCAATATTGATCACACTATGATTATGGTTTTATTCTGTGGTGGGAACTATAAGGAATAATATTAACAGTGAATGCGATGGACGGTTTTTCTAATGATACGCTGAGTGGGATGATCATTGGAGTGGAATTTGTTGTGATCATTCCAAATCTGTTTTAATGGAACATTTATAAAAAATTGTACCTTAACTAACTTTTGGACTCCCCAAGGAAGATAAAGGATTTATATTATAGTTCTGGTAATGGGGACCATAGAGAAATTAAGATTCTGTTTTCTTTGTGTTATGAATTTTTAAATAATCTATTAATGGAATCTATTAGAGGAATAAGAATATGTTTTAACTATGGGAAATAAAGACACAAAGCAAGTCACTTAGAGGAAAAATGAAGACTTAGATTAATGGAATGGATATTAATATTGGATTCCCTAAGATATCATCAATGGTTAAGTGTTTTATGTGTGGAATAAATTATCATTATGCATCTCAATGTCCTAAGAGGAAAGCTCATAAAGGGAATCGTTAAGGTTGTATGAGTAATGATTACATTGATGAAAATGAAGAGACTACATATGAAATGTGAAAGGAAAGTGGTATTATGTAATATGATGAGATAACCTTGTTAGTTTCTTGATGATGATGTAATAAATATATTTATGTATTTGGATAGAGAATTATGAAAGGTGAAATATATAAGGATTGTCTAGTTTATGTTTTTTTCAAATGATTTAGAAGAATACATTGAATGAATATGATGGAATAGAAAAGTGATTTAATGGTTAGGTGATCTCCATAGAAAAAACATGATTAAGGGAAAGATGACCCCTAATATTATTTTATGTTAAGATAATGTTTTTAAGAAAATATATGTTGGATATAAATAAATTGGATGATACTGATTACCTTGGAACAAATTAAGGACTTGTTGATAAGTAGTTTATGATATTATGGATGAAGTTTACAACTTATTGTATTTATTAAATATAACTAGTAACCTATAGAATAAGGATGAATTCATGTTTTCCAAAATTATTTATGGAAATTCAGGTTATTACAATGTTTCAAGAGAATATATGTTGTGGGTATTCACATGTTTGGAATGTGACAACCAAGAGATAAATTGTGATATATGGGGGAATAAATGTTAAAATGATTTTGTGGATTTCATTTTAAATATTTGCATATTAATTTTTTAGAAGGTTTATATAGTTATCCATCTATGAATAGATTATGTTAAACTTCAAAGGATGTATTTATGCACTGATTTTGTGTTAAAAACCCTGGTTAAAAGGCTATTTAGTGATTATCCTTATTTCAAGGATGTCTGTCATATTTATTTTTTAAATTATATTACTCTTATTTTATAAATTGAAATCATTTATGTTGGGTGAAAACCAATCTAGTCCGATAATTCCATGGGTTTTGAACCCATGACCAAAGGAAGATAAGGTTTTCACACCCACCACTGGCCTACACGATGTCTAGGTTAATGTGTAATTATTTTGGTTGAATAATTTTTAATAATTAATATGTTGAGTTAATTTTTTTTTACATATTAATGTATTAACCAAATAGATTTTTTAGAATAATTAATGAAAAATAGTTATAATATTCATTCTTTTATAGGCCTTATAATCTTCTAAAAGTTCATTTTATCACGTCAGACATCAATGTTAATTTTAGGACATCTGTTTATTAATGTAATGGATGAATTAAAAATAAATAAATGAAAAAATTAATTTTTAATTTTTTTTATAGAAATATATCAAGTAATTATATTTATTTATGTTTTTAGTCAATAAAATTATTACTGAATATTAGGATAAGGATCATAATAAAATGTGTTGTCTTAGTATGTTACCTTTTTCTAACCGGTGAACTTTTAAATCATCATTGAATTATTAATTTGAGGCCCTCAAATTTTCTTTGATAAGTCAATTGTTTATTATTAATCACCTCAATACCTCCCTATAAATATTTACACTTCTCCATCATGTACAATATTTACTCCAAACCTATGTTTTCTTATGTGGAAACTAAGTTATCTGTTACTTTGTGTAACCATTATTATTATAACTATCCATTTTTAAAGGGAAGTTATGTATCCATTTTTTGGATGGGGGTTTCTATGAATGAAACATTAAATTATTAAACCATTGATAACACATATATGTTTTAAGGGAGAAATTAATTTTTTTGGTGGAATAATCTAACACCCAGAGACTTTGTGAATTATTATTGTTAATTAATTCAACATTTTTGGTATTTTCAATTTCACACAACACTAGTGAGAGTTTGTTTTATCTTAAATAAATATTCTTTCCTTTAATTATAATCATGACCAAGTTAATCGTGCACTATAGGAAATATAAATTTTAGGTCACACTACATAGGACACTGAAGCTAGATTTTGTTGCATATAATGGATTACCTAACAAGCAAGACTGAGTATTACCAAAAAAATATCACTATAATGTTATTACTTAATATAATAAAATATATCCTAGATGTTAATTTATAATTTATGAATATTAATAACTATTATATGAAAATATTTTGTTTACACAAATATATGATGAATTTAATTGTTTCCAATTAATTATAAATGAATATGAAAACCGATTAAATATAAAGGAAAATATTATTATTTTCACAAGGATGTTTTACGCTAATAAATTAAATGAAACACAATTAGGGACTGATATTAATTTACTATTTATTTTATATATTAAATAAAATATTATTCATATTCATCATATTGTTTTGATTAACATAAGATAAGAACAGACCCATTTTTATGCATAAAAACCAATATTTTTTATAATAGTAGTTTCAACACCTTTTAATGGTTAACCCATTTTAAATCCAATTTTTTCCACATTTATATATTAAAATTTTCAAAATAAGATTCATAATTAAAATAGAAACATAAAAACTTGTTTAGGATAAATTTTTGGGTTTTTTCTGTAAGGTTTCATTTTTAATTAATAGTTAAAATACGGATTTTTAATTCATAATTGGTTTTCTCATATTATTTATTGAAAAGGATAAATAATATTTTAAATTGGTTGAAAGGATTAATTAGATAATATTTTTATGAGTTAATACAATTTAGTTCATTTAGATCAATTTCACTTTGAAATTTCATATAAAAACTTAGCAATCTTTGCAATGTTTTTACATTAAAAACCCACATTGTCGACCCAAATGTGAGATTAATTTAAGTTTAATTTCACTCACTTCTGTGATTAGAATATTGAAAAATTAATTCCATATTTGGAATCAAAATAAATTATAATTTATAATAATTTCAACTTAGTTTTTTTAAAAAATATTAGTGAATGTGATTAAAATTAATTACAACGATAAACGTTAAATTAAGCTTAATAAGGGACTAAACCATAACCATAAGGCCCCAATGACATTCAAAATTGGTAAAAATAAATTAAATGAACATATTTAGACCATATAATATATTGGATATAATTAAGATCCTTATTGGATCCATTTTCAATATAAAAACTTGGGTGGGTTTTCCCTTGCCCAGAATATTATAAGAGTGCCAATCCTCTATTATAAATGGTCACCACCTATACCTCTCCATAAAACCTATAAAACCACTTATATTGTACTAGTATATTTAATTTTAACTTAAAAAATCCATCCCTTCATCCTTTAGTCCTCCCATTTTGCAGAAATAAATACAAGGAATCTATTAATCAAAAACCAAAAGGAGTTACCTGATTACGAGGTAACATCTTTTCTCAAAATCCTTTCTTATATTTTCTTTTTCAACCACATCCAATATCCTTTTTACATGATTTTATAAAAACAAACATATAATAATTATACTATATTTCTTTTATGATAAGGTTTCTATATACACTAACATAGACATCCATCCAATTCATAGTGAACTTAGTGTTTTTGTGTACGTCGAACTACGACATCGTGAAACGATGATTCTTCATTTTTCGTTTAGTGCCTCTCATGGTTTTAATAATGATGAAAAATAGTTTTTCATATGTTATATATTATATTTATTATTTTTTTAATTTTATTTTCCATTTTAAAACACATATCATTGTATTTTACATTTACTTTAAATACGATAATTTCGTTTGAGGAAACTTGGACTACCGCCCCCTCAAATCGATGTGATTTGTTCACACACTACATATAATGTATTAAAGATTGTTTTAGTGTAAATATATTATATATATTATATAATAGTTCTAATTTAATAATTATATATATAATTTTTTCTTTTATTTTCATTCATTTAATATGATAATAAAAATAGAAACAATGTTCTTGCATACATACGACTTACCGTCTTCATGAAAGGTGTATTCCATTTAATGTTTCTATATTATATAGTTTATTATAATAAAAACATTATGAATATACATGATATTTATATCACGATTTAAATTAATTAAACCATGATATAAGTGTAATGACAAATTATATAATAAATTAAGACACATGAGAAGGATAATGTAGATATTACCTAATGTAAAACATTAACATTGGATTGTTAACAGGATGGTAATATAATGTCATAATGAAACCATATATTGTATGAGATATAATAATATAGTTCTTAAAAAAAATTTATAATAAACTTACATTTACTATATATGTGGTTTTAATGATTACGATGTGATTCAAGATATAATGTAAGATAATTCCATCCAACTTTTTGTTTCTGTGAGGTACATGCCATGTTCGCCACTCATTCATTTTGTGTGGTGTATATAATGATCATGAATGTATTATATTAATAGTATTCATAAATTTGTTGGTATTTAAATATTCATCCAATTATATTTATTTCATGGTGTTTATGTTTCAAATGTTACCAAATTAGTAAAATGGTTTTTTTGAGTTTTCCTTCATTGAAACTCAAGTTTTGTTATGCACCAAAATTATTTTTGTGGTGTACATACTTACATTTTACTTTTTATATCATGAATCATATTATTTTGATGATATTTTATGTTTCATTTTATTTTCTTTTCTTACATGGATAGTATGATCCCATGTTACTACGTTATAACAATTTATTGAAACAATCTCATAAATTTTCAAGATTTTTTATGTTTATGCTTCCTTTGAAAAAATATTATGTTGTATCTCTCAAGAATAATAATTAATTTTACTCTCGTATAGATATTCATAAAATAATCATATATTTATACCATTTTTACACTCTTTGGTACAAAATATCATTAATTTTTTTTTAGAAATCCCAACTTTACCCTCTCTTCAATCACAAATTTATGGTCCTTTAATAACATGTTTTATGAAAATGGTTTCCAAGAATATTACAAAATTATATCATTCTCATTCAAATAATTTTTTCCTTTTTTATTTTACCAATGTTTTTAAAGTAATATTTATGTCATTTCTGAAAGAACATATTTTTTATCCTCGTATCATTTAAAATGAATGTTCTTATTACCTCGTACAATGTGTACAAATTCACCCACCATCATTTCTGTGAAGTTTCCTTTCCATGTTTAAGAGGTTAAATTTTAAAAAGTTTTCTTTTTAAATAATTTACAAGGAATTTTTTTTCAAAACATTTTTAAGATTTATTTATAATTTTTCAAAGTATTTTTTAATGTAAATTAGTTTTCATATTGTTTTCAATCTTCTTTTATATGTTTTTAATGGAATGAGTTTTCAAAAGGTTTTCAATATTCTTTCATAACTGTTTAAGTAAAATGGGTTTAAAATCATTTTAATGATTTATTTATAATTTTTCAATGTTATATTCCTTGAAATGGGTTTCACAATATATTCAATATTTTTTTAATTTTTTGAAAGTGTTTGAAATGAAATATTTTTTAAAATGTTTTAGGTATTATTAAATAACTTTTCAAGGAAAAAAGATTTAAAAATAGATTCATTTATTATTTATATGTTTTAAAGGTATTTTCATATAAGGTTATTTTAAATTGGCTTTATGAATTAAAAATAACTTTTCAAAATAGAAATGATATTCTCTTTAAGAAATGTTTTTTGAAAGATATTTTAAAATTATTTTCTATCAAATATGACATCCATTGATGTTACTCTTGACATTTTATGAAATGATCTAACAGTTCCATTCATATTATTTCTCTGAATAGTTATACGTAATGTCACTGTCTTTATGAAACTTTTCTCTCTTTCACAAGTTATATGTTTATGAAATCTGCTTCTCTTTCATGGGTTATATGATATTGAAACCCTCTTATTTGCATGGGTCATGCTTATAAAGAAATGATTATAAAATTATGTTTTTTCATAGGTTATGATATGATTACATGTTTATAATTACCATTTCATTTCATGAGTAATGATATGATTATTTTTAATCTTGTGGAACATGTATATATGATTCCACAATGAGATATATGGGACCTATATCTCTTTTAAATGCATTGGGTAATGATTTATATCTCCTAAGATAGACTAAGAAAGTCTTGGGAATGAAACTTGACTACTATGACAACCATAGGGGTGAACCATGAATTCTAAGATAGTATTAAGAGTAAAATATTAATAATATCTTGGACAAGGGAGTGATATATGAATACTAATATAGTATATGGAGTGAACCCATAATTATAAGATGGCCTTTCTGGTGATGTATTGGCTACTATGAAAATCATATTATATATTTATGTGTTTACAAAAATTCCATGTTTTATTACTATGTTATGATTTAATGGATTGTGTTCTTTATTTCCATATGATTCGCATCTTATGAACTTCCAATATTTTGGAAATTATTCATGTTTACGATCTTTGATATGCAGGGTACGATCTTCTATTTTCATGATCATGTTCTCATACCCTTATGCTAATGATTATGATTACCTATCTCTATTATTTACCATTAATGATAATATAACATCACTCATTTTTAGGTTTCCTTCCCCCAAGTCATGAAGATATTTATTATGTTTGATGTCTCTAATAAGGTTTCTAGTAAAGAAGAATCTAGTGGGGGATTATGTAGCTCATTTATATAACGGTGTTTATGTTTCCTTGTTTCCAAAGCCGCAAGGTTAGTATGGTATTTTGTTATCTATTTGTATAATGTTTTAAGTATTCTAAAAAATATAATTAATGTTAATGTATGAAACAATTGTTTCGTTATATGGATACTTTGGTAAAAGAATGTGTTGTAGGTGTGAGGTATATGGATAATGAGGTGTGGTGTGACTTGATATGGAATTATGGATGGTGTGACTAGATATGGTGTGAAACAGTACAACACTAGGCATGGTGTGCTAAATAATTTATATTAATTATAAAATTATAATTTTTGGAAAATAATTAATGATTAAAAAATTTACCATAGGACAATAACCATATATTTATTTGTTAGATTTATAAATCAACACCACATCAATCTGAGTTACAATTTTATTATGATGATCATATATTCGTTTTTAGGGTTTTTAAACAATAAAATGAATGATTAACGATCAAAAAAAATAAAAAAATAGTATCTTATTGATATAAAATCATTGAAAACCTACAATTTAATTATTTATGATATGGAAAAAACAACACATAAAATCATTATGTAGTTTACTAAAAATTACTTAATAAGAAATTTATAAAGATATCAATTTTGTAGGAACATGCGTTAGGGGGTAAAAACCTAGAAAACAATGCCAGATTTCACTAAAATAATTATAAAACATATGTAGATTTAATTGTAAAAATTTAGAACTAAAAGGACATCATTATAAATAAGTATTTTCACGTTATGGATGTAAAAGAATTTTTTAGGTTTCTTAAAACACAAAAACATGCATGGAATGGTCACACCCATATAAAACAGGCTCATATATACATGAAATTACTATAAAACCACTCTTGAGATATGTTTTATGTGCATGCTTCGATATTACATAATTCTGATGTGTGGTATGGTCCGAATGACTATGTAACCTCTTTTAAATAGTATGAAAACATTAAAAAACAAGTGTCAGGGAAGGGGGTGTCAAGACCAGGAAAAAAATGTCGAATTTCCCAATATTCATAGGAAAATGACTATATATTTACTTTTAAAATTTCAGAACTTATGACATATCATTCTGAAATGACGGTTTTCCTGATAGGGATTTGAACATGTTTTTAGTGTTTTCAAACACTAAAACGTGTGTGTTATAGTTAAACCCATAAAAAGAACCCCAAATTGATGTGAGAAAATTACAAAACCACTAATGAGTTATTTTGGACATGTGCGCATAGACAACACGTAATTCTGACATGCAGTCTGGTCAGAATGACTTAGTAAACACTTATTAAAGGTACAAAAACCATTAAAAACAAATGTTATGGGGTTAAAACCAGGTAAATGATGTAATAATTTCTTTAAATCAAGGGAAAATTACCATATATTTAATTTTGAAATGTTGGAACTTACTTCATGTCATTTCGAATGATGGTTTTCCTGTTATGACCCTAAACACAATATTAGTGTTTTAAAACAGTAAAACATGTATGGAATGATAAATTTTTTTTAAGAAAACCTCTTATAGATTTGAAATATTTGGAAAACCACTATTGAGTAATTTTTTATGTGTACACGGATACAAAACATCATTGTGAATGACGGTTTGACCGCTATAGCCGTAAACACATTTTTAGTGTTTTAAAACAGTAAAACATGAATGGAATGGTCAAAACCATAGAAAAAGACCTCTTATCGACGTAAAATAAAAAAAATCACTAATGAGTTATTTTTGACATGTACACCTAGAAATGATGCCAATCGTATATGAGATGTGGCTGGAATGACATATAAACTACTTATTAAAGGTAATAACCTTTTGGTGGGTCAAAACATAGAAGAAGATATCAGATAACCCTTATTTTAGAGAAAACCAACCAAATATATAACAAATAATCATAGGAACTGATGTAATTTCATTTCAAATAATGGTTTTCCCGTTATTTTTGTAAACATGATTTTGGTGTTTTAAAACACTAAAACATGTGTGGAATAGTCAAAACCATATAAAATGACCGAATATTGATGTTAAATTTTTATAAAACCACCAATAAATTATTTTTTATGTGTACATGTAGAAAGGACATCAATTAAGTGTGCGGTGTGGTCAGAATGACTCACTAACCACTTCTTAATGGGACAAGAACCTTTTAAAACTTGTTCTATGGGTGGAAACTAGTAAAACGACATTGTATTACCCTGAAATTATGAGAAACAACACTATATTTAATTATTATGTTTAGGAATTGATGTAATTTAATTATGAATAAGGGTCTTCTCGTTATGGAAAAATATGCATTTTAGTGTTTTAACACATTAAAACATGCATAAAATGGTCAAAATCATGGATAACGAACTCATATTGACATAAAATCATAAGAAACCCACCAATATGTTATTATAGATGAGTATAAGTATATAATATGACAATATGACATGTTCTTTGGTCAAAATGACTCAGTAACCACTTCTTAAAATTACAAAAACCTATAAAAACATGTGTCATGGGGTCAAAACCAGGAAAAAGGCATCATATTTCCATGAAATCAAGGCACAAAAACCATATATCTAATTACGACATATAGGTGGTGATGGTACATCATTATAAATTTTGATTTTTTTTCATTGTATCTATAACCCATATTTAGTGTTTGAAAACACTAAAACATGCATGGAACGGTCGAGACCATAGAAAATGACCATATATTGATGTGAAATAATTGGATAACCACTATTGAGTTAATTTTGATTTGTATGCATAGGAAAAATTTCAGTCTGGCATGAAGTGTGGTCCAAATGTATGTATAACCACTTCTTAAAGGTATAAAAACCCTTAAAAACAAATTTCCTGGGGTAAAAACCTGAAATTTTTATTATGTTGCCCTGAAATTAGAGGAAAATGGTTTTATATTTAATTTTAGAATGTAAGAAATAATGGAACATCATTTTGAATGATGGTTGAACCATTTGGGTCATAAACACGTTTTTTGTGTTTTAAAAAGTAAAACATGTGTGGAATGGTCAAACCCATAGAAAACAACATCTTGTTGATGTGAAATCATTAGGAAAGAATCTCTATGTTATTATTGATTTGTATGTATGAAAAACACATCAATTTGACATGTGGTGTGGTCGGAATGACTCAGTAACCACTTCTTAAAAGTACAAAACCATTAATAACAAGTGTTATGGGGGTTAAATCTAGAAAACTATGTCTAATTTCCATGAAATCTATGGAAACAACCCTATATTTAATTGTGAAACATAGGAACCAACAACACATCATTCCAAATGATGGTTTTCCAGGCATAGACACAAAGTAATTTTAAGTGTTTTTAAAAAATAAAATGTCCATGGAATAATAAAAACCATAGAAAATGACCTCATATTGATGTAAAATCATTATAAAACAACTATTTAGTTTTTTTATGTGTGTGTGTAGACAAAACACAAATTTGACTTGCTCTATTGTCAGAATGACTCAATATCTACTTAAAGGTACCAAAATATTTAGAAACATGTTTCAAGGATCAAAACATGGAAAAAAATGTCGTATTTCCCTAAAATATGGTGAAAACGATTGTATAATTAAATTTGCATTGTTGGAACCAATGAAACTTCATTTTAAATGACAGTTTTCCTAGTATTGGGGTAAATTCATTTTTAGTGTTCTAAAACACTAAACCATGCTGGGAGTGGTCAAAACCAAAGAAAATGACCACAGATTGATGTCAAATCATTGGACAACCATTGTTATGTTATTTTTGAAATATAGGACATGATGTGGTACCAAATCCTTTAAAATTTCATTATTATGTATATTTCAATCTCACCATATGTCACTTTAAAAATAAATTTGAATATTTAATTTTCCCATTTCAGTTTAAAGGTTTGAATCATATCATAAATAGGTAGGTTTATATTTTTTAAAGTGTTTTTTATTAGATAATTTTTACTTTAATATTTACAGTATATGATAAAAAAATAAAAAATAATTATGTGCACCATTATTTATATATTCTATTTCATTTATTTTTTACATTTCTTTCCTTAAATATTCCAGTTTTCATTATTTATGGTAGATATCGGTAGTAGGTAAGAGGTTGAGCATTCTAATCAGCAATATTCTTTCAAAGTTTGTCATGATAGTTCTTAGTTTCTCTTTTTTTTAATTTTATCAATTATTCTACATTAATTAGGATTTATTATATTTAGTTTTAATTCTTGTTTTCTTTTTTATTACAATTGATTAGATAACGTAATTGATTTTAGTTAATGATAAGTAGTAGAGGCAGACAGATGCATTGGAGGTCGTGATGTGGATATATATTGGGCATGGCTTGTTGTTGTATATATGTTATACGTATGTATTGATGATTGAGGTATTGGTCGACATATGTATGGGTTGACTGAGATGAGTTTATGGTGACTGTGAATATTTGTAATTTTTTTATAGATATATGATGTATGTATTATGGTTTCTCATATATTCATCTATTAGTTTTTATATGTCATTTTTCTTATATTTACATTTTTTTGTTAAATATTTTAAAGAAAAAACTATTTTTGCAGTGGTTTTTAAAAACCGCCGCGAAATACATTAAATGAAATTTTTTTAGTGATGTTCAGGAATAACCGCCACTAAAACAAACAGCTGATAAACATATCAGTTGTGTTTATTTTCATTTATTAAATATTTATTTGTGATTTTTTATATAAAAACCTCCACTAAATAAAATGTAACTGTAAAAAAAATTAAAAAAATGACAAATAAAAAACTACCAAAAAATTAAATAAAGATCTACTAACAAAATAAAGACAATGAAATATACTTCAGTTCTTAAAACCACTATGATACAAATAGGTGTAGGTTTAATCCTCCACTCGTCCATAAAAAACCACCTCTACTGCCTCTTTTTTGTAGAGTTTATTTTATAATCAACTGATTACAAACTAATACATTAAAATCTACAAATAATTCATCACATGTGATTTTCTTTTAGTGATATTTCTAAATATTTGTTTTTTAGGAAAATTGAAAGAATAATAAAGATGTTTTTATAGACATTTGACAAAGTAAATATCTTATTAATGAGTCATAGAGCATTTGATCATAAACATGTGAGAAAAAATGAACATGGAAGAAATATATAAATAAATTAATAATATTATTGAACAAAATATAGTGTTTATAAAGTTTGATAACAATGTAATAGGTTATATAATATTAAAATCAAACTACAAATGTTTTATTATGAAATAATAATATGTATAAGAATGCAAAATTATAAGAATAATCAAGATCCAGAGTGTATATCAAGGGAATGTTGAAAAAAATAAGCATAAAAAGTCATAAAATATATCAACGTTGTATAGAAAGCCTATCATAACATAGTGGATTAGGTATCACTAAAAAATTCTCATAACACAATGGATCGGGAATCACTATCGGCATCCCATAGTAGTACAAACATCACTAGTCAGATTCCATATCAATATCCTACAAAATTTATTTTACCTAGTTAATTGTAAATATATATAATTTTGGACCAATATATCACATAATGATAGACTATATATATGTGTTACACATGAATAAAATCATACATCATATATTGAAAACCCCATAAATATAAATGGTATACAAAATATTTTCTGGTTGAATTTCATATGAAGAATAAAAAATTGGAAATAAATATATCTAAAATTCATTCAAAAAACATATAGTCATAGATAAAATATAATTTCCATGATTACTAATATTTAGATAAATATAGGTTATTGTAAAAGAAATTATGATTATAGTTCTCATTACTTTTTGGTGTTATTTTCATAGAAGCAATGTTAAAAGTAACTTTTAAAAACAAAATTCAAAAAGTGAATAAAATAATATTAAAAGAATATTTAAATGTAATTCCCATCAAATTTATCATTCAAGAGAATATTAATTTAAGTTTAGAATAAATATATAGTTTATATTTAAAATATATAATAGTAGAAATAAATACCCTTTCAAAAAAATTTATCTGTTTCAAGCAAGTCCACAATGATAAAAAATGATAAAATTTTGTTTTGAAAATAGATAAAGATAAATCTAAACAATAGAGAATAGAAGAAAATTTTTTTATTTCAAAATAATAAAATATCATTTTATGGCCTGAATGATTATTTAAATCGATGTTAAATAGTCAATATCTAGGATGAGAATTATTCTTAACAAAAAAACACTTTAATGATATTAGAAATCAATCAATGAATATTATTTTCCTAAAAAATGAAATTTACCCAAAAATAAATATAGAATATAATTTTAGGCGAATAAGGGTAAGAATATATTAATGGTAGATAAATATAGTGAAATAAGAATGATTCCGAATCAAGGGAAGGATATTGAGAAAAAATGTGTTTACAACATAATTAATATGTGAATTGAAAGGAGAATGAATATAGATAATATAATACACTAGTAAATAACATGAATCAAATTAAATGATGACAAAATATATGTATGGGGTATTAAATAAAATACAAAAATAAAAATAGGTGCATAAAATGAAACAGTCCCTAGTAAAATGAAATTAAGATGAAAAACACATATCTCTAACTTCAACTTGGTCAGACATGCACTAACACCATGTATAATTAATTTAGGACTATTATAAACCAATTTTAGAAACCTATTTGTATTTATTTCTGATAATACGATTCATTTATAATTTATTATTATTCAATTATTAGTAATTTATTTTGAGAAAGTATGATTTCATGTTAATTATTCCATATGTTCCATGTTTTCATCGGTTTAGTAGTTTTAGTGCTTGCTTATTTCCTATGTATTAATCACCATAAAATAGTCATGATGTTTTCATCGATGTTTTTATAGGGTTTTGTAATTCAAATATTTCTTTATGGATGTTATGGGGATGTTTTGTAGTGAACATTTAGAGATTATTGTTTTCTCTTTATTCTAAATCAAGGAAAACGATTGATTTTGTCAATTAATATAATTTTATATATTAACACTCTGGAATTTAAAAAAAATAACATAAAGATATTTTGTATGTAGTATATTAGAATAATTTAGTTTTTATTAATCATTTATGAATAAAATGTGATAACATCATTCATATATGTGGTAAAACAAACCCATAAAAGAATGTGTTATATCAAATGAATGAATTAAAGTATGAAATTATATGAATATAAAATAAGTTTTAACGAATGTTAATAATTTTAACAATATATCATTTGTGTGTTGGTCAAATATGTTGGTTGTAATTGGAAGATTAACTCACACAACTAACTAAGGAATTCAAGAATGAAAAAATATAAAATTAATTATTCAAAATTCATATGATGTTAATTGTAACACCCATGTATCTAGTTATTTACCTATATTATGGTTCATTTAATTTTAGGTAATGTTTGGGTAATTAATCGGGATGTAATTTGATGTTTCTAGAAGGTTTTGGAGAATATATTTAGGTTAATGATTTGCGCATGGTTTGGGTAAACAGTTATCAAGTCTCCAAAACGTTGTTCGAGGTGTTCAGGTTTCATTGGGAGGATCATGGTTGACACATATTTTGAGAGAACAATGTTTCTAACCTTGTGATAAGGAATTTTTTAGAACAAAGTCAGTTCACATGGTTACCATATGATATGGGAAACTATGCAACCCATCAAGATAAATAAATGTATGAAAAATGAAAATAAAACCTAAAACATGCATATAAATCAGTATTTTTATCTTATATAACAGGATATAAATTTATAGGGACTATATAGGTGACTTCCCAAATAATTTTATGTATATAACCTCATTTTAGGATTCTTTGATGATTTTATTGTGAAAATAAATGGCTAATAATTTTCTATTCCTTCCCATCCTTGATATTATTGTTTATTCTTGAACTAAACCTAATATTAGAGTCTTTACACACACACACAAATATATATATATATATGAAATAATATGTGTTTTGATTATTCATTCATGAGATTTTATATATAAATGAAAGGAATTGGTATGTTATGTGAGATCGTACAATGAGTCAATTTTATGAATGAATTAGAGGTATGTGGATTTTCTTTCCTTCTACTTTTATTGTAATGAAAAACCCACCATGCCAGTAAATTATTTTTGGATGTTTTTTAATGAAAATTATTTGAAAAAACACTATTGAAACTATACAGATATTTTACCTAGTATTTCTCATTCTTGGTATTGTGATGTTGGTGTCACCACATGGTATTTTCAAATAATGATTTTTAAAAAATTGAACTAATGATAATAAAAAGTGGGATTGATGGGTGTTCTTTGAATTATTTAGGTTTTATATGTTATTGTGCATTAAAAAAATAGTTTATGGATGGAATTTACAATGATCACATGACCATTTTTGGATTCCCATGTTATATACTTATGTGTTCATGTTTGAACGTATGAAATTATCATGCCAAGATATTTTAGGAAAAGATCATGGATGGAAGTCACCAAGATTATATGACTATTTTTGGAGGTCAATGATTTTTATAGGTGTGTGAGTGAAATAATTTAATTTATAAGATAATATTTTTGGATAAATTTTTTCTGTAAAATTTTATTTAAAAATGTTATTCTAAAAAACACTTTTTAAATATCCTAATTTCTTGTTTAGAACTTCTTGGATAAAATTTTATAATTTATTTATATTCATATACACTATTTTAAATTGACCTTGACAGCCGTGTTTTTATTTTTTTAAAATATCAGATAACATGAATCTATACTTCATGTAATATCATAAAAGTATATTGTGGTTTCCTAATAGGTTGTTCTTCTCACTCATAAAACTTCACACCAATGTATATGTAGATTTTGTATTACATGATATTGGTAAGGTTCAAGATTTTTACTTCACCAGTTAAGAATCATAATAGTGATTTTCATGGATGTTTACATATGTATATTTGATGTATGATCATGTCTTGGTGTTTAATGTGTGGCCACATTGGTTCCCATGTCTATTTCTACATTTGAATCTTAGTTATTCTAATTATTTTGTTTCTTCAATTACAATGATACTATCTTGTAGACTCATTAGAGTTATTGGATATTATCTCATGAATCAATATAAATTAGTCTCTTTAATTTTTAAAGGTTTATTTTTGTCTTGGTTGTTATATATGTTCAAGTGCATGTGTTTAAGGGTAAAATGGTACCACCTTATTCTTTTGTTAAACCCTCAACATTTATTTCCAAAATTTGGTATCAGATAAATTTCACCTATGTTCAGTAGCACATCTTACCCATCCCAAGAAAATGATTTGTGATATAATGTTTTAAATGGTATTAGTTTGTTCCTTCTGAGAAGTGGGATGGTAGTAGGAATATATGACATGTTAGGACATTAAATTGTTAGTATAAAAAGATATATCTAACCTTTTTATATTGAACATCATTTTTAGGGAATTATAGGTGAAAATAGTTATCTAAAACACTTTAAATAATGTTATAAATTCAATATTGTGGTTTTATCTAATTAATGTTAGGCATCATGAATTTGTGAATAGACTTCCCACTCTGTAACTTTTTCACATAGTTATTTTATTCTGATAGATTGATGTTGTTATTTTATTTGTATGATATGTATGATTAAAACTAGGAGAAAAATATTTAAAATTTAAATTTATAGAAAATTATTGATGTGGATTTAGGATAAAAATTCCACCAATGAGAAGAATGAGAATATGTAGGGAGGGAGTAGTGGAGAATATGGTTCCACCTTAACCACAGGTGAACTATTTTTTAGTTCAAATTATTGTGTAGGTGTTCTATGTAGTTGAAAATATATCTTAGGAAGAGTATCCCCCTTTCTTAAATCACTCATTATAGTTATTTATGTGGAATCCATCAAAATTTTGAGGTTATATAGGAACTAAAAAGTATAATATTGGAAAAATATGATAATTTTTTTAATTCCTCAGAACCACCACTAAGATTAAATTCAATCTGGTGATTTTCATGGTAACATATATGGAATTATGGTATTGGGATTTAACTTTTCGATGAAGTTTAGATCATAAAAGTAAAATTGGAATAGTTCAGGGGGTTTCTAAAGAAAGTACACACTCTAGATGGTGAAGATGTATAATTTCATCCAACTAAAGCAAGGAAAAATTTTAGTGATTGAATATGATACTCAATTCACTCAATTATTTCACATAACATTAGATTTACCCTCTAGTCAAGCACTGATGTCCCTGATATTTATTGAAAGACTATTACCTGAGGTACACTCAAAATTGGTTATGTTCTCACTTACAAATTAAACTAAAATAGTTAACAAGAAGCTTTTCATAATGAAATATCTAGAATGAAATCCTAGTCGATGGGACACCTTTTTCCATCTATATTTTTTCAAGAACTCTGGAATTGGAAAAATTATAGGGGGTCTAGTCTTAGGGTAGCATGGACCTAGAGAAATAGTATACTATATTAGGCTCTAATCCAAAATGTCATAGAAATAAATTTTATTCTTTCATTATATCTCTATTTGTCACAAAATATGGAATTTACTAAAAACCCTAAGAATTCCCACAGTCGTGGAAACAAATATAATCTTAAAATTATTTCACCAAAACTCCAAATTCAAAATGAGGATATATATCGCCTCATCAAAAAGCCTTATATACATAGATAGAACAATATCATCAGATTATTTCTTGTCCTTATAGGAAAGTAAACTAAGATAACTCTAGAAAAATCGTAGTGGTTCCATTGAAACCTTATTAGGTGTTTAATAATTATTCAATAAGGAATGATTAAAATCTATATGGAGATTATAATATTAAATTGATTGATCCTCCAGGTCCCTCAATGGGGTGAGGTATATTCCATTCAAACACAACTCTTCTGCATGTTTTGTTTGATACTAGTTAATTACATTACTTTATTTATTCTAGTGTGGTTAAAAAATTTGGAGTAATTTTACAGGTGATGATTCACATCTTTAGTATTAAGATAAATATTATATAGTGGAAGTTCATAGGATTTATCTTCCCACTCTAATAGAAAAATGGCCTATAGACTTGGACATATAGATACTATTTAATTTGACCGTGTCTATAGGTTGATATATAGCCATAGTTATTTGAAAAATGTATCTTTAGAATAAATAAATCCACAGGAAAAGCTTCCCATGGAAACTAGATCATAATTTTTTTATCTCCCTCATCACATTTCTATCCTACCTACAACCCCTTTTCTTAAAACCCTTCTCCCTCGGTTGATCATCACCGACCAATCCCTTCCCCTTCAACCAATCCTCCGCAACTTCACTATTTGGTTCCTCCATCATTCACATGATTCATACCATTTGTTTCATCATGTCTTCATCCCCTCCCCATCCCCTTCATCACACATTCCTCATCTACTCTATACATCGGCCAAACTGAGACCTTCTACAACTAGCACCTGTGTGAGCCGACCACCACCCTTCATAGGAATATTTTTTAATACTCCATCATAATACTTTCTCTCACATAAAAATTTTATATGTATCCCATGATCATTATGCAATATATATGCAATCTATGGTGATTTTAAAGGTTCTTCCCAATTCTAAAAATATTTCAATTGCGAGAAAATATTATAATTAAAAATTTATATTTTTTCTATTCTAACCCAAGTTCATATTCTTCTTTATTGATTACTATTTGATACCCACAAATCATAATTTCTATATGGTTTCAATGGACCTATTCTCTATAATATTTCACCCTGTATCATTTTATGTAATTTTTTACCACACCAAATTTCCAATATTCTCATATACAAATAACATTTACCTCTAAATCATTCTCCTAACCTAATAATCAGATATTTCCAATTAGATGACATTAAATGATCTATGAATATATTCCCATATATTTATTAAATTTCATCACTCGTGAATTTTTATAATATTCAATATCTATGAATATCTGAAAAAAATCCATGGAATCTAGTTTTCATATTTGTCTCACCATTATTTAATAAATATATCAATTGAAATAGTTCATTTATGTTCATCAAAAATTTATTAAAAAATTTATAATTTTCATTTCTTTTTAAATTATCCTATTACATATAACTTCAATTATATTAATATCCATATAAGAACATATGTTCTTTATAAAATATTGATGTGGCCTTAAATACTCATGTTTTACCACATATTTCTAATTAATTTTTATCAATTTAATTATTTATTTTATAACATTTTAACAAATAATGGCACTTTTGTATTTTAATTATTATGTTTTTTATTTAATCAATTTTTATACTTAATTGTGTATTTTAAGCCTAAAATTAATTAATTTTATTGTCTAATAACAATTTACTTAGTTTGGTGTTTTTTTTTGCATACTTAATGATTTAACATTTACTAGTTCACTAATTAATTCTGATTTTGCACATAAAATAATATAATGTTGATTTATCTTTTAATGTATTAAACATTAATTAATCTAAAATTTCATAATGAAATAGTCATATTTTAATAAATCATTAATTATAAATTTAAGTTTAAACATTTATTAAACATGTTTAAATTCATTAATTAATTTAATTAATTAACTTATGTATATAATAACAAAATAACTAACTTTTTACATTAATTAATTTAGTTTGTTATAGTAACTATTTTAAATAAATTATCTTTGTTATATAATTTAATTCTAGTTTTTATTTTATAATTTTGTCGATTTTTTATTTTAGTTTTAGTTTGGTATCAATTTATGTTTTATGAATTGATGTTAATAATAATTTAAAATAGGTTTAATTGTTTTATAAGTTTATTTATGTTTAAGAGGTACTTAATTTTTCAATTGTTTTAATTATTTTTTAGTTTTAATTTATTATTTATTTCACATTTAATTTAAGTTTTAATTTATTTTTTCTTTCTGTTTATTTTTTTTATCTCACGGTACCACCAACTTGGATCATGGTTTCACAGGTTTCATGTTTCTTCACCATTATTTCTTTGCCATCATAAACCTTTCTTATGGCCTCATCCCTTCATAGTGCCTCCCAACTACATCTAGCACTGTATCAACCCATTATGGTGGCACCGTATTTTCTTTACAGTGTCACTGCAAGCCCCAATCACTATTTCTTAATTCTCCTTCACACTGGTTTCAGTCATCATATCCGCTTTACATCATTTACAATATGATACTATTCCATTTACGTTGCCAACATAACTTGTTGTGTCACTGTTACTCACCACCACCGCTACTGGAAAATTCCACTCACAGTTGATGTTCAACCTTCCAACCACAGTAGCCTCACTTCAATGATACTCCGCCCGTGAGCTAAAGACACACATTATCTCATCATCAATACCTCATTCCTCCAAAAAATATCATCCCATACCAAATCCAACCTTAAACCCCTATATTCCAGACTTGTATGCAGATTTAAAGAACCAAAAACCTTTGGCCGCTACTGTTAGTGACGGAGAACTGATGGTCGGGTGGCCACTAGTTATCCAAGTAAGACATGTGCTGTATTAGATGTGTTATGCTAATCATAGCTATGATGGTCACCAAAGATGGAGGTATTCGTCTACAAGAGTGATTGTGAGATGATTGGAGGATCGAGGAGGCACTGGTCTACCCCTACTCTATGTTGCTGCTGGTTTTAGTGGAAAACTTAAAAAACCTCTCTATTGTATGCCGCACCTCCATGCTAGAGAAACTCAGCCGAGATGCCAGCCTTTTTCTAATGCCAATTTAGAGAAGTACATGGTGTCGCTGTCATGAGGATTCCATGCCATCGAAGTCACTTGAGTCGGTCACCGCCGTGACATAAAGAGGAAGATGGGCCACATATCGTCTACATGAAGAAATTGAAAACCCTCCACCTCAGTGTGGAGAAGAAGAAGATAGGGGGAGGAATAAAAATTAACATAATTTAATAATAATAATTATAATATAAATAATAACAATAATAAATTAATAATAATTATAATATAAAATAATTATAAATAATTAATTAATAATTAAATAAAAATTAGATATAAAATTAGTTAATAAAATAGAAATTTTTCATTAAAAACATAAATAATATTAACTTTAAAATAATAATTTAATTTTAAAATAATTGTTATTATAAAAAAATTTGTTAACTAAATATAATATTTAATAATTTTTTTCCTAACTCAAAAATGTCATTAAATTAAAATAACTAATTTTCAATAATACAAACATTAATTAAATAATAAAATAAATAATATTAAATTAAATACACAATAATTTAATAATTAATTAATTACTGTGATAATAGTTTATAATTAAGTAAATAACATTTGTAAATTTAATTATTTATTAATTATTTAATATTTTTTTATTTTAAAAAATGAAAAAAACTTTAATCTTTTAATTAACATTCCTTCAAGAATTATTTATTCTATTTGTTTTTTTATGTAGGTTCATTTAAGAGATGGGAAAACGTCTAGATTCATTTAACCAACTCACTGTGAGTTAGTTACAAGGGAAAAGATAGAACGACATGTCAGTCATGAAAAAACGCACATGTGCGGTGCACACTTGAAGGATAGTTAAAGTCAATGGAATGATGTGGTGATGAGAAGGTGGTGATAGTTAATATATTAAGAAAAGTATTAGTGAAAAAGAAAGAGTCTCATTTTATTTTCATGATCACATACATCCAAGAGCAGATTAGAAAACAGATTTTGAATTCCACAAACACACTAGATTTTAGAGAGGAATTCTGAGAGAAGCATTGGAGACGAGCTGGAGGCCAAGGAGCCTGAGAGAAGAGTAATATTTTTGGATTTCTTCTTCCCTCATGTTGGAATACTTGTAATCTTTTCTAGTATGTTTTTATTTTCTACATTGATAATGAACAATTCAATTGGATAAATCTTCAAGCTTTGGTAATTACTACTTCTACTAGTTAACTTTTCTTATTTTTTCACTTTAACACATTAAAGTGTTTAGCATTGATCGACGAGATCAATACTGAATTTATTCATTTGTTTTCCCACTAGAACATAATTTTCCAAACTCCACAAACAATCGGCGAGATTGATCATGGACACATCTTTTAAAAAATAATAAATTCACAATAATTTGGGACTTACGGTGAGTTTGTACTGTTTTTATTTTCAATTCTAAATTTTCATAGTTATACAAATATAACACAATAATATCAAACCAAGTCCACAATAATGCCTATTTTCATTCACCTAGTGATGATAATGTAAATCCCAATGCATTATTTTTTGATTTTTTACTCCTAGGTACATCTGTTCTAGAACCACGTCTAATAGTAGTGTCTAGATAAGGATGTATTGAAATGAAAGAAAAAATAATATATTACATAAGAAAACATTAGGATATTTTCCATTACGTATCCTAAAATTATATCATAGGGTTATGTTTCATAATATATATTTTCCTTAATCTATTTTTCAAGTTTTATACTCAAGTTGGTCTTATACCAACAAAAATAGTCTTGACCCCTATAGTGATAGTTGGTGTCTTTTTTATTACATTATAAGAGATAAAAAGGGTAAATTCCCAAAGGATCGATCAATTTAGAAGTTTTGGATAATTAAATACATACATAATACACATTTTATGTTGGTAATAGAAAATAGAACATAATACATGACAAAATAAAATGAACTGAAGCCTTGAAAAATAATTCTAAGATTTCTTCTTCACACCCCATGGAAAGGAAACAAATTAAGGGTGTGATCAAATGATCATTAAGTGATAATTATATTAAAAGGTATCATAAATAAATAAAAATAATTAGCATGACATAGTAAATACACGAACACACATGTCAATTAATCAATAATTAGTAACGAAATGAATCTAAAGATTATATCCTAGAAAAAAACTCATGGATGATGCTAATAATTGCATTCTAAATAAAAAATTTATTAATTATTGTAATCTATGATCTCATGAATCAAGATACATCTACCATTTATATCATTCCTCAAGAAAGTTTAAAACTATAGGTAAAAACCTCTTTAATTTTCCCAACTATTTTTCTGATAAGACCTATCGATGCATTGAGGGGATATATATAATTGATCCCCATCCCTATCATCATGTTAAAATAATTCATCATGTATCAAATAATAAATTTATTTGATGAAAAATATTCCTTATCATCAGATATCTATATTCAGTAACGTATATTGATTTATCTATATTTCCCTAGTAAATAAAATAACTAAAAAAGAAAAAAACTATATTTAAAAAATGTATATGTGTTTGGAAATAATATTATCCATTATCTAATAATATTTATATTTTAGATAAATTTAATGTGCAATGAAAAATGATTACAAGTATGTGATTATATTAAGAGATTTTTAATAATCCCAATAGAAAGTGATATTGTTTAATAAAATTTTCCACTTGGTAATTTTCAATTCAAATCCCATTGGATGGAATAATTGAAATTTAAAATAAATATACTATTGATTTTTAATTAATCATGATATTTCATGTCATGGGGAAATATATACACCATATAAAGAATGTATGTGAATAACATTACAATATTACTCAATGAAAGGAACATGAGATGAAGTCCCTTACCTCATACTTCCATTTCTTCAAACAAGATTAAACCTAATGTATAGTAGTATTAGATATTAAATTAACATAAAAAACAATATTAACATTTATAATATAATATATTAGCATTTCATAAGATCTTATCAGACGTTTATTACTAATATTGCATTATTTTCATTGTTTCAGGTATTTATTTACTTATTTTACCATTCATACATTGTCCTGAATGTTTTAGTTCTTTTGATTGTTATATTTTTTCATCATCTCTAGAATAATAATCAATATATATGTATCATATTTTTACAATTACTATAATTTTATGATCAATCATGATAGATGGTTTTGAGAAATTAAGTGTGTTAAAATCATAGAGATGGTTGGTCATATGTTTTCAAGAGAAACATTTACATTTTTTAATGATTATTATGGAATGGAGGTAATTAATATTTTACCTTTATATAATTATCATTATATCATATTATTACTTCCCTAGATAATGATATACTAAATAACTCATGTAGGGGGGAGTGAGTTCTCAAAATTTTCTTGAATATTGGACCACCTTCTTCGAAGAATGCACATTCAATTATTTTATTTGGAATATATTTATTGGAAATATAAAAACATGTAGAAATTTAATTGTACATGTAGATTTATAGTGTTTTGGGAATTTAAATCCTCTAATACACTCCACTAAGACTCTTCTTTAGAGATTGGTGATTTTCACTACAACCACCCAATTACTAGGGAAGCCTCATTGAGTACATACAGTTATCACTTAAAAAAAGTTCCATGAGATTTAAACTATGATACCACTTATAAGACCAATAATAAGTGTCAAAAAAACTCTTAATCTGAGTGAAAACATGATATTATAATTAGAAACGTTGAGAGAAATTTTTTCATCCCACAGTTTCAAGTACCAAATGATAGTAAATAAAGACAATTCATTAGAAAATTATAGACTTCAAAGTGTAGATCAGGATGATATTTAGTGAAATTGAGATAAATTATAATAATATCACAAACAATTTTCTTTCCTAAATATTCTTAGGCCTCAAGAAATTTTCTATTCCTGATTTTCAAAAAGCAATCAGCTATTGGCATTCCTCTTTTTGTAGTGGCTAAATGATCCTTTTTATAGTGTTTAATATTGTGCATGAGAAAATTCTTATGGTCAAGAGTGGATTATATATGGTTATTTATGAGATAGGATATTAAATATATGCAATCAAACATTCCAAATATGTTAATTTCTTATATAGCATAAATATTCTCATTCTTCAGATTTCTACATTCAGACAAGTCTTGTGCTGACCGTATTACCTTAAATGGACAATCTCTTATTGATTTGATATAAAGAATGAAGTACCCTATAGATATATTATAAATGTAATCATGAAATTCTATAATACTATATTTTCATAATATATCAACTGAAACACTTTTAATCATAATATAACTTTTATAAGATAAAGCAACTCATCCATGTAAGAAAAACTGACTTCAATGGTAAGATAATTCTCTATAGTAAGATAATGATTGTTAATACGATGTAAAATTTATTTTTAAACAAACTATATCTACAAATATTATTTTTTGATGATAAATCTCTTTTATAATATCATTTATACTACATCATCTATTATGGAATAACATCTTTTATTACACAGGATTTTCATTAACATGGTACAAACAAAGGATATTTTAACATTTAGTTTAATGAAAAAAAGGAACATAATACATGAAAATATAATACCTTTTTATTATCCTCTTGAAATAATTATCCAATGTTTTATCCTGTGTATATTTGTTGTATCTCATAACCTGGGGATAAAGATCAGGAGGAAAGGGTGAGCATAAGCCCTAATAAGAGAAAGAAAGGGAAACTGTTTACTTATGATCCTGGGGAATATCAATAAGACCATGATTTATAAAAATACGGCATGTTATATATTAAAATAATAATAATAATAAAATGAAACATAACATGGAATTGTGGCTGAAACTTTTAAATGATACATTCTTAAGAATATCAGTAAGGTTTCTCACTAACGTGTTATAAAACTTTACCAAGGTTATTCACCAAGGTAATGTAAAACATGTCATATCTAGAGATTAAATTAATTAACCAATAAATTATAGATATATCAGATAGAACCCTTAATATATTTTAATTAACATGAGATACATAAATCATAATCAAACATTTCTTAGATATCCCATGGGGAAGAAAACAAAGTGGTTTAGAATCAAAATCATGTGGTTTTAAAATGTATTTAAGGAAAATATTATTATGTCATTTTAACCCATGAAAATGGAATGATGGTTTTATTTTCTTAAATACTAGAAAAAAATAAATTATTTTATATCTTATTTAATTCCCCTAGAAATGAATGAGTTTTGGGTATGCACAAAATGAATATAAAATGTAATTTCTTGAGCAGAAGAGGGAACTTTTGAGAAGTAAAATTAGTAGCATAACAAATATAAAATGTGGTTTTATAAATGTTTAAGAGGGTAGAGGATAGTGGAATAACATTTATAAAATATGATTTTGAAGTATGGTAATGAATAAAAATGGAATAAGAGGATTTACAATAACATTCAAAAGTTATATACAAAAAATAGGGTCTTGGAACAAAGATAAAAGAAGGATATTTCTATTACCTTGGAGTGTAGTTACTAAAACATGAAGATCGGGAGCTTGGGGTATTGAGGACACCTTGGGAGGACTACATGGAAAGTAAAACGTCCATAACATTTTGGCTGATGTATTGGGAGTGAAATGAAATGGTTAAATTTGTGGTTATTAATAGAGAAGATGGGGGATATTTTTTATTTTATAAATTTAGGCCTTGGAAACCTAGGTAGTGGTAAATGAAAAACCATGGGATTTACCATGGACTTTTCACCTAGTATTGGAATATAGGGATATCTTTTATCTTATTTTTATCCAAAATAGATGACCATAATTTTATATTACTTTTTTTTGAAAGGATAAAAAGGTTTTTCACAAAATAACATTTTTTAAGATAATGTTTCAATTTTTGAATTTGGAGAGTAAATTATATATTTGGAAATTTATTATAATATATATATATATATATATAATTATATTAATAAAATAACTAATTTTATATCTTGTATGTTGGTTAATTAGTTATTATATTATTTTTACATATGTACCAATTCATTAAACCTATTGATAAAATAAAAATGTATTTTTAATATTCATAAAAACCTATTTTAGAAATATATCATGAATTCACCCTAACCTAATTGGTAGTTTTGGAATTAAAAAATGATATTAATTTTATCATAATAATTCCTTAAATATTATAAATCTAACTTTCAATTATAAAAATATTTATTTATTAAAAAAATTGATCATTGAAAATTCATAGTAAATTTTTTGACAATAAGAAAAATATTTTATCATTTTTATTTAAATAATAGTGTTTTTTCACAATATATTTTTAAAATAGGTATTATAGAAAATATATTATTATATTAAAAATATTTATATTATTTTTGAAAAGTATAATTTCTGACTAAAAAAATCAATCTATCAAATTATATCTCAATTTTTTTCAAATTTTTTTTTCTTAGACATGAAATAATGGAACAAAAAATAATTTATATAGTAGAATTTAACATTAATTAACTGGGATCAAGATATGTAACCCCCTATAACACCCACATATAACCTAATATTGGATTGATAAATTGTGATATAATAATGGTGAATCCCGAATTACGTCACTTGAGTTATATTTTTGGCAAATTTGAACGTCTCACATAGGTGATTTTGTTTGAGCTTCACTTTTCGAAGATCATCATGGGATTGGTCAAGAAATAATCCTAATAACAATACCTCTATACCAATCCATGAAAAATGGGATTCGTATGACATAACTCTTTAGGTTGATTCCATATTTTCTCAATTCTTTATTAATTATACTTTTCATTTCTACTTATAAACACTAATTAAAATGTTAAAAATTTTATCAAGTGTTTTTTTCAATGGTTTTGTTGACAAAATTTCATAATTAACCAGCAGTCATATAACAGTCGAAACCTGATGGCCATGTTTCAAATTATACTCACTTCATTTTTAATTTGACATAGTGTTTTTATATATAATATAATATAACACACATTTTTAGGAAACAATTATCATTCAAAAATTCAGGGTCATTAAATTCTTCCCACCTTAATAAATTTCATCCCTTAAATTTCAAATCATTCTCTCAATTGAGAAAAACTATGGGTACTTCCTTCCCACAATTTCTTATGATTCCTAGGTCACATATTCATATTTATATTTTCTCCAGAACACTTATTTGAGGTGTCTTGTATTGTTTTGTATAACCTTTTCTCTATAGTCCAACATCACCACTGGTTTCTCCTCATTAGAGAGTTCAAGTTCTATTTACACCACCTTTGGATTGATTACATGTGAAGGGTCAGGTATGTACTTCATCAAGAGATATACATGAAACACATCATGAAATTGAGTTATATTTGAAGGAAGTAGAAGCTAATAGTCTATTGGTAATTTGTGATCAAAGACTTCAAAGGGGCCAATGTCCATTGGGATAATACTCCATTTCTTCCCAAACCACATGTATCTCTTCCAAGGTGAAATTCGATGGAAGATTTTTCAAAAAATAAAAATTCATGTCCCTTCAATGAATATTATCATATCCTTTATACTAACTCTGAGAAGACGTAATGTGTTGATGGATATAATAATCTTTTTCATTAATATCTTTTACAATATAAATCCCCAAAAGCATTCTTTCCCCAACATCATCCAAACAACTAGGGGTTCTACATTGCTTACAATATAGATCTTTATAGGGTTCTATTTGAATACTTGAATGTAAGCCGTTGTTTTATGATATCTTAGCTAATGGGATAAGTCGATACCACCTACATTCAAATTATATGGAGAATGTTCTCACCATTCCCAAAAGTGAATGGATAGTCCTTTGAGATGGCCATCTGTTTGAGGGTGGTAGTTCATACTAAAATTCAATTCAGTATTCGAAGTATGTTGAGTAATTATCCAATTTTTTTGTTAAACATAGATCATGATCAAAACTGATAGAATTTTGAACACCATGATACCTCAAAACAAACCTTAAATATATCATGTCAACTTAGTCAAGACAAAAATCTTCTTGAATAGTGATAAAATGGGATGTCTTGGTGAGATGATCCATTATAATCCATATCATATTATTTCCATTGGATGATCTCGAGAGACCATGTAAATTTCCATAGTGATATTTTCCCACTTATATGTTGGTAGAGGTATTGGTTATAATACCCATTTAAGAATTTTTCACTCTTAGTTCACTTATTGACACACCTAACACCTTGTAGTATAGTTGTAAATCTCTCCTTTCAGATTAACCCACCAATAATGATCACAAAGATCCCTATACATTTTAGTTATTAAAGGATTGATAGATAATGTAGAGCTACGAGCTTCATATATCATTTCATTCTTTATTTATATAATAGTTGGAACACATATCTTTTTATAAAATTTTAATACACCTTCTTAATCAATATTAAACTCTAAAAAATCATGTTCTGGATAGCCTCTATATTCTTATATAACAAGGGATCCTATCTTTGAGCTTTCTTGATTTTATCTAGTAATGATGGTTTAGAAGTATTTTTGGATAGGGTTGGTGATGTCCATTCCCTAATGATTCTCATGTTCAACCTTACTAGGTCCTTGATCAATAGATCTCATTGAATCCTCATCATTTCCAAAAAAATAGTTTTTTTCCTACATAATGAATATTTTTTTGTCTTGTGGGGTGATAATGAATTGAATAATTATAATATTTGATAAGTTCTATCCATCTCTTCTGTCTCATGTTCAATTTCATCTATGTGATAATATAATTGAAACTTTTAGTGGTCTATATACAAATAACATTTCTCCACATAAAGATACCACCTCTTTATCATTAGATAAAAAACCACAACCAACTCCAATTTATGAGTAGGATTATTCTGATCATGAGGCTTCAAATATCTTGATTTGTAAGTGTTTACCACATAATTTTACATGAGGATGTATCCAAGCCCTTTTTTATAGATACATCAATAAAAATGATGCATCCTTCTTCAATAGAGGGTAGAGTATACATAGTTGAAGTAACCAATCACTTCTTCAGATCTTAGAACAATCTTCACAATACTTTTTCTTGATGAACATGGACCCCTTTTTCGTAAACTTGGTTGGGGTATAAAAAAGGAATAAATTTTCCATTACAAACATTCTATAATCTATTGTTAAACAAATGAAACTATAAATCTCATTTACTTTTGTTGGATGAGGACACTTCTCTATAACCATTTTATTGATAGGGTCAACTAATATTCCTTCAATGGTTACAATTTTCCACAATAAAGAAAATTTTTGTAACCAAAATTCACATTTTCTAAACTTTAAATATAGTATCTACTTCCCCAAAGTTTGAAATATAACCTTTATATGATCCCTATTCTCATAATGGAATTTTGAATATATCATAATTTCATCCATAAAAAACACAAAAATTTAATCTAGGTAGTCCTTAAACACTATATTCATAAAATCCATAAATATAGAAAGTGTATTAGTGAATCTGTATGGAATCAAAATTAACTCATAATGTATATATCTTGATCATAAGGCATCCTTTATAATATCTTCTTTATTCACCATAAATTGTTGTTAACCGTATGATAGATCAATCTTGAAGAACAATTGAGACACTTAATTTTCATTAAATAAAACATTAATCCTTTAAATATGGTAGTTATTATTCATTTTTGTCCAATTAGGCTCTCTATAATCAATTGATGGCCACATTGATACATCCATATTATTCACAAATTGAACAGGTGCTCTTTAAGGAGACACACTTGTTCGGATAAACCACTTCTCCTAATGATCTTGGAGTTGTTTCATTAATTCCTAAAACTCCACATTTTCCATTCTATATGAGATCATTGATATCATATTGGATTTAGGAATGAGTTTAATGGGGAACACTGCCTCTCTTTTGGGGGGAGTTCAAGGTCACACCTCAAGAAATAAGTATATGTATCCCTAAATTATAGGGACATTCTCTGTTCATATACATTAATTTACTTATTCTTCTTCATTGATCATTTCCATAAATACGTATAAGGGATGTTCTTCTAGAAAAATATCAAGATAAGATATCTATCCATTGAAAAAAACTTTAGCTTTTCAATTCAGGACTAGTGATATTTCCTTAATTCTATAGTTTATCTTAGTATTTAACATTGAGATCCAGAACATCATTAGTATATTGTCAAATTCTACCATTGGAAAGGGTACTAGATTTTTGATGAGATTGTGCTCTCCAAATTGAATAATACGGTTTCTATACACTTTTGATTCTTGGACAATCCCTCTATGAGTCTTGACCGATCACTATAATTCTATTAGTTAAGGGATTGATTCAATATTATTCACAAACATGGAAGAAATAAAGGAATACATAGAACTTGAATCAAACGACGTACTTGATAGGTTTGTGAGAACAAAGAGATTACCTTCCTCCACATCATTTGGAGTATCTAATTTAGATATCATGATATCAAATGCCTAAAAATTCTCCATTTTCCTATTTTTTATGTTCGTGGTGATTCCCCTCCATTATATTTTGATTGTTAAAATGGTTATAAACGTTTCAAAGCTATACACACTTATAAAATTGGACATCAGTATTGTCCTGAATTATCTCCCCCTTTTTATTGGTTTTTAGAAGTTGAGGCTTCACCTATCTATGATTGTTTTGAGATATATGGTCATCTCTATAACACTTTTAACACGTCACTCTCCCAATGAAAAAGTTTCCCTAATGCTTCTTCCCAAATTTGTTGCATAGGGTAAGTTACACATGAATTCCTCCTCATCCATGGTCAATGTTCCTCCATATGCTTGAATCCTCTGATCTCATATTTTTAATAGATCTATGAGACCACTTATTCTCTTTGAATTGCAATTCAAACTTCATATCACTGTGCACTATCTCCTAATAGATGTCACAATATCGATTAGTAAGATTATTTCCTAGATGGGGTCCTATTCCACAAAAAATATCATAAATTCCAATTAGGATCCATGAAAAATATAGATTTGTAATGAGAAATGCTTGATATTTTCATCTCATAGCTTCCCAAAGATTAATTTCCATATACTTGAGCACTATGAATTATTTATCCATTTTTGTTTGCATCGAATGGGGAAAATATTTTTTTGAAAAATGATCCCCCGAACTTTTACCACTCTATAGATTCAATCTCCCTTATTGGATTTGTGTCCCTAATTAGTTCCCTCTACTAGTCGACTTCTCCAAATAAATGGTAAACAAGTGGGGTGAATTTCTATTATTCCAAATAATAAATTATATAAATGAACATTCTTATAGAGCTTATCCATTGTTCAGAAGTCAATGGGTCATTGAATCTAATTAAAGAAAGTGTTTGTTGATGAATAAAAGAATCAATGGAATTTTTTCCCTTTAATGCTAATATAGACTCTCAGCATGATTCAAGTTATTGTTTAGATCTTAATTCAATCAATTCATCATTCTCATAATGTTTTCCATTTCGTCTTTTGTCAGAGTGTCGTTAGGGCATTGTTTGTTGCACTCACCATTTATATGGTTCCTTCTATTTCCTACCATTTTCTAAAATAAGAAAACCCAAGCGAGAAACATGTTTCTTTTTAGGATATTATAATTCTAAAAGAATTTTTTGTCATAAAACATGATTCATAAATATGTTATTCTTTATTCATAATTACATTTTTATAAATCCTTTAAAATAGTTTGTAAAAATATTTTGATTAACAAAACATATCACCTGGGGGTGTCAAACTAGTAGTGTGGAAATGATCATTGTTATGAACCAGTTCCCATTTGATTTTATTTCAAAGTGTTTTTTTGGATCTACCACTATATACATATGTTCCAGACCGACATCCACTTGTTCGTATCTAGATAGGGATTTATTTTCACAGAAATCTCTTACTTAATACTTAACCAAAATATGGGGTTTTTTTCTTAAATTTTTACTTTTACCAAATTTTATTCCTATATTTTTTTAAATACAAATTTAAAATTATAAATAAACCTTCTATTGATAATAACTATGGTATCCCTCATTTTATTACATAAACATTTCATTTACAGGGTATAAATAGAGGATCATTTAAAGTTTAGTTTCTTGAAAAAAAGGTACATAATACATGAAAAAAGGATATTATTATTTTGCACTAGAAAGGATTATTCAATGTTTCATCTTAATTAAATTTACAGTATAAAAAAACCTAGGGAAAAACATCAAAGTAATGGGTGATCATAAGGCCGAGTAATGAAAAACAAGGGAAATATTTTACTTGCGATATTGAGGAATATCAATAAGAACATGAGTCATAATGATACAAAATGAGAAATATGAATATAATAATCAAAATAACATGAAACATAACATTTAAATTTTTATAAAACATTATAATTTAAACATTCATAATCACATCACTATTATTTTAACCGAGGTATCATAAAAAAGTTTCCAAGGTTATTCACTAATGAATCTCAAACATGTCATATCTAGAGATTAAATTCATTACCCAAAGAAGTAGAGTGATATAAGGTTTCACCCTTAATATGTCCTAATTAATATGAGAAACATATATCATAAACAACAAATTTATAAATAATCCAATGGGAATAAAAGAATTGGGTTTCGTATCAAAATCAGTGTGCTTTAAAAAGAGCTTAATGATAATATTATAATGTCACTTTTAACCCATGGAAATGGATTGTGGGTTTTATGTATACTATAACCAGAACAAAATAAATAATTTTTATATATTAGTGAATACAAATATAAAATAATGTGGTTTGAGTATTCAAAAAAATAAAATAAAATTGAATTCCTTGAGACGAAGAGGGAAATTTTGAGATGTAAAATTAGCAACATAACAGTTATAAAATATGGTTTTTGAAAAGGGTAAAATTGGAGAAGATAGGGTTATCCCATCAGTAAAACATGATTTAAAATTATATGTGGTAATACAAATTAACTAATAGAGTGGTACTATATCATTCAAAAGATATAGAAAAAAAGGTATTCTTGAAATTAAGAGAAAAAAGGATATTTCCCTTACCTTAAAGAGCAGTTCTGAAAACATGATGATTGAGAAATTAGGGGATTGATGAAACATTAGGAGGACTAATTGGGAGGTAAAAACATTATATATTCATGGATTATATTATTTCAGTGAATTTAAAGGGATAAATTGGTGTGTATTTAACGAAAGATTGGGATATTGTTTTATTAATTCCTAAATTTAAGCCTTGGACACCTAGGTAATGGTAAATGAAATACTATGGAATTTACCATGGTATTTTCTGATTTCATTTGTCATAGGGCATACATTTTATGTCATTTTAATCCACAAGATTCTAATATAATTTTATATTACTTATTTGGGAAAGTAAATTTTAATTGTTCACTAAATAAAAAATTTAATGTTAATGTTTCTATTTTAGAATATTGAAAGTAAATTACATATCTGGAAATTACTTAAATTATATTAAAGGAAATGATATTAAAAAAATAAAGCAATTTAGTTATTATATTGTGTTTAATTAGTTATTACATCACTATGCTATCATTATGATGTGATTAAATGAATATAAAAACACAGAATGTATCTTTATTATTTATAAAAAAAATATTTTATAAAATTCCCATAAATTCACCCAAACCAAAATTCTACATGATGACTTCAAAAGTTATTTTTATTTTATCATAATAATTCTATAAATATGATAATTATAAATTTTAAAAATATAAACCTTATTTATTATAAATAATACCTAATTGAAAATGCATAGTAAACTTTTTAACACTTGAAAAAATTATTTTATCTTTTTTATTTAAATAAGAACTATTTTACTAAACTATATTATTAAAATAAGTATTTTTCATAAAAAAATAGTTTATTAAAAATATATATATCATTTTTTAAAAGATCAATTCCTTAGTGAAAATATCAATTTATCAAATTCAATCTCATTTTTATGAAGAAAATCTATTCTTAAAAATGAATTGATGAAATATAAATTTATTTATACATTGTAAATATACAATAAGTAATTGGTTACATGACATTTAACCCATTATAACTACCACATATGACCTAAGGGTATGTTTTAGAATGTAGAAAGATTCATTGGGGGGATTGGATGACACTGTCCGAGTGGTAATTTCAACTAACATGAACTTCTCTCAGAGGTGATTTCATTCAACCTTTAATTGTTGAATCTCATATTGGTATTTTTCAATAGTGAATCCCAAAAATGCTAACTACCTCCCAATTACAAACAAATGGCACTTTTATGGCATGACTATACTGGTTGAGTCCATTATTTCTCATTTTTTCTTTAATTGTCCTTTCTTATTTCTACTTATAAAAACTAATTATAACATTATAATGTTTTAAAATAGTATTATTTCGAATGGTTGTATTAAAAAACAATCATAATTGAAAAAAATTCGTATAATAGATAAAACATGATGTTCACATTTAAATTATAATCACTACATTATTAATAATAAATAGTTTTTGTGTATAATTTAACAGAACACACATTTTCAAGAAACAATTATCATTCAAAAAGTACGGGCTATTACATCTATCTTGAACAACTCGAACGAACTTCATAAGATAATCTCTTAAATGAAACATTATAATTCTAAGAATCTAATTATATTATTCATTTATTTTATGATAAAAATTTTTTTTATCATAATACAAATACATTCACACATAGTGTAAGATATACAATATCAGAAACACTTGATATGAACTTTAGAATAAGAGTAGGGATTTTTTGAGTCATAAAAAACCATAACCCAAAGATATACTGGAACAATATATATTTGAAAAATTAATTATTCAAATATAATTATATATATCATCCATGTTTAATGGTGATTAAAATAGAGTCACATCACTTTGTGAATCTAGTAACCCACACATACATGAATGACGTTATCATGTTTAATTGAGTGAAATGTTTAGAAATAAACTGATATATATTATATTTTTAGATTGATAAATTTACACTTAGTTTAATAATTATTTCATTTATATCACATTTAATCATTATCTTTATCTTTATTACCTTTTTTTAGGCATTAGTGAAATATAAATCACATCGCTTTGTGAAGTAGTAGTTTGTCATACACATGACCAACGCTATCATATCACCAATGGAATGTAATGTTAAAATGTTTTTATTATATAATGACTCGATAGGTATAATGATTTAAAAATATCATATATATATATATATACTATATCTTCATCATCATACCCAACCGTAAGAGGTGGTAATGGAAAAAAGGAATGACATCGGTGCACGAGGAAGTAGTCTGTCGTACACATGAATGATGATTCATAACCCATTTGATGGAAGTGGAGATGGTTGAATGTAATTATTTTAATATAAAAACATATCATTATATAAAAGATACAAATTTTTTAATTTCTGAATTATTTAATACGAATTGAAGGTGGAGGCGGATGAAATAAAATAAGAAACCTTGTTGAAAAATATTTAATATCCTTCGGGTAACCACCTTTGGTTATCACAAAAACCATTCATCGGTTGAATTTAAGCCCAATATAAGTATAATATTATTAGGGGATTGAATTTGGGTAGTAATTTGTGTGAATATTGGATGAAAAATGGTTCGAAGGTATGCATAAAGTGGAGAGTTGGTTTCCTTTTATATGTAAGGTGAGTTGTACTCTTGTAATGTTTTGAAATAAAATAATATTTGGGTCCAAAATGGATTATGATTGATAAATATAAATTATAAGATAAAAATATGCCCCTAAGTTAGGTTTTTTAGGTTTTATTATGCAGTATATTCTTCATTTAACCCACAATAAATTCATTATTATTATAATCGTAGTGAATTATTTTTACTATTTTTAATGTATTCATCATTAAATTTATTAAAAAAATTAAGCTTATATCATTAGATAATATAAATAATGATAATTAAAAATGTGAAATAAATTTTTAAAAATTTCATACAAATATGTGGAAAATATTAATGTCAAATTAATCCCATAAATGGTACGAGATAACGAGTTTTCATGAAGAAAATATTAAAAAGTTTACAGAAATTCTATATAAACATTAAATAGGATAATGATTAAAATGTCCTAAATTAGATTAATATATATATAAGTGAAAATATGTCAATTTAATTCCAATTAAAAATATAATCTATGTTTATAAATATTTCAAATGATAATTGAATTTAAAATTAAAATTCACAACTTTTCACTATTCACTAAAAAATAAAAAAATCTAGAAAAACCCAAAAGAAAAATAAATCTAAAGATATTTTTGATTTTAGAAAATCAAAAATTATTTAAATTTTAACATGTAAATCTTCTAAAATTGGTAAAAATTAGTTTTGTATTATGTGTGAGAAGGGTGACTTAACAACCTCTTAGAAAATAGTGTTTTTCAGAAAATATTACATTTTCTATCAAATTTTTATATTCTTATATCCAATAAATATATATAAATTTTATTCATTTGATAAAAGTTTTAACCTTATAACATTCATTATTTAGTTAGTACTATTCATACCCACAAATTTAAAGACTCTGTTATAATTGTAATCTTAAAATAATAATAATTTAATAGGGTATTGTGTTTCATTAAAACATAGTGTTGCATGAATTGGAAGATATCGAAGAGATTGAATTTGTCTAAAAAATAAGAACCTTAAAATTTATTGGAACGTTACACTTCCTTTTAATATTTTTTTTGTGTGTCATGCATGCTATCAAATATATTGAATTTATTTGAAATTAAATATATTGTAAATTCTCAGGATGTTATATTCCATTATATGATTGGTGTTTCATGTCATATATTGTATAGAATATAAAGATCATATTTTAAAATCATTGGGAGTTATAGATATCTACTTGGATCATTGGATACTTTACTTAATTCTTAGTGTATCTATTCATGGTATGCCTCTATTTCTACCCATTTTCATTTTTTTGTGATATTATCTTGATCTCTCTTTCCATTGTTTTTTTGGAACCCAATCGGGTTGTGATTTTTGGATCTAGTAAGGTTTATTGGTAATTAAATTTTTTTCTTATGTATCTAGACTTTTTATCAATATATCTATTTATTTCCAATATATATTCTCGAAGGCAACTATTATTCCTCCATTCATGTGATATGTGTCTATATATAATGTTTCTAACCCATGAATTAATTAATCTTACTATAAATTCCATTAGTTTGGTTTGTGAATAGTAATGATTTTATTTCAAGGAAGAATTATTTTATAAAATTCATCTTGCGTGCCATGAAAAATGGTTTTTCAAAGGGGGTTTTCATTAAAAATCGAATATGCACTTAATGTTTTTCATAAATTGCAACAAATATTAGTTTGACTATAAAATGTATTTTCAAGCATGAGAGTGGTGATTTATTGTGTTGAAAATATTTTTAAAAAAAATTGAGAATTGTTTTTCAAATGTCTTTGAAAAATATATAAGGTTAGGAACCTTGGGTGTGTTGGGTTATGGACATATTAAACCTTAATGAGTGTGGAACCACTAGGGATTATTCATTTGATAACAATAATCTTTGAAAGGAACCATTATTCATTGGATATATATACTATAAAAGTGGAATAATAGAGGTGAGTCCATGATCCGTAAAATTATTATCAAAATAAAAGGCAAGCATACAAGAAAGGATAGAGATTATGGGTACACGTGATGAACAATGAAGTAATCCAAACATAATCAGCCTCTGTTCTTGCCTCCTCTCCCACCCCTTCCACAAGGACCACCATTTCCTCTTGGACTCCTACCTATTTTCCATTGATTCCAAATATTTAATGAATCACATTGATCATCCACACATCCATCATCAAATTCATGATCATCAGGTTGGGCATCAACTAGATTATCTGTAGTGTCAACATAAATGAAATCATGAGAATTTCCATCTGAACCATGATCCCCATCTTCCAGACGCTCTTCAGTATAGGGCTGTACAACTTTCTCAGCACTGGCCTATGCAACTAAAGAAGGTGCATCTGTAATAGGACTTTTCATGGTGACATTTTATTTCCTCTCACGACTCTCCATATAGAGCATATAAAAATCAAAAGAATACATTGAATCCTACATCGAAAAGAAATATATATCACCAGTGTTAGTAGTCAATGACGCAATACTAGTATTAGGAGTACTTCCATTTTGATGGTAGATTCATCCAAAGGAACTTGGCGACCATGTGATAAAACACCTTCATCCAAGGCATGCATAGACTTGGAATAGGAAGAAGGTAGAGTTGATTCTGGCATTGTAGAGGCCTCAAGTGAGGCTGTCATAATGTTAATAGGTTCACCCAAAGAAACAGAAGCATGCCCAGTGGGGGCCTCAAGAGATGCTGCTATATTATTAATGGATGTCTGCCCAACATGCATATCCCCAATGTGCCCAAGTGACACAACAACTGTTATGAGGGTAGTAGTAGAAGAACCAGAAGCCTATGAGGCCCCTAGTATATAAACCGCAGCATGAGAAGTAGAAACCTTCGTGGAATTACAACCTTTAACACCCCTTTGTGCAACAGAATGATTAGAATGATCAGTGATATTAGTACCTCTCCCACCAAATGGAAAACTACCCATCTTTCCTTTAGCAAAGAATTGATCCTCTATAAAATCAACATGATCTATATTCTAATCACTATCAGCACTACCAGAACAAATATCACCCAATTAAAGGGATTCTACATGCTCAGTTGTAAGAAAGCTAGAAATAGATAGTGTCCCATAACCCCAAGGATTAGGCAGCACACCCCTGCCTTGCTGATCATTCATAGGCCCACCAATGTGTTTTTTACCAGCTACAATATCAGCAAACGAAACCAATCCCCCTTTCCAAGAAAAAGTTAAATAACATTTCACTAAATCCCCCTTGATTTTCGAAGGTGAGAAACCCTTCACACTATCATAGGTAGACAAAAGAAATGACAAATCATTAGTGAAACCCTTCCCCCCATCATGGGTCCCCTACATCCCAATTGATGGAGCAAGAACACATAAAACATTGAATTTACAACTTTCAATAAGGTGTCTATAATTCTTACAGTTGGAACATTGTAGTCCACTATTACATTTTTCTTTAACATGTATTATAGAAGAACAATTTACACAAGAAATAGGAACATGTTCAAACTCAATCTTAAGATCAATCTTAAAATCACCAGTAATCAGCAGAACTATCTCAACAAGAGGAAATTTCATTTCAAACATAACTAGAATGAAAGACAAATAGCCATATCAAACTGATCCAGTATCATTATCAAGTTTAATAGGATTTCTTACTTCCAATGAAATATCCCAAAGGATAATCAGAAGCCAGAATACCCAGCTCAATCCTTTGATATTGATCTAGGATTGAGCTACAGTATTTATGTCCTTAAAGGGATCAAACCAGGGGTCCCAGTTCTGAAATATGATAATCCTAGGCATATTATTCACAAACCCCTTACACCAGGCACTCATTTTCAGATCATTGGAGAAAAATATAATGTGTTAAAAGTTCATACTGATGGAAACCATATTTTAGTCACTAAAACCCTAGATCTCTTGGGGATGTTTTCTAAGGTCTTCAAATTTCCACGAAGAGGGAATAGAAATTATCCAGGAAATAATTTAATATTTGAAATCATCAATTATCTCTTGAAATAATATGGGTTCACTTCAACAACCAAAAATGCACCATTTCTCAAAATTCAGTTATTAGAAGCAGACTCACCACCTAAATAATTAGGGAAAAACAGTCAAAGACCCTTATCTATAAAGCATTCATCTGAGAAACCCTACCCAAATCAGAACACGCATGTGATTGAGGGAAGTTCGAGCCAGAACCTCCATCAACCTTCTTTGGAGGGCTGACACAAACATCAGTAGGGTTGAATTAGTCGACCGCAGCCATCCCAGCGAAACCATAAACATCATTTTGGTAGGGAGAGAACCTCTCAAGCTGCCCTATCCTCCTATCTCACATAGGATATATGTTATCCATTTCTTGGTGTTATTTTTCATATCTGATTAAATATTCCCATAGGCTAAATCCCACTTATTTTTGTTATTTTATATGATGGTATTGTTTCATGATTTATTTCTCACATTTGTTTCATATAGTATTTCCATCGACACTTCTATTATTCTTTTATGATATCTTTCATGTAGTTTTCATAGTATTGGTTTTTGTGAATATAAAAGTATACAATGTAAGGAAAATTATGTTTTAAAAAATTGGTTTTCATTTGAAATTTCATTATAAACTATATTTTTTAAAATCTAGAACTAACATTTTCATGGGGATAGTCATTGTATATATTATTGGTGATATCCCACAAGTCATTTTCCTCAAACCCATATTTCGACTTTGGTAATACATATACCTAGTTTTATATGACATAGGTATAGAGAAGGGTGTTATGTATCTCGTCTTCTTGTCGGCATTGATGGCGTCTCTACAATGGATTAGGATGGTGTGGATGGTTAGTCACAAGGAAGATTGTGTTTATATTGTCTTTTTTTATATAGGTCAATCCTTTTAGGATTGACATTGTATATCAAATGGATGATATATTTATCTTTTTTATAATTTAAATCTATTTATTTATCTCCTTTTGGTTACTCATGAGACCATTTTGGATTTCCTATTGATCTGTAATATTGTGGTGGGTCATACTTGTTGATGTTTCATGTCAAATTGAGTTAATTCATTACAAAATTTAATTAGAGCCAATACCTATCTATAAATTTGATGACCCTACACATTTTTGGCTTTGGTTCTATGGTATATATGATTTTAACCATCAATAGTTTAGTAGTTATTTCAAAAGGGTTCTTGGATAACTCACATCTGTGTCTGAACTCAAGTTACCATGCGTGTCCAAGAATATTTATCTAGTTTTCTCTTATTTGTTAGGTTATTTAAATAAAATTGAGTTAGAATTTATTTAGGTGAACATGTTCCATTATAATATTCTTTCTTCTTGTTTGTTTAATACGTTTTCCTCAAAAATTCTTAATTTTATTTCATAATAATATACTATAGAGAATTACGTTCTGATATCAATAGTTTCTATTATGTTAATGGGATTTTTAATTTATATTTAATAGAATATGAAACCTATAATAGGTCTTTTGAATATAAGAGAGGTATTTGTGAGATAAGTTCTATAGGTGAACCTCTAGTAGACCATCCATTGGTGGAATTCCTTATCCACATAATTCTGAATATGAGTTATGCAAGAATTATAAACAATGGATGAGTAGTTAAAAATGGTTTAGAATTTACCAAACATTTTCCATATAAGTTATATGGTGATATGGGAACCTATTAATCTGATATTGGATCAAATAGATTAAGATATTATTCAACTTTATAAAAAATTTATAGTACTCTAAATTTCAGGTTTAAACCTATATTATTTAAGGACTATGAAGAAAATTGTGGGACACCACCAGAAAATCTATGTTACATAATTATATTACCTATATTTAATTCAAGATTATCTTCAACCAATATTTCTATCCTAAACCATTTTTTGTGGAGAGGACTCAGGAATTTCTAATCTTTGATAAAATAGAGCATTCATTTATATAAATTACCACTAATTTAACCATGTTGGTCAACCTACAACCCAACCATGATTCTAGTGAATATCATAAATATTGAAGGCTCAATATTGGTTTTAGGGTCAATATTATTCCAATGATAATTATCTTATTACTTATAACTGTTACAAATTTGGTCAATATATAAGGAAATTATAGATGAGGTAGAAATAGATAGGAATATAATTTTATGTCGAGCATTGGTTTCAGAAGTAGGAACCCTTGTTGTGTAATCTGTTTAGAAAAATAAAGACCACACTATTTAGTTTTTATCAGGAATGATTTTAAGGGATTATTCGGGACACCATTTGATAGTAATATATCATTGTGGGAGGTATCTTCATACCAACCTTAATTCTATAGAAGCACCCTAGAATGTCATTATTATTGGAAATATTTTCATCTATAGTGTTTTAAAATAAAAATTTCCAAAGGAAGTATAAATGGATAAACATTTATAGGGGAATATTAGGCTTGTTATAAAGATGAAATGGGAGGTTGACCTCATTCTCATGAAAAATAGAATACTCAAGTAGCGAAGAAATCTCAAGGAGGAGATGAGACTGGATTTATTTGTAGATCGAGGTATCCAAATGAGTAATCCAATATAAGTTCTGATACTGTGAGATTTATAGTGTCAATTTCTTCCTATATGGTTTTGTATTTGTTTAATACAAGCTAAACTTACTCCTTTATATGGTCAATGTTGGATTATGTGTTGGGATTATTCTTGATACTTATAGTATTTATTTTTATCTTTTAATTACTTGGGTAAATAGGTAGGATTATGTTTTTATATGTCCCAAGAGTCATGTTATGATTCATGACTGCATTGTTATATGGAATTTCCTAGTTCATTTTCTTGATATTTTTGACTTTTTATTATAATGGTTTTATGATTAGTGTTTTGTAATCCCCCGACCCCTCTAGACCGGAGTCAGTGCATTACTATTTACATTGGCACGATTACAAGGAATCAAATACCAAAGGAGAAAGTAGATTAGTAGTCTTGAAGAAACTAGATATATACATTTAATACATATAACTTTGGGAAAGGAAATGAGAAACAAAACATAACAAAAAGAAATAGAATGCATCCATGAGAAGTAAATAAATGGTATCCTCTTCAAAACCTGTTAAAGGTAAAAAAAATGAAAGGGGTGAGCTCAAATGCGTATTAAGGGTAAAAAATAGAGGAAGAATGAATAAATAATAACTAAATCTTATAAAATTAGGCATAGGAAATATGGCATAGTGAATAAACAAAGAACACATGCCTTTAATAAAATGAGAATGAATCTACATCCATAGGTTTTTTCATAGTGAAAACCTCATGGATAGTAATAACTGGTTATGAACAAAGAAAATGAATATTAAATTGAAATCATGCATCTCGCACATGATTCCACAATATTGTAAAAATAGTTTAAGTCTGTGGGTATAAACCAATGAGAATTTTGGAAACAAACTCGAATGGTTTGTCGCCAACTGATTTGTCCCATGAGACATGTTGATGCATCGAGGGGCAATAGTGTGCCCCACCCACTGCTGCATGTCCAAAACATTATTTATACATATATTTAATACATGTACAATATACCTTCTCAATATGTATATATATATTTGAGGATATAGATTCATCATTGGATGTTGACATAAATAAGGATACATTTAAATGAGACCATTGAAAAATTCTTGAGGAAATAATCCTTAAACACTCCAAAGTGTCCCATACCACCTTGAAACATTCAAATCATAATCCCTAATAGTATCATGAGAATAATGTGACTATTCAAATATTATACCAAATGTAAGTACATACACCACAAGAAAGAAATAAGCAGTGAACAAGGTATATATCTCAAACAATTATAGTGTGAGTAGAAAAATCCATTTTACCTTGAATGACTATTTCTTTTGTTACATCATTTTTATTTTCCATAAAGAGGGTTCTAAACATGTATATAAGTTAAAAGATAAGTTAACAACATTGAGATTACATTTGAGGGATAAATGATGTCCTACTTAAGTGAAATCACGTAAAATGTTATTTTAATGAAGCTTTAAAATTAAAACATTTTAGGACGGTTTAAGGGATTGAAGAAGAGATTTTAAAGTGAAAAGGAATATTTTATTTCATAAACCCAGAAATGAACCAAATTGTAATTTATATGTTAAAATGTATGATTTAAAAATATATACATGGGTTAAAATATTGTATAGAGTGAACATCAAAATAGGTAATAATTTTAGAAGTTCCTTGAATCAAGCTTGCATTTCAAAAGAATTTTTGAAAGATTATTTTAGAACATGTAACTTATAACAAAATAAAAATAGATTATTATTGGAACACATATATTGTAAATTCAAACATAATTTATGAGGATTAAATAAGAAAAAATAAGACTTTCATTCATGTGAATAGAGAATAATAGCAACCTGAATGAAATTGGAGGTTTGGGTAGAAAATACTTACTACATTGTAATCAATTGAACCCTATGCCGAAAAATTAATAGTTATAATATGATACATGTAATATAATACAAATAAAGATATTAATAGTATGAAACATCAATCGGCAATATACATACACCATACACAAGTAGTAGTAGTGAATAAGGAATATCTTGTAAAGATGGAAGTGGGATGAAGAAACCCTTACCAAGAATGTATCATTAGATTGAAGAAAACTTAATGACATAATTATGTGTGATGAACATAAAACCAAAAAATAAAAGTGGATATACAGTATAAAACAATCATTGGTCATTTACACATATTTTGGTAACATACAAAACCAATTACATTGATGTTTAACTCAGTGAATGGAAATTGAGTTAAGATATCCTTTACATTAAATGTGAATGTGTTCCCCTCTTGAAATTATGGTCTGGGAATATGAAATTATACTCATTGAAAACATAATTCAGAAATATTTATACATGTATTTATTTTATCATAACTCTATTTAGTTCATTTATGTCCATATCGATATGTTATAATATCGAATTCCATCACTCCAGAGTGATTGTTTTCTTGATTTTCATAAACGGTTCACTTGTTCTTATGTAATGGAGTTGATGTGTAATGGAGGTAAATCTCCATAATTGAAATTACATATTATTTATGAAAATCCAGAAGTTTTAATTATCATTTATATAAATTGGATTCATGGCATGATGATGAATTATTATATAGAACTTTAATGATAACTGTTTCGGTTAATTTGTCAGTTTGGATTACAACAAACTCATTTTTCTTTATAGAATAATACCATTGGTACAAAGGGATTATAGAAGCATACATAGGGTATATTACATATATAATAATTGGGTTCAACCATATCAAGAATGGTTTCATGACCAGAATTTAAAATGATAATAGAAATCAAAATCTCATCATCCTTGAATGTAGAAAATTGACATATCTTGGATGGTGTTCTTGCTACTAGTATAAAAGAAGGTAAAAGGAAGAAATGATGATAAATTAATACACTATCATGAAAAAAGTCAAGTAAATGTACGTTAATGGAGTCACTACAACATTTGGATAAGGATAGGTAATAATAGAAAAAGAAAACAAATGAACTTGAAAGGAAAGACAAAGAATTGAAAAGATGAATTTACCTCTTGAACCAAACATCCTTGAGAGCATATTTAAGGGAGATGTTTTAGTCTCATTATGAGAAAAAGGCTTTATAGACGTGATAGAGGAGGTAGCGAGGATATTTGGACACAATTTTCATAATGCACAACGATTGAGAGGATTGAAGAGAAGAGGAAGTGATGGGAGGTTTTTACAGTGGAGGGGAGAGGGGATTTCTAAATTTTTTATTCATTAATTTTTTATTTTTACAAAAGACAAGGAATAGTGAGTCTTCCATTGCCATTAATAGAAATTTTATCATGTGAAGTTAAATCAATTGGTCTTACATCAGCAGAACATCATTCTTGACTCTATAATTAGTTTATTTAGCTTATTTTTTAAATTTTGGTATTTCACTATTCATAAAAAATTCATGTATTTTAAAAAAAATCCCAAAAATTCACCCCAACCATTTTTAGATATTTAGAATCCAAAAATGATGTCCATTTTTCAAATATTATTCTCTAAATATGATAAATTTAATATTTAATTAAAATAATTATTTATTCTAAAAAAATAATTTTAAAACATTTATCTATTTATTTAAAAACATCGGTATATCATACTTCAACTTGAATATTAAATATATACTATCAAATGAAAGGTTACTATTCATTATGTTATATCACTATTCATAAGGGTATGTTACTATTCATAATGGTAGGTTACTATTCACCAAAATATATGTTTTTTATTAGACTTCAAATAACTTACTCATCGCAACCGTATATGTTAGATTTTCGAAATTCACATCACATAAGTGAAAATATGTTTACGTGGATAGGTTATAACAGTGTGGTGTTTGCAGAGACTTAGTGATCAATTCATTCTATATTAAATCTATTTGTAAATTCTTGGGTTGTTAAATTATCCCCACCATTCAAAAATTTCATCCACAAAATTTATAATTGATCTTTGAAAGTTAATGGTTGATACATGAAAATTTCCTTATGGTAACCTACATCAGAAATATGGTTAATAAAATATGCTCTTAAAAAGGGTAATAGAGATGTTGTGGTCATCCCAAAAATTATTCTTTCGGATGAGGTGAAATTAGTTGGAGGAAAAAAACTGGACATGGAAGAAAAAATATAACAATGAGGTTCTAATGGAACATGAAAAAGGACATGTTTAGATGAATGTTGATTACTACAAAACTATAAACTAAAACAATTCATTATCAATGATTATGATAAAAAGAATACATTTTATTTAATATTATTTTCTTTGAGTAAAGGAATTAATCCACTCTATAAGAGTATAAATATACATTTCTACTTATAAAATCATCCTTTTATTGTAGTTTAACTATCTATACCTCATCACATAGCATGTGTTACTTCATTTGGTAAAGCAATACATTAACTACTAAAATCTCATACAATAATCAACTTAAAACATTTCATAAATGGTTAAAAAATTCTAAAATATAACGATTCAACACATTATAATGAAGTCCTCTAAATTTCCATGATGAACATATCATTAACCATTAGTCAACAATAAGTAGCTCTAAAATTAAAATTCCAAACATGTGAATAACTTCATCATGTATCCTCTTGAAATGTCGTAACAACTTGAATTACTATAAAAAACTTTATTGGAAACATGCATTATTCCATATTCTTTATGTAAGATACATGTTATTGGATATACTCCTTAAATCTAAAAGTGATGTAGACTTCATAGATGATAGAATATAAAACTTCTCCACAAGTCAATAATTAGTTATAAAGAAGTCAATACTTATCTCAATCAATCATTTCTTCGTTATTATCTCAACATCATATATATATTAAGGGTTTTCTTGCCCTCAATCATGTTTTCTTATAAAACGTATAACTTTCTAATGAATCTCTTTTCCATGTTACCATTCATCATATAACCTGAAATACTTAATGGAAGAGTATTGAAGTACAATCATTATATATCTCATAATTCATACAACCAGTACATTACTGACAAAACATAAAAATGGCATGATTCATGACTACGAATATTAATCACTCTCATTCATCTTCATTATCATCATAACTTTCTCATTATCCAAAATTATCATTTGGGGTATATTCCTTTCATGATTGGGACATTGGTACACATAGTGTCTCATCTCCTTGAAATTGAAGCATTGTACATTGGAAACCATTTTCTTACCCTCGCAATCATGAACTTGGTGTCCTATTTCTCCACACTTGTAGCAAACAAACATTCCCTTTAATAATTAACCAAAGTGGTTCTTTCCACATTTATCACATGTGGGAAAACACTTCGTTCCCTTCTTCTCTTTATCCCCATATCTCTCTTCGATCCTTTTATTATTTTTCTACCCTCCAAATACATAGGAATCAAATATTTCTTTACATACCTTTTTAGCACATAAAATTATTTCATCATATGATAAGGAAACATGGTAGATAATCTTTCTTTAAAAAGATAGATTAAGACCATTACAAATATGATCATTCTTACTCTTTCAATCCCGTGATTTAGTGATGTTATCATTCATTCTGCTAGGTGCCATATCTAATCAATTCCATATTATATATAAGTTCATGAAATTGTGAACTCTATATAACTATAAACATGGTATAGCACTTAGCATAATTTTATGCATTGTAAATCCAATAACCATATACTTTGGTTACTTTTGGGACATAAATCCCTCACAATGGTGGGTAAATAACATTTTAATCTTAAGCATATCCCTCGGGAGTGTCAAACCAAGAGCTCATTAAGGCCCACTATCATGTACCTAGATACCCCGGGTCAAGCCTGAAACTATTTGTCGGAGTTTTCACTCCTAGGTACATCTGTACCAGAGCCACCTCTACTTGTTTGTATCCATACAAGGATGTAATTTCTTGAAAGATCCATGAAATATATTATATACCTAAATTCTAGAAAGTTCTTTTTTTTATCCTCAAGACTATCTTATATCATTGTTCCATAACCTATGTTTTCTAAATATAGTTCATAATGTTTCTCCTAAACTTCCTCTGACACCAACTATAATGCCCCAACCCCTTTAGTCCTGAGTTAGTGCATTACTAATTACATTTTCAAGATTATAAAGAATCAAATCATGAAGGACCGAGTAGCATAGTAGTCTTGAAGATACTATATACATACATTAAACTCCTATTACATTGGAAAAGGTAACAAATAAACACATAACAATAAGTAAAATACTACATCCTTGAGAACCAAATAAATGGTCTCCTCTTCATAACCCGTTGAAGGAGAGAAAATGAAAGGGGTGAGATCAAATGCTTAGTAAGGGTTACTAATAGCAAAATCATTAATCAATAATTACTGAATCATAAACAATTATTCATAGTATGTTAGTATGGTATGTCTCTGAGTATTATAAAATCTATAATACCAAATTTAGGATCAAAATAAGAATGAGATTCTTAGATACAAGAGGGGGTTGAATTGTACCTTTTAAAAATATTTAAGGGAATTTTTAGGATGTTTATGTTTAACAATGTTAAACAAGATAATTCACACTACCTATATAAGTTCTAATCACTTACGAGATTTTGGAAAAGTAATTCTGAAAATGAAACTTAACAAAAGTTACAATGATTAAGATTCTACCTTAAAGCATATAGAATCTAACTAAATCAGAGTACAAGTAAGGAAGTATAAGAAAGTTATACTTTCCATAGAAATAAAAAATGAAGCGGAAAAAACAAGTAGTAAAACTACAAGTAACAAACAATAACTCTTTTAAACCAAAAAGACGGGTATCCAACAACCTTGAATAAAGGTCCCTTCATTTATACTTTCAAGAAAGTCTATCTTACCCACACCAGGGTAAGCCCTCGATACGAAGATCGGAGTTTGTCTTACTATCCTAGCATGCCCTCAACTATCAGGAAGTAGACACCTATTTCTTCCTCAGAAAGGAAGCTGTCAACTTCAAGGTGTTGGAACCACTATCTTCCTATCCCCGGAAGACCTCGAATGTGATCAATAACAATCAGAGTCGCATGAAGAAAGTCTGAACAAGACAAAGTTTGAACAAGCCATTCAAAATTTCTACACGAAGCTTGAGAGTTGATAAGATCCTATCTCTCTAGAAACCACTTCAACAACATGTAAGCATAGATGTCAAAAGATGAAGTTTCTTTTCTAATGAGCTCCTATTTATAGGCGAAGCTCCAACGGTCAAGTCCCTCCTCCAACGGTCATATTTCTCCTTGAATTTCAGAGGGACCTGTATATGTGTCACTCAACCAACGACTAGTTAATAACTGAAATCATGACACCATTTTGTATTGAAACAAGTGTATGAAAAATTAAAACTAATGTTCGGAATGTAAGAAAACAATAGTTCAGAGTCTAACCAAAATTGAATTTGGATTCTATTATAAAGAGATATTCGGATTCTATTTTGTAGGAATTGGAAACCTGAATTCTGTAGAAATCCAGAGTCTGAATTTCTAAGGGAATTCAGAGTCTGGTTTTACTAGATTTCAGAATCTGAACTTACAGAGTTCAGATTCGAACTTATAGAAGTTTGGAGTTTAACTATTAAAATTTCATAATAAAACTAGTATATGTTCGGAGTCGAACTAGTAGATGTTTAGAGTTGAACTAGTATAAGTTCGGAGTCGAACTAGTAAAAGTTCAGAGTCGAACTCATAGAAGTTTAGAGATGAACTAGTAGAAGTTCGGTGTCAAACTCATAGAAGATCGGAGTCCAGAATTCGTAATTGATCTTTGTGAGAGTTCATATCCAGAATTCGGAGTGGAACTTCATTAGAGTTCATATCCAGAATTTGAAATGGAACTTCATTAGAGTTAGTATCCAGAATTCAGAGTGAAACTTTATTAGAGTTCGTATCCAGAATTTAGAGTGGAACTTTATTAGAGTTCGTATCCAGAATTCGGATCCTAAAATAGAATGCTTCATATCTATGTATTATACTTTTCTGAGGTTTTAGGTATGAATCTGATTTTTATACTTAAGAAAAATATTGATACGTATAAGGAAATCTAGGTTGGGGTAAATTTCATTAAGGAAGGAAATTTTCCTTAGAGAAGTAAAATATAGATTTTCTTAAGTATAAGTTGTTTGTGATTTTGAAAACAAGAAGGAATAGAAAATTCATAAGGAAAAACTTATTGACTCAACAATCTCCCCCTTTCTGGAAAGCACAAACCACCTTTCGAAAAAGAATATAAGGACTTAGAAAAATTTTCATTAGACTTTAAAATTAAAACTTATCTCCCTTTAAACATAGATGATGGTGAATACAACTAACTCACCCTTAGGCATTGAAACTCTAAGGATTGAATTCTGGATTTCTAGAATGGATTTTTCATTATCAAGGGAATAAAAAACATTGTAATGAGAAACTCCCCCTTACATAAGGATAGTTCTCAACATTGAAATTTTTTCCCCTTTTAGATTTTACCTTCTCCCCTTTGAGTTGTTCTTTTTCCTTAACCCCATTTTTGATTTTCAAAAAGAATTGAAGGGAATGGAAAAGAAATAAAGTACCTGAAAAATTAGTACATAACAAGACAAGATACAACAAACCAATGATTTCATTAGAGTTAAAATAATTTTTACATTGAAATTAATTACAACAAAAAATCAGATTTGTCTATTTTTCCTCCTTTTCCTTGGGAATTAGATTCTTTAAAAGAGTTTTCAGCTTCTTCAAGTCTTTCTGGTCCTCCTCAACTTTCTTCTCTAAAGCTGTGATCCTTTCATCTTGAGATTTCAGGGCCTCATATTGTACCTTAATAACTTCATATTTCTTTGCAATGTTTTTTTCGATCTCAATCCGGAGATCTCTATCCCTTTTAACATTTTGAGAAAGAGAGTTAACCTTCCCATTAAAGTCCTTCACTTGTTGATTCTGAGAATTTTGCTCAAGGTTCAACTTTTCCTGAAGGTTCTTAATCTTGGGTTCCTCAGTGTCAAAAGAATCTTTAACATCATTCTAAAAAAAATCAAACTCATCCAAGTAATCATCAACTTTCTTAGACCACAAAGTGATTTTGTTGCATGATTTCCTGTGAACATCATAATTGATAAGAAAATTTCTATGATCTGCTTCAATATTCATACACATATCCATCACCATAGATAGGGATTCTGACTTCTGATTCAGACTGTGTTGCATCATCTGGCATCTGGAGTCTATCATGGGAAAGATCGGAATGGTGTTCACCAGCTTTTTCAAAGACTCAACAACAAAGTCATGACCTAGTGCTGATGATTCTTAATCAGACACTTTTCATTGGGATTGTTCTTCTTAAATGTACACCAGCTTTCTTCTAGAAGATTCACCAACATTTTTCTTCCTAATGATATCTTTTGTTGGGGTGTCTATAAGCACTTGCTTCCCCTGATAAACTTTTGGAACTACCTCATCAGGAGATTCTTCCTCTCTTTCAGATACCTGAACAATCTTGTCTTCATCTGGTTTCTCCTTCTCTGCTCCTTCTTCAAGAAAGTGCTTCACATAGCTTACTTCCTCATCAGATAATTCATTTTTATTTTCTTCTTTCTCGAAATCATCTTTCATACCTTCATTGTTATCTCCCCTTCCCAGAGTGACCAGCTTTGAAGATTCGGCCTTTTCTTGATAATCCTCAACTTGTTTAATCAAGTCATCGAGATCATCACTTCCTTCTTCTACATCTTCTTCTTCATGTTGTCATCATATCACTTCATTCTAGTCTCATGTTGAAAAAGAGTTCCAAATAGGTCATCAAGAGAAATTTCAGCAAACTTTCTATTCTCATCAATTGCAGTCCTCTTTGATTCCCACTCATTGGGCATAATATCTATGATCTTGTCAACAAGGACTTCATTATCTAGACCTTTTTCTCCAATAGATTGTAAGATATTCACGATGGTCATGAATCTCTATTGTACTTTGCATATGGGTTCACCATAAGAAAAATTGAAACCATGATACTCAACTCTAAGCATAGCTCTTCTAGTCTCAATCACTTTAGATATACCAAAATGAGTAACTTCAAGTTTCTTCCCTATATATTTTGCTTTTTAAAAAGAATAAATTTGGATATATATGTTCCTAGTAATTGAACAAAGTAAAGTATTGTGTGCCTTATAGTTGAGTTTGTATTCATGCCTTTCTTGATTAGTAAAATTATTAACCTCCTTATCAGGAATTTTGTATCCTCTGGTATGCATAACAAACATATCTACCCTAGTGTTCATAATGAAATTACTCATGCAATCTTTCCAATATTCATAGTCATTACCATAAAAAATTGGAGGTCTGGTAGGATTTAAGTTGTCAATGGATCCATCATTTAAACCTACTATCCTTAATAAAACATTGGCACAAAAACTTGGTAGAAGTATAAGTTTGTAAACAAATGAAAATACTCTATACAAGAGAAATTGTAACTCTAAGAAAAAGTGAGTCCGAACTATGATTCTGAAAAATTGATTCGAAAAAGTATGAATCTAGAAAATGTGAATCCGAGAATGGGAATCTGAGAATGTGAATCCAAATTTTCAATTCCAAGAAATATAATGGAGAAGATAAAACTTCTGAATATAATCGTGAGATTAATTTAGATGGAACTAAATCTCTATTACCAAGTGTTAGATTGGTATAGGGTTTGAGTTCACCTCCTCTAATATGAATTGTTAGGATGGTATGTCTCTGAGTATGATATACTCTATAATACCAAATGTAGGATTGAAATAATAATTAGATTCTTATATACAAGAGGGGGGTGAATTGTACCTTTTAAAATTCCTTAAGGGAATTTTTATGATGGTTATGTTTAACAAATTTAAACAAGATAATTCACACTACTTCTATAAGTTCTAATCACTTACTAGAATCCGAAAAAGTAATTCAAAAAATGAAACTTAACAAAAGTTACAAAGATTATGATTCTACCTTAAATCTTATCGAATCTAACTAAATCAGAGTACATGTAATGAAGTATAAGAAAGTTATAAATTCCTTAGAAATACAAAATGCTGTAGAAAAAACAAGTAGTAAAACTACAAGTAACAAACAATAACTCTTTTAACCCAAAGAGAAGGGTATCCAACAACCTTGGATAATGGTCCCTTGATTTATACTTTCAAACAAGTCTGTCTTACCCACACCAGGGTAAGCCCTCAATACGAATATCGGAGCCTGTCTTGCTATCCCCGCAAGCCCTAAACTATCAGGTAGTCAGCACCTATGTCTTCCTCAGCAAGGAAGCCCTAAAATTCAAGGTGTTGAAACCTCTATATTCCTATCCTCAGAAGCCCTTTATTGTGATCAACAACAATTAGAGTCACATGAAGCATGTATTCACAAGACAAAGTTCGAAAAAGCCATTCAAACTTTCTACATGGAGCTTGATAGTTGATAAGAGCCTCTATATCTAGAAATCAATTCAACAATATGTAAGCACAGATGTCAAAAGATGTAGCTTCTTTTCAAATGAGCTCTTATTTATTGGAGAAGCTCCAATGGTCGACTCCCTCCTCCAAAGATCATATTTTTCCTTGAATTTCGGAGGGACTTGTGCATGTGTCACTCAACCAACGGTTAGTTAATAACTGAAATCAAGACACCGTTTTGTAATGAAACAAGTGTAAGAAAAAGTAAAACTGAAGTTCGGTATGTAAGTAAACAAAAGTTTGGAGTCTAACCAAAATTGAATTTGGAGTCTATAATAAAGAGATATTCGGATTTTATTTTTTAGTAATTTGGAACCGGAATTCTGTAGAAATCCAGAGTCTGAATTTCTAAGAAAATTCGGAGTTTGGTTACACTAGAATTCAGAATCTAAACTTACAGAGTTCGGAGTTGAACTTATAGTTGTTCGGAACTGAACTAGTAAAAGTTAGGAGTCGAACTAGTAAATGTTTGGAGTCGAACTAGTAGAAGTTAGGAGTCAAACTAGTAGAATCTTGGAGTCGAACTAGTAAAAGTTCGAAGTCAACTAGTAGAATTTTGGAGTCGAACTCGAAGAGGTTCAGAGTCCAGAATTCGGAGTTGAACTTTTTGAGAGTTCGTATCCAGAATTTGGAGTGGAACATCATTAGAGTTCTTGTCCAGAATTCGGAATGGAACTTCATTAGAGTTCGTATCCAGAATTCGGAGTGGAACTTTATTAGATTTTGTATCCAGAATTCAGAGAGAAACTTTATTAGAGTTCGTATCCAGAATTCGGTTCCTAAAATATAATGCTTCATATCTAAGTATTATATGATTCCGAGGTTTTAGTTATGAATCTAAATTTTATACTTAAGAAAAATATTGATATGTATAAGAAAATCTAGGTTAGGGTAAATTTATTTAAGGAAGGAAATTTTCCTTAGAGAAGTAAAATATGTATTTTCTTATGTATAAGGTGTTTTTGTTTTTCAAAAAAATAAGTAAAGGAAAAGTCATAAGGAAAAACTTATTTACTAAATATAGTCAATATGACAAGGTGAATAAATCAAGATCCCTTGCCTTTAATAAATTGAGAATGAAACTGAATTCATTGGTTTTTTTATAGTGAAAACCTCATGGATAGTAATAAATGAAAATAGAAAAAGAATGATTATTAACTAGAAGTAATGTATCTAGAACATGTTACCACAATAACATCAAAACAATTTAAATATTTGGGTATAAACCCGACTGATTTTTTGAAACAAACTCGAAGGGTTTGTCACCAACCGATTTTGTCTCATGATAACAGTCGATACATCGAGGGAATATAGTTTTCCCCAGAAACCATTGCATGTCCAAATCATTCTTTATAAATAGATTTATTACAAGTACAACATGCCTTCACAATATCGGTATATATTTGAGGATACATATTCATCAAAGGATGTTAACATAAATAAAGATACATTGAAATGAGACCATTGAAAAATCCTTAAATAAATAATCCTTAAAAATTCCAATGTCTCTCATAACAACTTGAAACATTAAAATAATAATACCATAGAATATCATGAGAATAATGAGACTCCTAATTTGATAAAAAAAATGGCATTACATACATCAATATAAAGAAATAAGCGATGAACATTGCATATATCTCAAAAAGTTAATGTGTGAGGAGAAAAATCCATTTTACTTTGGAAAGAAGAGTCCTTTTGGTAAATCATTTTTATTTTCCATAAATATGGTTTTAAATATGTATATCCCAGAAATGATAAGGTAAGGAATCTGATATTACATTTGAGGAAGAAATTATTTCCCACTAAAATTAAATCATGTAAAAACTGATTTTAAAGAAGCTTTAGAATTAAAAGATTTTATGGTGGTTTAAGGAATTCATTAAAGGGGGTTTAAAGAGAAAAGGAATGTTTTCTTTCATAATCCCAGAAAAGATCCAAAATATAATTTTCATGTTAAAATTTATGTTTTAAAATTATAAACATGGATTAAAATAGATTATAAAGTGAACATCAAAATTTGTATGAATTTTAGAAGTTCCCTGAATCAAGTTTTCATTTCAAAAGAATTTATAAAATATTATTTTAAAAAATTTAAATTCCAACAAAATATAGACGGATTATTATTAGTATAGATATAGAGGAAATTAGCACATAATTTATGAGGAGTACATTAGAATAATTAAGAATTTCATTGAGGTTAATAGTGAATAAGAGCAACCCAAATGAAAATAGAGGTTCAGGTAGAAAATTCTTAAAACATTGTAATAAATTGAACCCTATGCCCAAAAATTAATATTCATCACATGATACATTGAATGTCATGAAAATAAATATATTCATGGTATTAATCATCAATATGCAGTATACAAACACCATACACTAGCAATAATATTGAATACGGGATATCTCATAACGATGAAAGTGGGATGAAGAAACCCTTACCAAGAACATATCATTAGATCGAGGAAAAAATAATGACATAATTATGTGTAAAGAACATAAAACCAAAAAATACAAGTGGATATATAGAATAAAATAATCTTATATCATTGACACATATTCTGGTAAAATACAAAACCAATGACATTGATGTTTAACTCAACGAATGGAAATTGAGTTAAGATATCCCTTAGCTTAAATAAGAATGTGTTCCCCTATTTAAATAATGTTCATGTAATATGAAATTAAACTCATTAAAAACATAATTAATAACATGTTAGACATGTATTTATTTTATCATAATTCTTTTTAGTTAATTTATGTCTTTATTAATAAGTTATAATATCGAATTCTGTCACTTCAGAGTGTTTTTTTTCTTGATTTTCTTAAACGGTTCACTTGTTCTTAAGTAATGGAGTTCATGTATAATGGATTTAAATATCTAGAATTGAAATTAAATATTATTTATGAACATTCATAAGGGTTAATGATCATTTAAATAACTTGGTTACAAGTCATGAGGATAAATTATTATATAGAACTTTAATAATAATTGTTTCTGTTAATTTGTGGGTTTTGATTACAATGAACTCATTTTTCTTTATAACTTAATACCATTTGAAAAAAGTGATTAAAGAACCTTAAATAGGGTATATTACAAATATATTAATCAATTTCAACCATAACAAGAATTATTTAATTATCATAATTGATAATGATAATAGAAATCGAAAGCCCATCGTCCTTAAATGTGAAAAATTGACACATCTCGGATGGTGTTCTTGCTACACGTATAAAAAAGGTAAAAGGAAGATATGATGATAAATTATTACACGATCACTAAAAAATTATAGTACATGTAAGGTACTGGATTCATCATAACATTTGGATAATGAGAGGTAATAATAGAAAAAGAAAACAAATGAACTTAAAAGGAAACACACAGAATTGAAAAGTGGAATTTACCTCATGAACTAAACTTCTTTGAGAGGCTCTTTAAGAGAGTGTTTTTGGTGTTTTTATGATACAAAGGCTTTTTGGACGTGATATAAGATGTTCAGAGGATATTTGGATAGAATTTGGAGAAGGCACAAGTTTTGAGAGGAGTGAAGAGAAGAGGGAGTGATGGGGGGATTTATAGTAGAGGGGAGAGGGGATTTCTCAATTTTATATTCATTAATTTATTATTTCTCCTTAAGACATGGAATAGTGATTATTAAATAACCCAGAATAGTAATTTTGTCATGTGAATCCGAATCAATTGATCTTAGATTTGCAGAACATCTTACATGACTCAAAAATTAGTGTATTTTTCTTATTTTGTAAATTATGGTATTTCAATATTCATAAAAAATCAAGTATTTCAAAAAAAATTCAAAATTTCACCCCAAAAATTTCTTGATGTGTAGAATCCATAAATTAATTCCATTTTTGAAAAATTATTTTCTAAATATGATTAATTTAATATTTAATTAAAATCATAATTTATTATAAAAAAAAGTTTTAAAACATTTATTTACTTATTCCAAAACATAGGTATATTTTACACCAACATGAATATTATTTATATAATATCATATGTAAAGTGACTATTCATTATGGTATATCACTATTCATAAGGGTATGTTTCTATTCATAAGTGTAGGTTACTATTCACCAAAAAATATATTTTTTATTAGGCTCTAAATAACTTACTCATCAGAACCGTGTACATCAGATTTTCAAAATTCATATCACAGAAGTGACAAACATATATTTACCTAGGTAGGTTATACAAAAGCGGTATTTTTATAGACTTAGTGATTCATGAATTCTATAATAAATCTATTAGTAAATTCTTGGGGGGGTTATCGTTTAGTCCTTGAACAACTATTATTTTCAAAGAGTTCAATTCGTATCTCGTAGTGGGATTCCTCTTGTATTTCATGGTGAATTAGTCTCTAGATCAATTAGGCTAAGTCATAGTGTTCCTCATATTGTAATTATCTCATGCCAATTGTTAGAAATGTTTCATGAAATTATTGATCAAGATTTGAGCAACCACTTCTTATAGGGTTGACTGCATACCTTAATATTTTTCCTGATAAATATTCATGGTTAATGCCTCAAATAGAGGTTTAGTTTTATACTGACCTACTCCCTGGTATTATATTCATTTTCAATCCATATAATCGTATGTAACTTTTATATTTAATTCATATTAATGTTTATCTTTTGAATCTTGAGGCCAATGGATTAATTTATCGAAGTCTATCACCTTTGGCTTCACATTTCCTCTGTAAAAAAGGTATATGGATACCTAAAAATTTTGATTATTAACAAAAGTTTAATCATATGAATATTGAGAAGAAATACCCCTTGAATTGGATGCAATACCTCTTTGATCAACATAGATGATCCTGATGGTTTTCTAAAATTAACCTATGATCAATGTACCATCAATTGAGTTTTTGAGAAGATCATATATGCATGAAAATGATAGGGGTCATTGTGGTCTTATTGAGTTCCTAGTTATGCCATTAATTTACACTGACACACCGATGTTATTTATAAAATTGAAAAAGTGTATATTTTATCTATTATTTAACACTTTTATTGTCATAGTTGTGGATGATATTTTGGTGTACTCTATGTTACAGTAGAAATATTGGGATCATGTTGATATCAGACCCAGAATCCTAAAATGACATCATTTGTATGGTATGGTTTCTAAATGTAAATTTTTGATATGATAATTGAAATTTCATATAAAATTAATATCTAATAGATAAATATTTTTGGATATGAAAAATATTCAAGAAGTAATGTCATTGGAAAAACCCATAAATTTGTTTGAGATTTGGATATTATTGAGATTATCATGTTATTATAGGTGGTTTGATTAGGATTTCTCTAATATCAAATATCTAATATTGGATTTTACCGTTAATGGTGTTATGTTTTAGTGGAATAAATAATTTCAGAGATCTTTTTAATAACTAATGGTGAGGTTGACTTCAGATATAGTTTTATTTATTTTGGAACTAGGTTCTGGCTATGATGTTTTCTATGACGGATTAGTCGTAGGTTTGGTGTGTTTCTAGATATATATAAATAAATAGGTTTCCTATGGAATATTTATATTTTTTTTACTCAGAAGAATAACTATCCTACACATAACCTTGAGTATGTAGCTATGATGAGTTATCACAAAACATGGTGCCCTTTGTCTTTGTGGAATGAAAAATTAAATATTCATACCATAAGAGACAAAAAAAAATTTACTCAGAAGGATCTAAAATTGTGAAAAAGATTATATATTTATTGTCATCTTAAATTTTATTATATATTTATTATACTCCTATTAAAGTGAATGTGGTAACTAACACATTGAGCAAGAAGTTGCTAAATCAATTCCTAAAGGAATCGATGGAAGAGTGGAACCAAAGGATTTTGTTTACTGGGATATTGAAGGGGGGAGAGGCTAGTGATAATGTGTTATTTAAATTATGATTCTCCATTATATGATCAAACACAGTGAAAATAGGTATCATACATATATTTAAAATGTTTTAGTAAAATCATTAATAGTGGAGATACCTCATGTTCTTTCTGCCAATATCTCATTGGTGATTTGTGTTTTTGAGAAATATCGGTCCTTGTGATATCAATAAGTAAATAATTTATTGATAAAGGACACTTGTATTGAAAATATGTAAACATTGAGACTACCGTGATGTATCATTATTTGATATTTCAATATTTATTGTTGTTGATGAGGAGGTAGATTGCGTACATTATGTCATGATTCCTTACCCACTCTATCTTAAAAGTTGAATGAGATATCCATAGACATCATCATCTAGTTTCCATTTTCTCCCATTGGAAAATATTCACTTAGTTTGATAATTTATTGACTTAAAAAATCTTCACATTTCATTCCTAATAAGGGGGTTATAAATGTGGAAGATATTGAAAACTTGGATATCTAAGAGGTAGTGAAGCTTTTGTGCACTTTTTCAATTATTTATGATAGGGACATGTGATTTACAACCATGTTTTGGAAATGTTTTAAAGAGGTTATGGGTACCCATTTGAAATTAAGCACTGATTATCACCCTTATATGGATGGGAAGACTAATCCATAGATCCAAATTCTTGAAGATATGGTCTAGTCATGCATTCTTGATTTTGGTGGTTTTTGAGAAAATAAAGTACCCCTAGTTGAATTTTCTTATAATAATATTTCTTATGTTTCAATTAAAACAAATATTTTGATGCATTTTATGGTATTCCATTACAATATTCTTTATGTTCAGTGGAGTAGGGAGAGTGTTCTTTGGTGGGACTGAGTCTTGTTCAAGAGATTATAGAAATAGTTTAGTTGATCCGGAAGAGGTTTGAGACTTCTTAGAATCATCAAAAATCAATTTCAGACTATTTTCATCACCCTTTGGAGTTTGAGTTCAATGTTTGGGTATTTATAAGAGTTTCAAATCTCTTGGAACGTTTTTTAATTATGTAGTCATTTTAAGTTTTTACCACGTTTTTACCCCCTTAAATACCATTGAATGTTTTTGGAAAGGTGGTTTACTGGTTGGATATTACATCTTACATGAATTCAATTCCTGACAGGCTTTATGTTTTCCTAAATATTTCAAAGTGGTAATCATTGACAAGGCATTAATTTCCTTCCCTTTTTGTGATTCCAAAACCTACAATGATTTCTTTCCATTGAAATATTTTATTGGGGGATGGGTGGTTTGAAACCATCTAGGTCACAGGTATGTTTAATTTTGATCATGGATTTTCTCTTATGATGTTTTTAGTTATTTCAAGTGTGGTCTTGAAAATTTAACAATTTGGAAAAAATTGGTATATTGAATGATATTCACATGGTTATTAGAAACCATTTAGTAACATTAAATAATGAATATTTATGTTCCATTAGATATTTTCATAGATTGATCATGGGTTTTATCACCACAAAAGTCTCTAAAAAAACAATATGGGTGAATAGGTTTTGGTTGAATGGTTGTTATAAATATTAATCATATTGTTACTAACCATGTTTCCATAAATGGGTATCCATGTTGTATAGTTGTCCTCGATGAAGTGTCTACCTCATGGTTAGAACACAATTTTGTTAACTTTGCAGACTAACAATCTTCCACATGCGGGATTACTAAAATATGAAATTTACCCTAATACTATTTGTTTTATTTAAGTGTAAACCTATCGTAATATCTATTATGATCAACCTAAATTATCTTGGATTCTATTTAGGGATATATCCAGGGATCTATGGTGATTTACCTTAGTTTTTAGTCGATCTCTTCAAGATATGTTTTGATTTCCAAACTATTTTCTCCACACATTTATAGATCTTCTATTGATATCCCTTCTCCTTATTTAATTAGAACACAATTGAGTTTTGATCACCAGATTAGTTGGGTATTATGGATAATTTATTATTTTTTATATGAATATAGGATTCTGAGTATTTGATCTCATCATTTCTAATCTCTATTCTCAATGGTGACTAGTTTTCATCCTTTCTTGGATAATGTATCTATATATAATGGTGTTAACCCATGAATTACTTAATTTTGTTAAAAAAATACATAGTTTTGGTTTTATCAATTTTTGACATGAAATCTAGGATTATTTTTTATGAAATTCATCTTGGGTGGATTGAGGAAGGATTTTTTAAAAGGGGACTTTCCTTAAAAGTAGTTTATAAACTTTATGTGTTTGATGAAGCACCTCAAACATGATTTTCTATCTAAATTAGATATTCAAGAATAAAATAAGTGATTATATTCTCTAAAAATGATTATAATTTTATTATAATAGTTATTATATGTTTTTCGGAAAACATATCACATTGTGAAACTTGGGTGTGTTGGGTTGTGGACATTTTCTACCTTAGTGAGTGTGTCACAATTAGGGGTTATTCTTGAGATACTGATAGACTATGGTAGGAATAAATTTATATAGGATTCATGTTATCTAAATTTCAGTTTTTATTTATGTGTCTAAATAGAAATTACCATAGGATAGATCACTGTTTTCTTAGTCTTATACATGATTTATTTGTTTTTTTTATTTTTCACTTTATAATAATATTTTTTTTCAATGGATAATTTTTTTATGCCTTTTTTATCGTTCATGTACATGTTATATCCATATTTTTACTTAATTTGAAATGATTTAAAGAAAAAGAATTATTTTTTACAAAATGGGATTTTATTTTAAATTTCATTATAAAATGAATTCAATTTATTTCTATAACTAACTAGTTTATTGAGATAATTTTTTTAGATTCTTAGTGGCATATTACTAGGTTTTTTTCTAAAAACCTATATACTCCTTTTGGTGTATGTAGACCTTTGTTAAGACATCTGTAAGTAGAATATCATCATTTAGATCATTGGATCCTCTTAGTTAACATTGTCTTCATAGTGGATTAGGATGGTGGTGAGGATTGGTCTCATGGAGAATTGTATTGATTTTTTCCTAATTTATATTTTGATTTATCCTTTCAGTATTTCCATTTTATGTATCATGGTTGAGTTATATTTTCATATACATTATAGTTTGTTTATTTATATCCTTTCAATACTTATGATACATGTTCAGATTTCTTTTTGATCTCTACCAATGTGGCGGGTCATCCTGGGTGACATGTCATGTCGACTCAGGTCGCCTCATTACACAATCCTTGAGTTGGGATCATAGAAAAGATATAGGATGTGTTGGGAATTAAAATGTATAGCATAAAAATATATAGATTACCATTTTTTATAAACATCCCGTTATCACACTACTACAAAATCTGCATTTAATAGCACCTGTATTTATTAACATTAGAAAAAAGAGCTGATAAATGGAATATTGACTAGTGCTAAAGGAAGTTCTCATAAGTTTAACCCTTTATTAGTTCTTTTTATTGATGATAAATATTCCCTTTATTGGTACTTTATTTTTAGTGCTAGTAAAGGGTACCCTTGATCAACGCTTTTTTAAGCACTGGTAAATAGTATCCTTTATCAGCGTTACATTTTTGGAACTCATAAAGAAGTCCTTTATCCGTGATTTTTACCATTGATAAAGACCCAAATAAATAAAATTAAATAACTAAATAAAAAAACTAAAAAATATGTTTATTAAAAAAAATATTTTTTTAATTAAATAATTATTGATTAAAATGAATAAATTTATTACACTATATATAAATTATAAATAATAATAAGTAGTATGTATTAAATATATAGATATAAAATATGAAAATTTAAAAAATTAATATTAAAAATATGTAAATGGAGAAAAATATTAAACATTTTTTTAATTAGATGATTTTTAGTAATGTTAACAAAAAGTATATATTAAATATATAGATATATATTAATATATATAAATATATATTAATATATATAAATATGATTTAATCATTTCAAAATATTGATGTGCTTTACATTAAACAGCCATATATTTAGTGAAAAATCGATGATAATTAAAAAGTATTATGAATTAAAAACACTAACTAATTCCATTGAGTTATGGACATATAATTGAATGTCATTTGATTTTTCAATTTATCATAGATCAATTGTGTCCTATATTGATTTTAGATATATTTATTTAATCCATTTTTATATACAATGCATATACAAAAAACTTATCCATTTTCTAAATATTATCAAAATGTACTTATTTTAAATTTATTAAATTTAAATCATTTTAAACATGCATACACTTAAAATTAGATATTAATTAATAATGTTAAAAAAATATTTATAAATAAATATTTATAAATAAATATTTTTTAAAATGTACAAAATAAATTTATAATATTGAATATTTATAATTTAAAATAAATAAATATTTTCTAAAAGTATTTTTATAATTATGTATCTTAAAATAATTATTAAAATTATAATAAATTTACATAAATAATGAATATATTTACCATATATATATTCATATTTTTTTATTAAATGTATAAATATAATTATATAGATATAAATAATGATATAAATGTTACTTTTTAAAAATATTTATATAATTATTATTGAATAATTATATATTTAATGAATTTTAAAATTATAATAAATATATTTAAATAAGTAATATATATACTATGTTTATATATATATAATGATTTATTATATATATATATATATTATTTATAATTTTAATTATAAATCATTTATCAATTCTTAATTAATAAGAGTGGATAAAAGATATCTTTATCTGTTCTTTTTTTCTCACAATTAATGATGAGGATTTGTCTGTGCTAAAAATGCACTGATAAAAGTCATATTTATAAATTCTAAAAATCAAGGGCTGATAAAAATAATATTAATCAGTTCTTTTAGCGCTGGTGAAAACCTACATTTATCAAAGATAAAATTATGCTAACAAATATGCCTTTTATTAGTGATTAAATTATAAACATGAATAAATAAACTCTTTATAAATGATTTTTTAAAAGAACTGATAAAAGATTACTGATCTAATTAAAAACCTAACTTTTTGTGAACCCATCGTGATATTAGAAGATTTCTGTGGAAGCCCCCTATTGTCGATGATCCTCCTCTATGAATCGAAGATCAATCCCACAAACCCACTATAATAACATAAACCCTATACCTCCAGTTTTTCATACATCAAACATCATACGGTGTTCGGTTATAGTTAGGGTTTTTGAAGAAAACATTGAGATAAGGATCCCAGGGTCTCAAATTTTCTTTACCCTATCGGTGTAATAACCAATATTTCATGTACATGGATATTATATTTCTTTTTCAGAATACATAATACATTACACAAATATACACCCAAATATAGTATAAGTTTAGTGTCCTTTGAAATGTAGAACATAAACTTCTAACTTGGTGAAATATCTTCAACATCCCCCATAAAGATCTTCCACTTTTTTCCTACATAAAACCTTTCATTATATCATGAGGGAAAGAGAACATAAAAATGGTGAGGTCAAATTCTCAGTAAGGGTAAACATGGAGAAAAAAAACAAACCATAAACATAAGAATTCAAAAACATGATCATAATGTTTAAATATCAAAATATAGAGTCATGAAATACATTTTAGTACTACATAAGGCATATATCATAAAGTAACATTAACCATTATAAAATAGAAATGGAATAAAACATGGAACTATGGAAAACAAGTAAGAAGATAATATTATTTCAATAGTAGCCAAGGCATTGTCGCCAAGACCATTATAGTGGACAATGTCCATTACTGAATCAGGTTACTTACCATTTCAGTCATGTATTATTGAACCAAATTTAATTTATGTTCCATCCCTAAATTACTAAAATAGATTTACTTGTCATTCATTCCATGTATATATCATGAGATATGAATGTTTACCTAATTAATTTTAGGGAGATATAGTTCCCACCCATATCATAGTGAAATCATTCTTACATGTTCCACAAGAACATACATCATTCATCATAGCAAAACCCATTAAATTAAATGGGGTTCTTAAACATCATTTTATCATAATTCATCTAAAGTAAATGGATTTCATAAAAATTATTCCATATGAAACACAATAAAAACAAAGTAATAATAGAGATAGAAAAATAACCCTATGTCATATTATATGGAAAATAATTTTGACAAAACACTTGAACCTAATTCCTCAGTAAAATATCGTTTCTTCTTCAAATTTTTTTCTTTTCTAAAAATTCCACTTAATTTGTAAAAAAAGGTATTTAGATGAAAATAAAATTTAAATCATGTAGAAGAAGATTCATGGAAATAATGAATTTTGAATATTTAAAATTCCATTCATTATGGATAAGCTAATAAAATATTCTTCTCGCACTCATTCCAGAAAAGTCAAGAAGTACCTCATATGGAAAAAGAAAGAAAGATTCCCTCAATAATATTTAATATAAAATTCTCCAATGGGTAAATTTAATTTAAAAAAATAGTATAAGAATTGATTAAATCTTATATATTTAGGAAACATGGATTTAATGATAAAAATACACAAGTAAATACTTACTAATAAACAATCTCAAATAACAATGAGATTAGAAAATTATCCCTTAACTTAGGTCTGATTTCATTCATATTGTCTGAAACACCTATATAGTGGGATTAAACATATTATTAACTTGTATCATAACCATAGAAATATCTATGATATCTTATATGATTCACATATGAATTTATATTACCTGTTTATTTATCAATTCCATGTTAAATCAATGTTTTGGGTAATAATCATTTTATTTATCGTATGTGTTTTGAATTGTTATTCTTGATATTATAATGTATATTGTGATTATATTACATCAATATAGTCAAAAATGATTTTTTATATAATAAATATTCAATATATTAATATATATATATATATATAAATGGAATGGAATGCACCGTTCATTGAGACGGTAGGCTATACATACACATGAATGTTGTTTCTGTCTCCTTATTGAATTGAATGGAAGAAAGAATATTACACACAAACACACACATACATATATATACACACACAAAAATCCAGTATCATTATAATGTCATATATTTATTGATTAGTTGTTATATATTTTTTGTAATCATTCTTGAATGGTTAACGTGGAAAATGAATCTCATCACCTCGTAGAGATGGTAGGCCATACGTACGGATGAGCGATGATATCATTCACTTAATGGTTAAATGGTATGGAATTGGATAGTATATTAATTATATAGAATAATTATCATGTTATATTAATTATTTACATCCATTATACTCATCATTATATCAAACCAATTTATGTATTGTAGAATAACAAATTACACCATGGTGTGGAGACTGTAAGTCGTACGTACGCACATAGGGTGATATTGTTATTGGTATGATGGTTAAGGAAAGACATAAGGGTTTTACATAATTATAATAAAATCTCGTCATGTATAATATATTAAATTTATTACTTTATTATGGAAACAACATAAGAAGAGGATGTAGAATAAGAAATGAGTTTTAAAAGAGGTGACAAAACCATTACCTCTTTTCCATGTATCTCATTTTCATTTTCACAAATGGTCTCCAAAGGAATGATTTATTAACAATTTGTGGACAATAGGATGATTATAGATATTTTTTAAGGATATGGGGGTAGTTTTTTTATGATAAAAAGCACTATGTAGGTGTAAATAAATGATAAAGTGAAATGCCCTTTTATAAGAGAGGTGAGGGGAAGTTTAGGAAAGTCTTTTAATATTAATTTGTTATAAATTTATTTTTTGTTTATAATAATCAAAAACTGATTTATTTCAAAAATAATATGATAATGGGTCTAAATAATCTCATTTAATAATTTTTAGATAAGTTTATGTCACAAAATTAACATTTTCTTTTATCTTTAACTCTTAGTTAAAAAAATTAAATCGCACCATGTCTTCGTGTATTTTCACAATATATGGTTACTATAGTTACTATAAAAATCCAATATAACCAAAAGTGGATAGTTAATGGAATTTATATCATTAAATAAGTCATTTAGAAGAATATTATATTATTAGGAATATTATATCGTTTAATAAAATAGTATTTATTAAAAAACCTCATTTTGGTCAATTCTGACACTATTTAGTAGTTGATTTTTTTGAAGTCATAACCACTTGATTCCTTAGAACCAAAGGCATTAACTAATCAATAAAATTTCAATATCATCCAAAAAATTTGTGTATGGAATAAAAATATCCATATTACCTTTATTTTAATATTTATAATATCTTTATTTTAATATTTCATTAATAAGGTAATCATTGAATCATCATTGTGTCATAAATAAATAAATTTATTTAATTTATAAAAATTAAGTGTAAATTACCTTTATATAGGATATATTTTTATATTTATAATAACTTTTTATAATTGAATATATCATTTATATAAACCAATCTAAAATTGTTTTAGTAAAAAGACACATGTTTATGATACATTTCCCTTTACATTAAATTAATTATTATAAAAGGTCATTATCACACCCATGTGGATCCATGGCCTCTTAAAATTGGCCCAATAAAGATAATGGTCGTTCATATTTGTTCCAGTAGGATTAAGACACATGTTAGTGTATTTTTAAAGAATTATAATATTATTTCTTAGCCTTATTTACCTGATTTACCCTTTAACCATGATAAATAAAAATAATTACTGAAGTTGCTATTCATAATATCAAAAACATTAAAGGTACCTATTTAAACAATTTTTACCTTCTGATACCAGATATGGAATGAATTTTTCTTAATACAAAACACATAATGGGTATAAATTAATTTAGAATTAATTTTCTTTATCAAAACTAGAATGTGGGTTTTTTATGAAGTAAAAACTATCAAAAGATTGACCTGTGTTTATATCCATTTTAAATGTTAAATTTATTTCAATGAAAAAACATGTATTAAATAATAAAAAAATAATCTAGTAACACTTTAAAACAAATTAGAAAGATAATATAAATATATAAATAAATTAGATGAAAAGGTTGTTTTGAATTAAAATACAGTATTCACACTGTTCATTAAAATATGAATTTTATCAGAAAAATACAAAAATTAAACCAAGGTAAATATTTAGTTCCCTATTACAAACAATAAATTTATTTTTTCCAATGGAATATATTAAAGTGTTAAAAATTAGATTAAAAATGGGTTCTCCATAGAAAGGCGACAAAACTGCTTTATTCAAAAAATAATTCTTTTATATGATAAATTTAATTTCTTCTTATATAATTTCTATAAAATACATAATATGAATGTTAATGTTCTATTAAATTAAAATATTGGTTAATAATTTTCATAACAGTTATTTTATATCCCATGCTTTTTTAATAATATATTGTTTTTAGTGAAGCTTTGTATTGTGTACAACACAAGCTATCGAGGAATGCCACTCTTGCGTATAACACAAGTCATGTCACTGTTGCATGTAGTGAAATATTACTTTGTGGTTATGAAATTTATAATCCAAAAAGAGTTATTTTATACATTGAAAAAATTTATACTCAGTATTGCTTGTATCATACGCCAACATGGTGTTGCGCGTAACATATGTCAATTTAGCTTAGTGTGAAATAAATGTTTGACTTTATACAATTCAAGATATAAATGGAAATTTTAATTTATTTGATAAAATGATCCACAAGAACTCTGGGTGTTAAATTATAACCCCCATAAAATTAATTTCACTCTCAGAATTTTATGGGGTTATAAAGGATTACTACATGAAATTTTCTTTCATAGAAACTCACATTGTAAATAGGAATTCTAAAACATCATTTTAAGAAGGAATGTTAGAAACATACCTTCTTAAAATAAAGTAATTGATCACTAAGATTCCGCATTGGATAACATAGGTGGGAAGTGAAAAATTGGATATGTAAGAATGACATAACCATTATGTTTGGATTTATAGTGATAGATAACATGTTTTAGAGAAAGTTAACAACCAGAAATCCATAAATATGTGATGATTTAAGGAACCATCTGAATCATCAGATAAGAAGGTACTATGATAACATTAATGGTTTTCAAGATCCTTTCCTTAAATATGAATAGTTTTTCATCAGAATAAATACTTACTTGATTTTGGTACAATCTCACCATTGTTCGTCCCTTGAAGAATTTCAACTTAATATTTTTTTAATGAAATAAAGTGGAATTTTTTTATTGATGTTGTAACAGATCATGTGATAAAATGATATGTCATTCCATATATCTCAACAAAAATGTTATCATAGGTAATCAAATATGCATAAGTCCACCTATAGTGTGATAATACATTAATCAAACAAAATTCAACTAGAATATAACTTATACTACCCATAAATGTATAACATTACAATTATTCAAAAAAACTAAAAATATAAAACATTAGAAATAGGTGAAATAAATTGACTTAACATTTATCTCCCATATCTTAGAAGGTAGTTCTTGGTGGTCACATTCCAACCACTTGAATACCCTAATCATTTGTTCTCTTAAAACATGATAATAAGATGGATTATCATTGGACCATAGTGAAAACATGCATTCCATCAAAATTGAATCTTTCAACACACAAAAAATACCTAAAATTATATATACTCAAACCTTGAAATCACTTGGACCTTATTTCAGTCCAGAGGTCATTAATACTATCTATTATCTCATTATATCCATATTCCTTCATTATGTGCATATCATGTGCTTTCAAAAAATATTCCAATAACTTTTCATGGTTATCAGTACCATATACCTATGGAAAACCAAAAGGAAAAAACATAGATATTCCAATATTTAACAATACTATAAAATAGATTATACAACACTATTTTAGAATCCCATTACACAAACCTTTAATCATTCCACTATGTCATTTTCTTGCACAACATCTCCAATAGTGATTGAATGTGATTTGCTTTTTTCTTTGGCCTTAATATGTTTTTAACATCTATAATCATCCATAACCCCTGAATTAGGTCATTGGAAAGCATAATTCCCCATTTACTTCCACCTGTAGCATTGATGTGTGGGTGGTGCATTCTTGGTATTCTTTTCTCTATTCACATCATTAGAATACATTTTCTGATTACTTCGAAACTCAACTGATCGATGATATTCTTTTCCACACTTAAAACAGTTATTAGTCCCCTTAAGAAAATTTCATCAATGTTTCCTTCCACACATTGATCATAAATAAAATATATTCTTCTTTTCTCTATAATTTTTGTTTTTTCCCTTGAATTCTATTATTTTTATTATCATAAACATGAGATATTTGACAAACTGTAATATATCTTTTTTTAATAAAAATAAAATGAATCTAAATACTTCAAAATATTTTTTTAACTCATCCCAATCCATGGAGTTAATTTTATACTGTTGCCACATATTCTGGACAAAGGTCCACCACAGATTTGCATTAGCTTCCAAGAAATAAGTGTCTGGATTAATCTTTTCATGTTCTAAACAACAAGGAATGAAAAATATCTTTTCAATGATAGAAATACATTTATCATCAACTAGTGGATCAGTCATTCCACTTAAATAAGGTGTATTGTTACTTAAGAGAGATTCAACAGAATGATGTTCCCACCTTTTTTCATTTGGAACCTAAAAGGATTTATGGTCATATATAAAAGAATCATTATTTGGGATCCCCAAACTTTTGGTTGTTCATGAAGAAAATAATTCCATTTACATGTGCATTGATCATTAACATGGTTCTTTTGGGTTCCATCCATTGTCTAAAATCCAAAAATAATAGTGTGAGAAGTGAAAATCAAACTAGTAAAACAACATATTCAAGGGGGAGTACATTCAATCTCTAACATATTATGTTTAATATATGGTTATTCATGACCATTAACATAATTATAGGACTATAAACTATTGTTATACTTACCCTTAGGGACATCCAAATACATACCCTAAAAATATCTCTAGGTCTGTCACTAATTTTTTTGCCTCCATATCTCCAATGATTGACTAAACCTTCACTCTGATACCAACTATAACAACACAACCTTGGAATACATGGATATTGAATTTATTTTTTTGACGAAGTAATACATTACACAAATATACACCCAAATATTGTATTAGTTTAGTGTCTTTGGAAACATTAAACCTAATCTTCTAAAATGGTGAAAGATCGTCAATATCTCCCATAAAGATCATCCCCTTTTATCTTACCTAAAACAATTATTTATATCCTAGGGAAAAGAAAACCTGACAGGGTGAGCTCAAATACTTAATAAGGTTAAAATTAGAGAAAATAAAACAAACCATAAACACAAGAAAGTAAAACCATAAACATAATGTTTAAATATCAAAATCTTGAGTCATCAAATAAATCTTGGAAGTACGTAAGGAACAGATCATAATGTAACATCAACCATGATAAAATAGAATTGGAATAAAACATTGAATAGTTGAAATAAAATTAGAATATAATATGATTTCCATAGTACCCAAGTAATTTCATCCAACACCATTATAGTGGACAAAGTCCATTACTGAACTGAGATTACTTATCATTACAGTCATGTAATACTGACTCAGATTTACTTGTTATTCCTACCCAATATTACTAAACCATAATTACTGGTTGTTCTAGCCGTTTAAATCTCATGAGATATACATATTTAATTAATTCATTCTAGGTAGATATAGGTCTCACCCATATCATAGTGAACCCATTCTAACTTGGCCCACAAAAACATAAATCATTCATCATAGAATAACCCATGAAATAAAATTGGTTTATTAAACAGGATTCCATCATAATCCATATAAGGAAAATGAATTTCATAAAAATATTTCCCTTATAAACACAACTAAATCAATGTAACAATATGGATAGAAACATAACATTTGGTCATCTTAGATGGAAACTAATTTTGAAAAAAACACTTGAAATTAATTCTTGAGAAAAATATCATTTCTTTTTCAAAAATGTTTTCTTTTCTCAAAATGCCACACAATTCGAAAAGAATGTTATGTAGTTTAAAATAAACTTTAACCCACGTATAGTATGTTTCATGGATGTAATTAATTATTAATATGTAAAAATTACTTCATTTCATATAAGTTAAAAAAATATTCTTCTCATACTCTTGCCAGAAATGTCAAAATGTAACTCATTTGGAAAACAAAAGAAAGATTTCTTCTATAAAATTTAATAAAAAATTCAACAATGGGTAAAATTGAATTTAAATAACTGTATAATAATAGAAATAATATTATATATTTGGGAGATAAGTACATGAATGATAATTATAACCTAGTTAATACTTAGGAATAAATAATACCAGATAATAATGAGATTGAAAAATCATCCCATACATTAGGTTTGATATATTTCGTATGTGTATGAAAATAATATATAGTGGATTTAAACATATTATTAACTTGTATCAAAACCTTAATAATATATATTATATCATATATGATTAACTTATGACATTATGTTACCCGTTAATTTATCAATTCGTTGTTAAAGTAATGTTTTGGTTAAAAAATATTTTATTTATAGTATGTGTTTTGACTTTTTATTATTTATATTATTGCATATATTGTGGTTTAATTACTTCCATAAGGTACAAAATTATTTATAAATCATAAATATGTAGTACATAAATATATATATTTGATGAATAAATGAAATAGAATACACCATTCAATTAGACGGTAGGTCGTACGAATGCTTGAATGTTGTATCGATTTCCTTATTGAATTTAATGGATGAAAGAAAATGATATATATATATATATATTCTAATTACTATTTCATATATTTCATGATTATTTTTTATATATACTTTATAATCATTCTTGAATGGTTAACATGGAGAATGAATCTCATCACGTCGTGGAGATGGTAGGTCGTACATATGCATAAGCGACGATATCATTCACTAAATACTTATATGGTAAGTAATTTGATCATATATTAATTATAAATTAGAATTTTCATGTTATATTCATTATTTACATCAATTATACTCATCATTTTACCCCACTAAATTACATCATTTTAAACAAAAAATTACACCAGAGCGTGGAGATGGTATGTTATACGCACACATGCATGGTGATATTGTTATTCATAGGATGGATAAAAGAAGGTACAAAGTAAAAAAATATTTATAATAACATCTCAAAATTTATAATATACTTTATTTATGTATTTATTATGGAAACAAAATAAGAATATGATGTAGAAGAAGAAATCAAATTTGAAAGTGGTGATAAAATAATTACCTCTTTTCTGAGTATTTTGTATTGATTTGAACAAAAGGACTCTCTAGGATGGATTTATTCCCATGTTTTATCCACGAATATTATTTTATGGAAGTTGGGAGGAGATTTGGGCAGGATTTAGACAAGCCAAAGGGCTTTGGATGTGTGAATAAAAGAGAAGGAGAGGTTCCCTTTTATAGGGGGGGGTGAGTGGCACTTTAGGAAAGTCATTAAATATTAATTTATTATAAATTTATTTTTGGTTTATAATAGTAACAAACTCATTTATGTAAAATATAATATGATTATGGATCTATATAATCTCGTCACATAGTTTTTAGACATGTTTATGTTAGAAAATTAACTTTATCTTTTAGCTTTAACCCTTAATTAAAAACATTAACTCTTACCTTGTCTTCTCGTGTTTTAATAATATATGGTTACTATAGTTAATATAAAATGAAAATAGAACAACAAGTGGATATATAATTAAATTTTTAACATTATATATGTCGTTTTTTCAAATATTAAATTTTTAGGACTATTCTATCATTTAATAAAATAGTATTTGTTTAAAAAACTCATTTATGTCAATTTTGAAACTATTTAATAATTGATTATTTTCTAATGTTATAAAAACATGATTCCTTCTGAAAAAAGGAACTAACCAATCCCTCATATATCAATTTCATCCAAAAAAATTGTGGACGACATCACAATATTCATATTACATTTATTTTAATCTCTATAATATCATTTATTTGAATATTTCATTAATAAGGTAATCATTGTATCATCATTGTGTCAAAAATAAATTTCTTTATTTAATTTAAAAATATTATAAGTAAAATAACATGATATAGGAAATATTTTTATATTTTTAATCACTATTTATAGTTTAATATATCATTTATATATATCAAAATAAAATTGTTTCAGCAAAAATATACATGTTTATGTGACATTTCCCTTTACTTTAAATTAATTATTATAAAAGGAAATTATCACACTCAAGTGGATCCTTGGACACCCAAAATCTACCCAAGGATTTTAATGAACTTCCATATCCCGTAAAATAAGATTTTGACATATGTTAGGGTATTTTTTTATTGTTATCATATTATTTGTTACTTTTATTTACCTTATATACACTTTAACCATGGTAAATAAAAATATACACTGAAGTTACTATTCACAATATTAAAAAATAAAAGGTACCTATTTACAAAATCTAGGCCTTATGATTCCAAATATGGAATCCATTTTTCTAAATTCAAAACATAGAATTGGAAAAAATTAATTTAAAATTATTTCTCATCGTCAAAACTAGAAAGCGGGCTTTTAAGAAGTAAAAACTATCAAAAGATTCACATGTGTTTATATCCAATTTAAATGTAAAATTACTTTCAATGACTAAATATTTATTAAATGATAAAAATAATCAAATTAAACTTTAAAACCCTTTAAAATTATAATCTTACTATATAAATAAATTAGATAAAAAGGAAATATTGAATTAAATTGTAGTATTTTTCACTATTTAATAAAATATGAAATTTATCATAAAAATACAATAAATTAAACAAAAGTATATTTTATATCTCTATTACAAATGAAAAATCTAGTTTTTCAAATATAATATATTAAATTTTTCATTGTTAGATTTAAAATGGGTGCTCCATCAAAAGTCGGAAAAAGTAATTTTTTTTTAAAATAATTCTTTTTTTCATAAAAATAATATTTATTATTATATCATGTTTATAAAATTGATAATATGAATTTTAATGTTATATAAAAATTAAAATGTGGTTAATAATATTCATAATGGCTATTTTATATCCCATAATATTTTAATAATATATTTGTGTTTAGTGAAACAAGCTATTGCATACAACGCAAGAATTTGAGAAAGGTCGCTCTTGCGTGTAATGAAAGATAAGTAGGTGTTGTGTGCAGTGAAATATTTCATTGTGGTTACATAATATATAATCCAAACATAGTTATTTTATAAATTGACCAAAATCTATACTCATTGTTGCGTGTATCGTACGCCTACTTGGTGTTGTGTGTAAAATATGAAAAGTTGCTTTAGTGTGAAAGAAATATTTGAATTAGTGCATTAAAAATATAAATGAAAATTTTAATTTATTCAAAAAAATATTATATAAAAACTAGGGGTGTTACATCTGGGTTAATCGTGTGTCTTCATTTGTAGCTTATTCTTTTCTTTCTATATGTATTGTTTTCTGATATGGATCTGAGGGTTTCCAATTTTCTTTTATAGGATAAAATTTAATTCTATATTTGTACTAAAGTTGTTTAATATTTTCTTCTTTTGTTTATGATTTATTTTTTTCGTGAATAATATTTTCGATATCCTATTTTTTGTTTTTAATTTTTCTTGAATCAATTTTCTTTTTTGTATATATCTATACCCCATCTTGCATCACATGCTTAAATTTGTTGATGTTTTAAAATCTTAGTGAATCACCTCTGGTCTATAGATAAACAAATTAAAGAAATATTTACTCTATTAAAAAAATAGTTGCAATTTTAGATGCAAAAACCTCAAAGGAATGAGAAAATTTATTTATAAAACCTATTCTTTGTCTGATAATTATGCGAAGTAGCAATAAAAGATGATTTTATGAAATTCATATAAGAGAATTTATTTAATTATGTTCTGTTTTTATATAATAATGTAAGGGTTTATCTTTAAAAATTTATTCGATAAAAATTTTGTTGATTAATTTTAAGATAAATCTTAATAAGGGTGATACCATATTTATTTATAATCTATGGCTTTCTTTTTTCAAAATTAGTATGGGGTTGTATTTATTTTAATATTTTGTGATATTCTTCTGTAAGGGTTACACATATTTCTCAGAATTATATTTTCTTATTTCTTTCTTCCATCTTCTATGTGGTCCTCCAAAAATGTCAAGGATGGGTTAATGCGTATTATATGGTCTTTATATTATCTTTAGGTTGTGACATCATTTGTTCTTAAAAAAACAATGGATGTTATAAAATTATATATATTAGAAATTATTTTTTGTTCTTCATCATTTATTGTCTATATATACATTTTAGGGTCTATATATACATTTAATTAAAAGTAATGTAATTTATAATTAAATAATTAATAAAATATTTCAAACTCGTGTTAATTTGAAAATACTAAAATTATGTAACTATATATATACATTATTTTAAATAATAAAACTTTACAAAATTTAAATAATTATATTTTATACAATATTTTCTAGAATAATAATTTTTTATAACTATTATAATTTAAAATTTATTATTAATAGTATTTTATTAGTTTCATTAGAAAAAAATTTAATATATATATATATATATCGAAAAATATATTATATGTTTAAATAAATATAAATATGAAATATAATATACATATATATAATCATATTCCAAAAATGTCACTAATATAATAAATATATATATAATATATATAATATTTAGGTAGATTTACATTATTTTTCTATGCATAGAATGAGGAGTGACTTCCATTTTATAGTTTTGATGGTCAAATGTGTGATCCATGTTTATGTTAATTTCTTATAAAGGTAACTTTGAAAGAAGTACACGACTCCATCGACCTCTTTTTCCAATCACATAAAACCCTATCATTTTTTATAAAATAAAACATATTAAAAAACCATGTTTTATCTGAATAAAAATTATTAAATAATCCTCAGCCGATTATTTAATTAAATTTTATTTGGATCCTAGTGGATAAATTAGAGAATAAAAAAGAAAGTAATTCATCATTAAATTTACCTCTATATCAAAACAAATAAATTAATTTTACTAACATACACTCGGCATCTAAAATCACATGATATCAACCTAATACCCATGGGTTGCGCAAGACTATAATTGTCTATTCTGATTCTTCCATCTCCACACTCTCTATTTCATTCCTTCATTTTACTCTATCATTTCTCTAGTTATGTGGAGATTTTCTCTGTAAGCAGTTAATAGTGATGGAGTATCACGATCTGCCTTCACCAAGATGGGAGTAGGGACAAGAGGTTGCTAGACCCTTCCTTCTTCAAGTTGAAGGAGAGATAATGACCCCTGATACTTGCCTTCAATAGGTCTCAGAGTGGCGACTAGCACCAAAGATGTAGAATCCCACACAAGATAGAAAGAATTACCCTTTTTATATAATAGGATCAGGATATAAGATAGTAATTCCCAACAACACAGAAATTTGAAGTACAAGTAAAACCAAAACAAAACATTCCCATAAGCATGTTGCAAAAGTAAATGCTAAAAAAGTACAACTAAACCCCAAATTAAAGTACAAAGAAAAGAAACAGCCATAGTAACCGTCCAAACATCTGAACTAGTACAATCCTACACGGTCCCTGAAGTCCTCCAAGAAACCTGAACACAGTTTTGTGTATGTAGGGTGATCATAAAAGTATACTCAGTAGGGAAGAAAAGAATCTCTCATGCACAAGTGGGGAGGCATTCTAATGCCTTGTGAGAAAAAGAGATAGCCATAGCACCTAGCAAGGAAAACTATCCACCCAAGACTGACCAAGGTACAATCCCTGAATAACATAAGTAAAGTAATTTAATAGTTATAGAACATCGATATTTGGGTACCCCGTGCCACTTTCCCACTGGTTATTGAATACGTCCTACGCATCGGACCTCTCCCACCATTCTCTCTGCAGTCCCACTGCCATACCACCTCCTGCACACACCTGGGCTACCACAACCACACATCCTGCCCAAAAACACCTGGAACATCTCTAATACACGTCCTACCCACAAACGCCTGGGCCACAAAAAATACTGCCATGCCCGAAGCCACCTGGGCCTCATCTCGAAAACACTGGGGAAACAACCTGCCCACACACACATAGTCCAACCACCACAACTACCATGCCCGAAGAATCATGGGCTATAATGGACCTCGGGATGCCACAGCAAGCTCGAAGAGTCTGGGTCAATTCAGGAATGTGTGTAGAAAAAGAGATAATAACCAGACACTCATAGGAGTGTTGGGAAAACACCCTCCACCATGATATGGGGGTGTTCGGCACAAAGTTCTCAACATGGGTGGGGTGTGAATAAGAAACATGAGAACTACAATTATATGTATAGGTAACAAGAACTCATCCCAACCTAGGTTTCCAAAAACAACCTAAGAATAAACACCCTCATTACTATTAATTCATAAAAAGGCACACCACTCACAGCCATGTCACAACTCATTCCCAGAACCAATTCCCCATTGAACCCATTCTAGGTTTCATGTTCAAGTGATTCCATTTAAGTAAATTCTACACTACTAGGAAACTAAGAGGAATAACCACAAGATTTGGAAAGGAAAAAGAACATCCAAACATAACTTTTAAGAATTCACACTCGGTTCTCTTATAAAGTCACATTAAAAAGGGATCCTTGAGATCCCTCAAAGTACTAGAAACAAACTAGTCCTCAATGTACAACCCCACATGACTTCATGTCTACCAACAACCACAACAAAAAAGGATCTCATCCCTAGACATATCACCCCATAAGCATAGAACAAACACACATACAACCAAGACAGAGCAAAGAAGTTTCCATATTCAAGCACATCATTCATTTAGTTTTTCCCCTTACTGTTTGGTTTATCAGGGTGATCACACAAGGATCGTTGTTCACTGGGCATCCATTTAATTGGCCGAGTTTATGTGATTAACCAATATCCTTATTACACCATTTATTGAAATAATTTATCAAGCATAAAATAGAAGTTCATTAGTGCAAAACAAAAGACCACCAATGGCCTTGATTTTTAGTGGGAACAAGACCGTACAATTCACAACACATAATCAAGGATACGAGTACAGCAGAAACATCGAGGGTACCCCCCCTTCATTCTTTAATGGTCTATTTATTATCTTCATTATGTTTGGTGTCATCCACCCTCAAAGAAACAGTAGCATACCCACCACAAACGATACATAGTAAAGAGAGATGAAGGAAAACCCTACCTAGATGATCAACGATCGAAGTTTCTCCTCCATGTTCCAAGAGCTGGGGATGTGGGACCTGTAGGAAAATAGATACAAGGACTCCAAGAATGAGTAGGAAAGCTCCAGCATAGGTGCACTACATGCCTCAGGAAGTGGGGCTCCAAACAAACAGGGAAAGAAAAAGGAGAACGAGCAAGAAGAAGAAGGTGAAAATCTAGCGCGATATAAGATGAGATCCCATTGTTACAGGATATGGTATTTTGAACAGATTTGAAATCATATCATATTTTTCTACACAGTATGTAATTTATAAATGATGGAATAAATTTTAATTTAATAATTCTCATCAGAGTGGTGTCCATAACAGCTGTTCATTTTAACGATTTCCCTTACATCGCACAACAGGGGCAGAACTGAAAGTATGGGGAAAAGGGTGTGACATCGAGGAAAAGCCACACATTTTGGTAATTTAAGGGTTGCCCAGCTCTTGGGGGATTTTAGATATTATTTATGGGCTTTAAGTGGATTTTAACTGGGGCATTAAATCATTTTATGTGAAAAGACAGGTTGTGGGAGCGAAAAAAATTCGGGGACTGGAAAAAGAATGAAGAACACTTTGTGAAGATACGGTGCCACCCTCATGGTTCCACCGCCACAATTCCTCCCTCAAAGAGCCACCATCATGGGACCACCCTCTCGGAGTCAACGTCATGGTGCCACCCTCACGGTGCCACCGTTTTAGTGTGGGCCACGACTGGTGCCACCTTTTTGGTAGAACCGTTTGATGGAACCATGTTTTGGGAATGTATTGGACCCGGGTGGTCTGGGACATTACATTCTAATACCTATCAAACTCTTCTCCCCCTCAAGAATCAAAACTAGACTAGAATAAATGAGAGGGGTCTGAACTACCACCTCAAAGATACCACTCAAGAGTAAACCTCATCAATATTTAAAATGACTATGGATACACTACCACTACTCTCCCCCCAAGTAAGCACACCAATATTCAAGGGCCCTACCATCTAGACATAGGGATTAGGGAGTTTCTTACTCCATGTAAAGATATTATCCACTTTGGGTGATATTGAATCACCCACACGAGTTTAATCGCATCCACCTTAATGCGTCTTGATTAGGGATCCGGTCCTCCCTTCCCCATAGTCAGGACTCTTCACACACACATCTAGAGAACAAGGGAACAATATATTACATATTTATCAAGGTAAATGGATTTATCACTAACAAGTAAAATCAAAACAGAATAATACTCAAAACAACTTCGGTTATAAGGCACACATATGTGCCTCCCATTCCTAGGTAATCTCCTCGAGCCCATTATGCCTCTATAACACACAAAACAAAGGTATGGTTCATCCACGAAGCACCTTCCTCTCGTGATCCTCAATCCTCACCAGTATTTCTACAAATGTTATGTCAGCCTCGATATCCATTTTCCCTAGTCGAGGATGTGTGATTCGCTGTGTAGATACCATCGGAGCTGAGACACATGGAAGACATCGTGAAGTCTCAGTAGAAGTGGTGGTAGCACTAGCTGATAAGCCACTTCACCGACCCGCCGAAGTACTTCGAACGGTTTAACGAACCTCGGAGAAAGCTTACTTCCCCTATCGAACCTCTGTTTCTCACACTGAAGGGAGACCTTCAAGAACACTTAGACCCCAACCTCGAACTCTAATGGTCTCCTCCTATTATCATCATATGACTTTTTCCGATCTTGGGACACCTTCATCCTCTCCAATATAAGCTGAACCTTCTCTATCATGCTCTGCACCACCTCCTGGGCAAGAATACCTACCTCCTCGACCACTATTCCGCACACGGGTGAGCGACATGACCTCCCATACAAAGCATTGAATGGAGTCATGCCAACGGTAACGTGATGGCTGTTGTTGTAGGAAAACTCTACCAGAGGCATGTTTCGTACCCATGATCTCCCAAAGTCCAACACACTTGCCCGTAGCATGTCCTCTATCGTCTGGATGGTGCATTTTGTTTTCCCATCCATATGGGGGTGGAAAGCAGTGATGAAGCATAGCTGGGTGCCAATACCATGTTGGAGTCCTTTCCAGACCCATTAGCTAAAATGGGTATCCCGATCGGAGACTATGGACCTTGGTACCCCATGAAAACACACCACCTCATCCACGTACCTCTGTGCTAGGGAATACACCATACCCGACTCCTAGATCACTAGGAAGTGAGAAGATTTCATCAGTTGGTCCTCCACTACCTAGATAGCATCGCAACCCCCTTGAACTCTAGGTAGTCACGTGATGAAATCCATCGAGATTTTGTCCCACTTACACTCGGGTACATTTAAATGTTTTAATAGACCTCCGGAGATACGGTGTTTAGCCTTCACCTGCTGACACACAAGGAACTTTTCTATGAACTCTTCCACTGCCCACTTCACTACAAGCCACCGAAACTGACTCTTCCAACCCCAGTACATCTTGGAAACTCTCATGTGCACCGTTAGGGGTGAGTTTTGGAAATCCACAAGAAATATCTCACACTTTGTCTCAGGAAAAAACATCCTTCCTTGGAATAGAATCTGATTTAGACCATCCTCCAACCATCCTTCATGAGCTTTTCCCTGGCTAATGCGATCGCGCATTACTTCAGTCTCTGAGTCTCCCCACTATGACTCCTCTACCTGCCGCAACAGAGAGAACTACACTTTCATCTGAAACAGGAAACATCTACCACCATCCATCCTTGCATCTAGGTGTAGGGCATCCAACTCTTTTATTGCCTTCCAAGCATCTACTGATTCTCGAACCATGTACTTCTTTGACTTTCTTCTTAGGGAACCAGCCACCACGTTCCCCTTTCCTGAGGTATAGAATATTTTGAAGTCGTAGTACTAAAGGAACTTCATCCACCTTCACGGTTTCATGTTTAGGTCCCGCTGGGAGAAGATATACTTCAAGATCTTGTAATCCGTGAGGACTACAAATCACTCCCTGATGTGGTAATTCCACCACAACTTTAGTGAAGACACAACCGCTGCAAGCTTCATATTTTGGGTGGCATAGTTACACTCATGTGGAGATAACTGGCTAGACGCATAGGAGATCACCCCTTGATGTTGCATTAGCACACACCACAGGCCTTGACCTAAAGCATCACATAACACCTCATATGGTAACCCTTCTTCTGGAAACCTCAGCGCTAGGGCACTAACCAATTTCCCCTTCAGAGAGCTGATGGCTGCCTCGCACTGTCTATTCCACACGAAAGCCTGATCCTTCTTGGTCAAGGATGTCAAAGGTTCTAAAACTCATGAGAAGTTGGACATGAACCTCTAGTAGTAACCTACCAGACCTAGGAAACTATGAAATTCTACCACGTTCTTGGGTAATTCCCAAGAAACAACCTCCTCAGCCTTAGATGGGTCCACTACGATTCCTTGGTCAGACACCACATGCCCAAGGAAGTGCACTTCTTTCATCCATAACTTGCACTTGGACAATTTCCAATAGAGTTGGTGTTATTTGAGGACCTCTAAATCTATTCTCAGGTGTTCATCATGATCCTGCTTTGATCTTCAGTAGATCAAGATGTCGTCAATAAACATAACTTTGAATTGGTCCAGGAATTCCCGGAATACGGAGTTCATGTGCCCCATGAATGCAGTTGGTGCATTCGTAACGCCGAACGACATGACTAAAAACTCAAAGTGCCTATATAATCACCTGAAAGTAGTCTTTGAGATGTCATCCTTCTTCACCCTCAACTAGTGATATGCTAACCACAGGAAGATCTTGGAGAACCACTCTGCCCCTTTTAACGGGTCAAAAAGGTCATCTATTCTCGGGATAGGGTAACGGTTCTTGACCGTTACCTAGTTAAGTATCCGGTAGTATATGCACATTATGAGACCACCATCTGCCTTCTTTGTGAATAAGAATAGATCACCCCATGGTGATGCACTTGGTCGAATAAAATCTTTCTTCATTATATCGTCAATCTGAATTCGCAATTCCTGCTACTCAGAAGGTGCCATACAGTAGGGGGCCATAGAAATTAGACGAGCACCAGGTGTCAAGTCTATCCCAAATTCAACATGAGGTTGAGGGTGTAGATTCGCCACCTCTTTTGGGAAGACATCCATGAACTCACTGACAATCCCCGAGACTTCCACCATCTCTGTATCCACCGACTCCATGGAAAGTTCAGCTAACAAGGAAAGAAGGGGCTCCACTCATAGGTTACCTTCCTGTTAACCACGATCGTCGATGAAAGTCACACGTCGGATGCCCGAATCAGAAAAAATGATCCTTCAAGGGAAGAAATAAATGATGGCAGATATAGAGAAAAACTAGTCAATTCCCAGGATGATATCGTATGGTTGTATCTACAACAATAAAAGATCCCTGCTAGACTGATGTGGCCCTATCATCAGTCTACATCCTCGAAAAACATAATACACGTTGGTCAAACCTCCGAATGGCATACTCAAAACAAGAGGAACTAAAATTCTCTCATCATCTTAACCCAGATCACAAGATAGGTTGGGTGTAATAAAGGAGTGTGAAGCTCCTGTATCGAAAAAGGAATGGAAAAGAGTATTAATCAAACTGATCATACCTCAAAAAACTTCTGGCCCTACTGGAACTGCTACCTCGACAACGTGTAACTGACCACGCCTAGCTCCTCTGCCCCTTGGCTATCAGCCACCCCCCTGACCGCATCTTGGTTGAGGTCCCCGAGGAGCACCCTTAGGTAGGCCCCCCTCCAGAAATGTCTTCCCTTGGAGGAGCGAAAGATTGTTGTCCCCGCTGCTGCTGCCAAAAGGGCCAGGCTGAAAACTATTGCGGTTGAGGCAGGTTTTGCACTAGCCCACCCCCACCATACTGTACTCGGTCCGAACACTGATTCTGAAGGTTCCCACGGCTACGACAAATGAAGCATCTTGGTCGTGATCCTGAAAGGAAAGGGCGAGGACCAGGAGATCGGAACTGGATCTGCTGAGGCATGCTCCCTACTAGTCGAAACCTAGAGGGCCCTGATGTTGGAGGCCTACTGCTGATGGCCTTCCCCTTGGACAAGCCCAACTGGATTCCCTATCTTGATAGACCTCCTAGTTTTTGAATTCTTTCCACCACTTCATCCTTCTTATTAAACTCCAAGTATGTTGGTAGGGTGAAGGGGGTAACTGCATATTGAAGGGAAGTTTGTAGGGCCTCCTCTAAACATCTCACCTGAGACTCATCATCTGGAATGAGGTCTGAAGTGAAGTGAAAGTGATCCTTGAACTTGATCCCTAACTCCCTCACTGACATAACCCATGTTGGAGGGAGATTAGTTCCTGCATCTTCTCAGCCTTCATCGTGGAATAGAAGAATTACACCCGGAACTCCCTCTCAATGTTAGTCCATGACACCTCATCTTCCCTCTTCTCTTAATGATAAATAATCCTCCACTGAAGCATTGCTCCATGTATCTGGCTTATAGCCAGAGGAACCCAGTACTTAGTTAGAACCCATATTAAGCTGAAACCTATCACCAGCTCCTCTATCCATCTCTCTATCTCCACGTCAGAGATGCTGCCCTCACACTTCCCGAGGGTCTACCGCTGAAAGGCACGAGCGTCTTCTTACACTGATCATCGTCCTCCTCTCGGTTAGCTCTCTGTCAATCAGCCAAATCAACCTCCTGGACCTCGATCACCCGCACTAACCTTAGACATCATTCGAGTGCCACAACTTCAAGGTAAACAAAGAATTCCTAATCCCGAGTAGTGTAGAATATTTCTTTTCAATTTTCTTAGACATCTTATTCATTTTAAATCCCTAAAATACCAAAAAAAAACCCAATAACACAAGTCATTATGATGCATGCACCATTCATAGGGTCTCTACCCTGCAATCAGTGTATCCTCACTTGGAAATTCAGTAGGCTAGTGTCCTTGCATCGGATCACGAGGGGCCCTAAAATCCCATGTCTTAGCCAGTCTTCCCTGGACTATTTCATGAACCAATATTTTCCAACACTGTTTCACTACCATTCCATGAAATCCTCATAGTTCCAAACTTCAAACTCTATCCTGTCTCTCAACCTCCTCCTCTGATACCATTCTATCATGACCCACCTTCAACAAGGTGAGAGAATGGACAACAGGTTTCTATAACCTTCCATATTCAATTTGAAGGAGAGATAATTACCCTCGAGACCCACCTTCAATAGGTCCCATAGTGGCGACTAGAAAAAAGGGTGTAGAATCAAACACAAGATGGAAGGAATTACCATTTTTATTTAATAGGATCAGGAGAAAAGATAGTAACTACCAACGACACCAAAAGTGTAAGTACAAGTAATGAAAAAAAAGCATTCCCATATGAATGTTCCAAATGTAAATTCTAAAAAATTATAAGAAAAACCCAAATGAATGTACCAAGAAAAGAAACAGCAACAGAAACTGTCCCAATGTCTAAACTAGTATGATCCTGCATGATCCCTGGAGTCCTCCAGAAAACCTGAAAATAGTTTTGAATACATAGGGTGAGCATACAATTATACTCAGTAGGGAAAACCAGAAGCTCTCGTGCACATTTGGGGAGGCATTCTAATGACCCGTGAGGAAAGGAGATAACCAGAGCACCTAGAAAGGAAAACTATCCACCGAAGCCTCACTATAGAGACCCCGACCCTAGAAACCAAGGAGTCAGTGCCTTCTGAATATGATGTGTTATCTTAACATAAAACACACTTTGTTAACAACACATCATGCCCCATACAGAGGATCGTGTGCGGTTCGGGTTCTGGGAAACCGGCAACTTCTGAAAAAATTCATCTTTTAAAAGCTGATTCCTGGAAATTTTAAATCAAAACATAGGGTGAGCATTGAAATACTCAGTAAGGGGTTTTAAAAAGAAATTAAAATATTGTAACATTTGAAAACATTCATTTAAAAGAGATTGAACACTTATAAAAGTAAAATTATAACACATAACATAAAAATGCTCAATCAAGGTTTTCAAGAAGAACGTGGAACAATTATGTTAGTTTTCGAAGGAGTAACAGTGGTTATCATAAAAAAGTATGACCTGTGTCTTAATTAATCATAAATTAAACAGTTAAAAGTAAGGCATAATCAGAGTTGCACATAATGGAAACAACTAAATTTTCATATGCTGATTACTATTCTATTAAATGATCATGATCGAAGCTTATACCAGTGAAATAAGAACTTTATGAAAACTTTAAAGGCATAAGTCGTGAAAGAACTTTATCTTGGAACGAAGTTGTTACATAACTTGAATTATTTGGCATCAACATTCAATATTTACAATCACTTCATTTCACCAAGGTCCATCCCCAAGGTGTCATAAAAAAATAACCAAAGTTATTCACCAAGGTATCAGTCTAAAAGGTCATCTCTAGAGATTAAGTCTTTACCCAATGCATTGGAGCGCTATCTGGGTGCACCATTGACATGTCTTTATTATCATGTGATCCACATCGTTCATGCTTTACTTAAACCGTTTTTATATTCAAGATGTCACATACCACCTTGAAAATCTCATTCATTTTCATTTTACCCAAGGTGTCCCATACCACTTTGGGTAATCTAATTTCTTAGCTCATTTAGTGATATGTCATAAGCATTCATTATGTACAATAATAAATAATGAACCACCATAAATTGTGCTAATACAAGGTATGATAGTTAACTTGAAAAATGTGTCAGTAACTAATCAAAGGCATACATAGCTTAGTAAAACATCCTTTTCACTAAAGCATATAAAATAATGATATACTAAATGATGAATCTTTGTCATTGTAAATCCATGGAAAAAGTAGTGCTTAAGGAAAACACTTGAAATTAGTTATGGTGATAAATAGTCCCTTGATCATGTAAATAAAGTAAACCATAACTTGATAAATTAACGCATTCACCAATGTGAGGTCATTTTGTCTTCAAATAATAAGTGAACATAACATGATGAAATGATCCCATAAATACTAAATCCTCTAATACATATTAATCAAGCGAAAATATACACTTTATCATAAAGTACTTCATGGGACATGTCAACGAAGCTCCTTTATTACAACATGTTCATTTGTGGGTACATGTATAAAATACTTGTTTAGTAAATGCAAAAATTATCCTTTTTTAAAATTACACATGTATCAAAACATAATGTCAGTCCTGGTAATCATTACTTAAAAATAGGGTTTGGAATATATATATACACATCACCATATATACACCAAGATGGAAATACAGGTTTTTACACTAAAACAACAAAACCATAAAAATTTTCTTGAATTCTAAAAAGAAAAAACTTAATTTTATTTAGTTAAGAACCACAAATTTTAAGAGGGTTCAATATTCATGAGAAAATATGTAAACATTTAGCATCATTGGTTCAAAACAACAACATAATTGAACTTAATCCAATGGCCTTGATTGCATCCAAATATCGTTCGAGGATAGGCATTAATCCGCTAAAATCATACTGACTCATTTTGAAGACATGCAGAAATATTTAGTTATATATATATATTATTTGAATAACATATGTTAAGAGTCGATTTGAAATGAAACCTCATTATACATATATTACTTAGTATAAGCTTGCTGAATGACCATGGATACCCCAAACCGAAGGGTTTGGGTTCTATATATTCACATTTTTATTTTTTTTATACAAACTGTATATATACTGAGTTTATACTGGTACGTGTTTCTTCCAAAGGAAAGAAAAACATGGAACCACGCTTACACATGCACCCTACTGAAAACATGAAGGCGGATTCCTTGAAGGCTATACAACCCAAAGGTTTTATATTAAGTATATATATATAAATAAACTTTATATATACTGAGAGTATAAAATAGAGGTTCTTTTTAAAAGAAAGTAAGCATGAAAGGACCCTTAACTTTCTTGAGGAGAAGCTCAGACCAGGTGCACCACGCTGATCTTGTTGGAAGTTCGTGGGAGGGAAGGAGGAGAAACCGTCATGGTTTCATGAGGCCAGAGGCATTTATATAGGCCTCGGTATCCAAATATGACTCGACCCAAGAGGCTAGACCGGCATGGGGAAGACGGGAAAACAGAGACCTAGGAGGGGGGGGGGGTGGTGTTCGGAAGTCAAGGGGAGCAGTGCGGGGGAGAGGCCGAGGCGTCCTTGCGCAGGCCTACTGGTCGGGTGCTGCTGCGAGGAAGAAGATGACGGGGGGGGGGGGGCGACGCGATAAAGGAAAGGACGGCCAGGATTAGATCTCTGGTGAGATCGGGCGGTCGTGATGATACGCGGGGTGATCGAGCGGCTAACAGGTTCGAATGGTCGAGATCGAAGCATGATTCGATCAGACAGTCCTTATTACGCGGAACACGTCCCACATCGAAATGATCCGCGGTTGAGGCACAACTTATAATACAAAGCCCACTTGCTTCGGTTCGATAACACAAACACACACTCACACACACAGGGGCCTTATACACGGGCCCCATGCAGGCTTCAGCCCACCCCTACACACCACGGGCCTTACACACGGGCCCACGTGTGACTGGAAAAACCCATGCTCAAAACGGCCTCGGTACCTGGTTGGACACCACTAGTCCCATGGGGCCTCGTCTCGGCCTAGAGGGATTGTCCCTTAAAGGATTCCCTCGTCTTGGCAGGGCCCCAATCTATTATTTTTTTTAAAATATTATTTAAATTTATAAAATAACCAGTATAAGTATACTTATTTCAAAATAAAGTATAGTATAAATATTTATACAAAATAGAGTTAATAAAATAAAAACAAATAGTTTTTAACTAAAAATATAAATCCTTTTACTAGATTTTGCAAAATATTTCATATCAACACAAATATTTTTAGAAGAAAATTTATTTAGACATTCAAAATAACTAGTTTATGTATTCTTAGTTCAAAATATAAATTTTTTTACAAAATCAGTCAATATACAATAACAACAAATAGTTTTAAATTAAAATATAAATCCCTTTACCAATTCATATATAAATATTTTTAAAGATATACCTTTCTTATTTTACATAAAAAACCATTATAATTATTTGGATCTTTAAATAAATTATAAAAGACCACTAGTTAGTTAAAAAATTCATAAATTTAGAGCTCAAAAGATATTATTATTGATACCCTTTAAACATTTCTTTTATAAAATGTATACTAAGTCTTCAATATATAATCATCCATCGGAATTTTGTGAAAACAAGAGGATTTATTTCTGAGAACACTCTTTAAATTTTAAACCTATTATTCTTTTTTAAAATATACCTTATACATATCATTATAAAATTATAAGAGCATTAAAAACAAGTTTTAATATAATGTTAAACTTTATCAATGGAAACCCAAAGGTTGTTTTGAAAACCCAACGACTATATTTTCCAACGGTCATAATTCACAGGATCATTATAAAAGTAGGTGTGTAGGGTGTTTCATAAAATCAGAACACTTGGGCTAGGAAGGATGGTTTTCCTCATACATTTAGTGTTAAGCATGTGTGCCATGGCCCCGGCTGTTATATTTTTCAAGCTGATGGACTCTGAAGATGAGGACTATCTGATTACTCACGTTGTGCTTCTTAGTAGTCTTGTTGTGGCTGTGCTAGGTCTTGTGCATGGTATTTTCAACTAGTTGGGTCTTGTTGCAATGTAACATTAAAATATATATCATTTTACCTTATTCTCCATGTTTTATTCCTTATTAGTGCACAAAACACAACAAAAACAACAAGAGACATCATTAAAGGAATAACATTGCTTACTTGAACTAGTTCATAAAACTTGGGGCGTCACATTATTCCCCCCTTTTGAGAATTGTGTCCTCGCAATTTATTTTACAACACTACAAGGCTCTGCAATGTTCTTACCACCTCCACCAACGTATAGGTTCAATAGGTGCATTCATTGGAATCCCCATAGCGATGCTCAACTACTCCATCTCCCTAATCCAAACACACCTAAGATAGGAGGGGTTGCACTTATGTTCCGGGCCTTCAGGCCTCCAGAGGGATGCTCGAACAGTAAAAAGTTCTAAAATGTCTTTGCAGACCAAAGTACGAAGGACTTGCCGAATCATGTCTCGGTCGAAGACATCGAAGCCATAGATACGGTCAAACCAGCTAAAGCTGAGAATTTGGAGCTTATAAGCTGCATAAAGATTTTCCTCTAATGCAGCCTCCTGAAATTTCACTCTGGCCATGTAGTTTCCTCCTAGGGTGAAACATAGAAAGAACCCTTCGTGGTAACTTCCTCGTCGTTCACATCCGGCTAGCTATGCAGAGCCAATGCGGTAATAGATGGAGGCATTCCCCTGGCAGGTGCGGAGAATCTCCGGACCGTTTTTTACCTCAAACCACTGCTTGCACGTTCATCCCAAATTTGCAAAGGGGTCATACTCATCCTCACACGTTTTTATTACAGTGATATCCAGAATCTCAGTGGGAAGGGATAACAGGTGGGTTTGTTCTCTATCTGAATGTTTAAGACGAAAATTCAATCACTTCAAAATCATTCAAAGGTATACACAAGGTAAAGATAAGGAAGGGGGAAGACAACATTTCAATAAACATACGTTTATTATTATTAGTGCTTGAGTTTCCCTTATCCACTGACTAAACAAACTCTACACAGAGAATAAAAACTCTCTAACTCCTCGAACCAAACACAGGCCGAGAATTCAGGGGAAAACTCTTGGGGGCACCTATGACATCTTATGAGTCTAGCATGAGGGGTATGAAGTTGAGAGACATCTTCATACAATTTTCGTCTTCAAGACAGTCGGGTGGACTCGTCTTCTAACCTTCCGAAGTCCAACAACTGACCTCAGAAGCCATAGATTAACATCTGACAAAGGTAGCCTGCTCGGAGGTCTCCGTCAGCAACTGCTTCTTGAAAAGGGTTATCAATCATAGTTCCAAAGCTCTCACCCACAATGAAAATATGGAAAAGTCCCTCATGGTACCTTCCCCGACGCACATATGAGGGAAACATAGTTATCATCATAAGGAGGTAATCGATTCCTACCCCTTGGTGTAGCTGAAGCACCCATGGTGAATTGGATACATCGTAAAGGAGTTTGCATGTCATGCAGATTTGGGCATAGTTTAGAAAATTCTCACAGCTAGCTAAAGACACAATGGTCTCTAGGGCCTCTGTGGGGAGAGATAAGAGATTTGTGCCCTCGTTTTCCATCTGAAATTTAAGAAAATCCAATTTTTAATTAAATTGAAATACATATACATATATATATATATTTTTGTTTTAGTTTCTGGATTTCTAGAGTTATCCAAACCGAAACTCTGATACCAACTGTAGAGACCCCGACCCCAGAAACCAAGGATTATGTTCCTTCTGAACATGATGTGTTATCTTAAAATAAAACACACTTTGTTAACAACACATCATGTCCCATACAGAGGATCGTGTGTGGTTCAGGTTCTGGGAAACTGGTAACTTCTGAAACAATTCATTTTTTAAAAGTTGATACCTGAAAATTTTAAATCAAAACGTAGGGTGAGCATTGAAATACTCAGTAAGGGATTTTAAAAAGAAATTACAACATTGTTACATTTGAAAACATTCTTTTAAAAGAGATTGAACACTTATAAAAAAAATTATAACACATAACATAAAAATTATCAATCAGGGTTTTCAAGAAGAACATAGACCAATTATGTTAGTTTTCGAAGGAGTAACAATGGTTATCATAAACAAGTACGACATGTGTCTTAATTAAGCATAAATTAAACAGTTAAAAGTAATGCATAATCAGAGTTGCGCATAATGGAAACAACTAAATTTTCATATGCTAGTTACTATTCTATTAAATGATCATGATCCAAGCTTATACCAGTGAAATAAGAACATTATGAAAACATTAAAGGCATCAGTCGTGAAAGAAATTTATCTTGGAAATAACTTGTTACATAACTTCAATTATGTGGCATCAACATTCAATATTGACAGTCATTTCGTTTCACCAAGGTCCATCCCCAAGGTGTCATAAAAAAATTACCAAGGTTATTCACCAAGGTATCAGTTTAAAAGGTCATCTCTAGAGATTAAGTCTTTACCCAATGCATTGGAGCGCTATCTAGGTGCACCCTTGACATGTCTTTATTATCATGTGAGCCACATCATTCATGCTTTACTTAAACCGTTTGTATATTCAAGATGTCCCATACCACCTTGAATATCTCCTTCATTTTCATTTTACCCAAGGTATCCTATACCGCTTTGGGTAATCTAATTTCTTAGCTCATTTAGTGATATGTCATAAGCATGCATTATGTACAATAATATATAATGAACCACCACAAATTGTGCTAATACAAGGTATGATAGTTAGCTTGAAAAATCTGTCAGTAACTAATCAAAGGCATACATAGCTTAGTAAAGCATCCTTTTCACTAAAGCATATAAAATAATGATATACTAAATGATGAATCTTTGTCATTATAAATCCATGGAAAAATGAGTTCTTAAGGAAAACACATGAAATTAGTTATGGTGATAAATAGGCCCTTGATCTTGTAAATAAAGTATACCATAACATGATAAATTAATTCATTCACCAAAGTGAGTTCATTTTTTCTTCAGATAATAAGTGAACATAACATGACAAAATGATCCCATAAATACTAAATCCTGTAATACATATTAATCAAGCCAAAATATACACTTTATCATAAAGTATGTCATGGGCCATGTCAAAGAAGCTCCTTTATTACAACATGTTCATTTGTGGGTACATGTATAAAATACTTGTTTAGTAAATGCCAAAATTATCCTTTATTAAAATCACTCATGTATCAAAACATAAAGACAGTCATGTTAATCATTACAGAAAAATAGGGTTTGGAATATATATATACACATCACCATTTATACACCAAGAATGAATAAAAAATATTTTTACACTAAAACAACAAAACCATTAAAATTTTCTTGAATTCTAAAAAGAAAGCTCTAAATTTTATTTAGTTAAGAACCAAAAATTTTAAGAGGGTTCAATATTCCTGAGAAAATACATAAACATTTAGCAACTTTGGTTTAGAACAACAACATAATTGAACTTAAGCCAATGGCCTAGATTGCATCCAAATATCGTTCGAGGATAGGCATTCATCCCCTAAAATAATACTAACTCATTTTAACAACATGAGGAAATATTTAGTTGTATATATATATATTACGTGAATAACATATGTTAAGAGTCGATTTAAAATGCAACCTCATTATTCATATATTACTTAGTATAACCTTGCTGAATGACCGTGGATAACCCAAACCGAAGGATTTGGGTTCTATATATTCACATTTTTATTTTTTTATACAAACTGTATATATACTGAGTGTATACTGGTATGGGTTTCTTCCAAAGGAAATAAAAACATGGAACCACGCTTACACATGCACCCTACTGAAAACACGAAGGCAGGTTCCTTGAAGGCTATACAACCTGAAGGTTTTATATTAAGTGTATATATAAAAATAAACTGTATATATACCGAGAGTATAAAACAGAGGTTATTTTTAAAAGAAAGTAAGCATGAAAGTACCCTTATCTTTCTTGAGGAGATGCTCGGACTAGGTGCACCACGCTGATCATGCTGGAAGTTCGTGGGAGGGAAGTAGGAGGAACCGCCTTAGTTTCATGAGGCCAGAGGCGTTTATATAGGCCTCAGTATCCAAAGATGACTCGACCCAAGAGGCTATACCGACGTGGGGAAGACGGGAAAATAGAGACCTAGGAGGGGGTGTTCCGAAGTCAAGGGGATCTGTGCGGGGGAGTGGCTGAGGCGTCCTTGCGCAGGCCTACTGGTCAGGTGCTGCTGCGAGGAAGAAGATGATGAGGGGTCGACGCGTTAAAGGAAACGATGGCCGGGATTAGATCTCAGGTGAGATCGGGCGGTCACGGTGATACGCAGGGAGATCGAGCGGCTAACAGGTTCAGACAGTCGAGATCGAAGCGTGATTCGATCGGACGGTCCTGATTTCGTGGAACGCGTCCCACATCGAAACGAACCGTGGTTGAGGCGCGACTTATAATACAAAGAGTGCCGACTTCGGTTCGATAACACAAACACACGCACACCGGGGCCTTATACACGGGCCCCATGCAGGATTCGTCCCACCCCTACATACCGCGCACCACGAGCCTTACACACGGGCCCACGTGCCACTGGTAAAACCCATGCTCGAAACGGCCTCGGTACCTGGTTGGACACCTCTGGTCCCTTGGGTCCCGGTCTCGGCCTAGAGGGCTTGTCCCTTAAGGGATGCCCTCGGTTTGTCTGGGCCCCATCCTCTTTTTTATTTATTAAAAAATTATTTAAATTTATAAAATAACTAGTATAAGTATACTTATTTCAAAATAAAGAGTAGTATAAATATTTATACAAAATAGAGTTAATACAATAAAAGAAAATATTTTTTAACTAAAAATCTAAATCCTTTTACTAGCTTATGAAAAATATTTCATATCAACACAATTTTTTTTAAAGAAAATTTATTTAGACTTTCAAAATAACTAGTTTAAGTATGCTTAGTTCAAAATATAAATATTTTCACAAAATGAATCAATATACAATAACAACAAATAGTTTTAACTAAAAATTTAAATCCCTTTACGAATTCATATATAAATCTTTTAAAAGATATACCATTATTATTTTACAAACAAAACCATTATAATTATTTGGATCTTTAATGAAATTCTAAAAGACCACTAGTTAATTCAAAAATTCTTAATTTTAGAGCTCAAAAGATATTATTATTGATACCCTTTAAACATATCTTTTATAAAAAGTATACTAAGTTTTCAATATATAAGTATCCATCGGAATTTTGTGAAAACAAGAGGATTTATTTCTGAGAACACTCTTTAAATTTTAAACCTATGATTATTTTGTGAAATATACCTTAGACATATAATTATAAAATTATAAGAGCATTAAAAACTAGTTTTAATATAAAGATAAACTTTATCAACGGAAACCCAAAGGTTGTTTTGAAAACCCAACGGCTATATTTTCCAACGGTCATAATTCACAGGATCTTTATAAAAGCAGGGGTTTAGGGTGTTTCTTAAAATCAGAACACTTGAGCTAGGAATGATGGTTATCCTCATACCTTTGGTGTTAAGCATGTGTGCCGTGGCCCTGGCTGTTATATTTTTCATGCTGATGGACTCTGAAGACGAGGACTATCTGATTACTCATGTTGTGATTCTTAGTAGTCTTGCTATGGCTGTGTTAGGTCTTGTGCATGGTATTTTCAACTAGTTGTGTCTTGTTGCAATGTAACTTTTAAATATATATCAGTTTACCTTATTCTCCATGTTTTATTCCTTATTAGCGCACAAAACACAACAAAAAAAAACAAGAGACATCATTAAAGGCATAGCATTGCTTACTTGAACTAGTTCATAAAACCTGGGGCGACACACTCACCAAGGCACAATCCCCAAATAACTCAATTCAAGTAACATAATAGTAATAGAACATTTATATTTGGGGTACCCCACGCCACATTACCATTGGTTATGGAAGACATCCTATGCATCGGACCTCTCTGCCATTCTCTCTACAGTCCCACTGCCATACCACCACCCGCACACACCTGGGCTACCACAACCACACGTCCTTCCCAAAAACACACGGTCCATCTCTACTACACATCCTACCCATAAACACCTGGGCCACAATAAATACAGCCAAGCCCTAAGACACCTCGGCCTCATCCCAAAAACACTTGGGAAACAACCTGCCCACACACACCTAGGCCAACCACAACAACTACCCTACCCATAGAATCTTATTCTATAATGGACCTCAGGCCATCACAGCCTACCTAAAGAGTCTAGGGATATCCAGGAAATAGTTAATAAAAGGATCTAATAACTAGCTACTCATAGGAGTGTTGGGAAAACACCCTCCCCCAATAAATGGGGGTGTTTGGAACAAAGTGCTCAACATGGGTGGGGCGCGAATAAGAAACATAAGAATTACAGTTATATGTATAGGTAACAAGAACTCATCCCAACCTAGGGTTCTAAATCCAACTTAAGCAAAAACCCCCTAGTTACTGTTCATTCAAAAAAGGCACACCACTCACAGCCAAGTGACAACTCATTCCCAGAACCAATTCCCCATTGAATCCATTATTTGTTTCATGTTCAAATGATTACATTTAAGAAAATTCTGCACTACTGGGAAACAAACAGGCATAACCACAAGATGTGGAATGGAAAAAGAACATCCAAACAGCACTTTTGAGCATTCACACCCGGTTCTCCTGTAATGTCACATCAAAAAAAGGGATCCATGAGAACCCTCAAATTACTGGAACAAAACTAAGCCTCAAGGTACAACCCCACACAGCCTCAGTTCCACAAAAAACCGCAACAACAAAGGATCCCAAACACATCCATATCACCCCATAAGCATAGAAAAAAACACATACCGCCAAGACAGAGTAAGAAGGTTTCTAGATTCAATCACATCATTTATTTAGTTTTCCCCCTACTATTTGGATAACCGAGGTGATCACACAAGGATCATTGTTCAATGGGAATCCATTTAATTGGCCTAGTTTATGGGGTTAACCAATTTCCATGTTACACCATTTATTCAGTTATTTTATCCAGCAAGAAATAGAGGTTCATTAGTGCACAACAAAAGACCACCATCGACCATGATTTTTAGTGGGCACAAGCCCATACAATTCACAACACATAATCAAGGATAAGAATAGAGTTGAAACATAAGGTATACCCCCCATTCATTGTTTAAATGTCCATTTCTTATCTTCATTATGTTTGGTCTCATCCATCCCCACAAAAATAGTAGCATACCCACCCCTCATGTTACACAGTAAAGAGAGACGAAGGAAAACCCTACCTGGATAATTAATGATCGAAGTCTATCCTCCATGTGCCAAGAGCTGTGGATGCGCGACATGCCGGGAAAGAGATCCAAGGACTCCAAGAATGAGTAGGAAAGCTCCAGCATAGGCGCACCACTTGCCTCAAGAAGGGGGGCTCCAAACACACAGGGAACAAAAAAGGAGACTGACTAAGAAGAAGAAGGAGAAAATCTAGTGCGATATAAGATGAGATCCCATTGTTACGGGATATGGAATTTTGAACGATGGTGATGTCAGATCATGGATTTACACACAGTTGAGAGGTTACACATGATCTAATAAATTGTAATTTAATAATTATCATCATATAGGTGGCCATAACTACTGTACATTTAAATGGCTTCCCTTCAATCATGCAACAGGGGTAGAACTGAATGTGTGGGGAAAAGGGTGTGACACCAAGGAAAGGCCACAAATTTTGGTATGTAAAGGGTCACCTGCCTCTTGGGGGATTTTAAATATTATTTATTTTCTTTAAATGTCTTTAAAAGGGGGCATGAAATCATTTTATGTCAAAATACATGTTACGAGAGTGGAAAAAGTTGGGAACCAGAAAAAGAACGAAGACCGCTTGGTAAAAATATGGTGCCACCGTCATGGTGCCACCCTCACAGTGCCACCATGTAACACCACGAGATTTTATGAAAAATATTCTTTTAATTTCATTAATGTATTGTATTGTATGCCACACCAAGATTACCTTGCGCTATATGCAACACCGTATTAGCTTGCAGTATATGCAACACTATTCTTCGATCGTGTTACACACAATTTTGATAATTGTCATTCTAGGCAACATTGAGTGTGTTTATATATATATATATATATATTAAATTTATAAATAAAATATCGGTGGGTTCTGTTATACGAAACAAAGAAGGATTCTTTCACTACACGCAACCCTGACTTGGCTTGCATTACACGCAATCGCGACCTTCCCTGATAGCGTGTGTTGTACGCAATACCGGGTTTTACTAAACTACAATATATTATTATAATATTGTTATGAACTAGCCGTTATGAATAGTATTAACTAAATTTTGAATTTTATAACATTATTATTCATCTTACACATTTTCTAGAACATGGTATAAGAACAAAATAAATTTTTTGGGTTAAATAAGTATTTTTCAAAAAATACAGTTTTGTCGCCTTTGGATAGCGCACCCACTTTAAATCTAGTTTTTGAAATGTTTAGAAGTTCCATTTGACAAAATAACATTATTCTTTGGAATCATCAAATAAAAATTTAATTTGGATAAATTTTTCATTTTATTCTGATAACTTTCATATTTTAATGAATAGTAAAAACATGATATATTTTAATTAAAAATAACTTTGTTCATCGTAATATCTTATGTGGTTAAATTATAATATTGTATGGTTTTAAAGTATAAATAGAATATATTTTTTCCATTTAATATAATGTATGTCATTATCATTGATTTTACCTTGAATTCGTAGGTTAAATCAATTCAATATTTTGCAATGTTTTAAAGAAAACCCGTTTTCTTTCGACAACAGGATTAATATTAATTTAATTTCTGAAACATTTGTGTATTGAATTTGGAAAAATGGATTCCATATTTGGAATCAGTGGGTCCAAATTATGTTAATAAGCTACTTTTTATTTTTGGGCATTGTTAATAGTAACTATGGTAAATTTTATTTACTATAGTTAAAGGTAAATCGGGTAATTAAGGGTAAATATAAGATTATAAAATTACCCTAACACTTGGAAAAATCCTTTTGGATGACTAAAATTCTACTAATATCATTTAAGGGTCGGATTAGATTAATTTAATGGACTTTTTTCCCAGAAAATAATTTAATTATTATTAAAACCAAAGAAAGTGACAACATGTCACTATCTTAAATACTATAAGTATAATAATTTTAATTTAGTGATAAACATCATGAAACTTTGAACATTAATAGTCTAATGATAGCTAACAACATTATCTACATCATCAGAATTTATTTAGAATTTTTTTTGGGATTAAATAATTATCATTAATTGTGACACAATAGTGATGCAGAAATTATTTATCTAGTGAAAAATCAAAAATATAGTTTTATTAAACTAATAGTGACCATAAAAGGCAAAAAACTCTGACCAAAACTTTTTGGTCATGTAACGTTAAACAATAATCATCCAATGGTCGAATATTTGACCATTTTGAGTCTTATACAAGAAATTATGACACTTATATTATTTTATTTTAAATGATGCCAAAGTTGTCACCTTCATAATTTAATAAATATAAAAATTTAACTATTGTTATTTTAAGATGATAAATTCTATTAAAATTATTATTGTGAAAGTTAATAGATATATCTTCATAATAGTGTTTTTTTAATTTTTATGCAAAATATAAGTATATTAAATAATTATACAAAAATGATGTAGTAATTATTTTATTAAGAGATAAACCAAATAAATGGTTTTAAAAATAATAAAATAAATATTATATGAACTATTTAATGTTCTCCACTAATTTTCTAGATACATATGACCATTTATGAATCTATTAAATCTTTTATTTAAAACATATCTTCTGTATATATATTTTTTAAATTCAAATAAATGAATAGTGTCAAAATTGACACTATTGTTATTTTATAAAAATAACATATTATAAAATTGTTTAAAAATCACAAAAAAAATTTAAAAAATTATAAATTAACATTTATATGGTCTATAATGTTATAAAGTAAACAATTATGGAAAATTAAAAAAAAATAAGTAATTATTTGTTATAATTTAAAATTTAGAATGTTATTACCACAAATAAACTTAAATAGATTAAATAAGGATAAATCAAAATGATAAGGTTTAAAATAAGTTCCAAACATGTCTAAATTTTATTGGTTGATGATATTACTACCCTATATCTTCTAATCTTCAAATATGAGTCATTTTCGGTGGTTTTTAAGTGGGGTTAGATTTATTATAAATTAATATTTCTAAGAATTCCAAAGGTGCCCCTCTCCTCCGTTATAAAAAAGCACCTCCTCCCTCTCTTCCTCACACCACTTTGAGCCTTCAATCTCGGCCAACCCCTGCCAAATTATCTTCTCCCCTTCCCTAGAAACATCCTAGAGGTCCTGGTCTACTTCAAAGACCAATCATAGTGCCCTAAGAGGAGGTTTCAAAGAGGCGTATCAAAGAAGAGGTTATTTATTCTACCGATTTTTGCAAATTTCTTTCTTCTTCAACTTCTTCTTATTTAGTTGTTTCAATATGAAGTAATAACATCAGTATCACCAATATACTGATATTTTATTATAAATATTAAACAACCCCATTTCACCTTCTATCCATCCTTCGGAAAACAAAATCACCGCGCGTGCGTACGTACGAAATACCGTCTCCACACCGTGGTGTAATCTATTTTTCCACCAACACCTTACATGGATGGGTATTATGGTGTAAATAATAACTATACATAGTTATTATAACATCATAATTATTCTGATATATTCTATCATCCACTCCAATTCAATTCAATAATTTTGGAAACGATATCATCACTCGTGCGTACGTACGGACTATCGTCTCCACGACGCGATGAGATTCTTTCTCCATGTTAACAATTTAAGAATGATTATATAGTATATATATAAGAAATAATAATTAAATATATGACATTATAAAGCTACTGTATTTATGTATATATATATATATGTCATCTACTTAATTCCATTCAACTCAATAAGGAAACGAAAACAGCGTTCATGCGTACGTACGGCCTACTATCTCCATGAGCGGTGTATTTCATTCCATTTATCAATCTATTATATATATATATATTATGAATATATATTATATATAAATCATTTTTTATATTATTTAATTAAGTAATCATGATCTAAGTAATCATATGAATAATTACTAGTCAAAACACAGACGGCAAATGAAACGATTTTACCCAAAACACTCTTTAACATGGAATTTACAAAAGAAAGGGTAATATAAAGTCATAAGTGAACCATATATGATATAATAAAAATTAATATGATTCTTTAATAAACCAATGACATTATTTAAATCATTATACAGGAGGTTTGGATACGTAAGAAGCATATCGGACCTAAAGTAAGGGATAATGTTGCAATCTCAATTTTTTTCTATCCGAGATTGCTTATACGTAAGTATTTACTGGGGTTATTTCTATCATCGATTTCCATGTTTTATAAAAGTTTTGTCATTTATTTTTAATGTCCTTTTTACCCATTGTTGAATTTTACTACATAGTATGTAAGGAATCTTTCTTTTGTTTACGTTACGAGGTACTTTTTTGACTTTTCCGGAAAAAGTACGAGAAGAATGTTTTTTTAACTTATACGGCACGAACATATTTTTACGGTTTTATAAAGCCTTATTTTCATGAAGCTTCCACAAAAATATTTCATGAATATTTTCAACCAAATCTCTTTTTTTTAAAATTTCATGACATTTTGTGAAAAGAAAATGATTTTGAAAAAGAAAGGATATTTTCCTCCAAAATTTATTTCAAGTGTTTTGTCAAAACCATTTTTCATCTAAGATAAAATTATTTCATATGTGTATGTTTCAAATATAATGTCTCTATGATTTACATGGATTCACTTTCCTTATTATGAAAATGATATCCATTTCTTTTATATGGATTATGTGATGATGGGATGATGTTTATGAATCCCATTTTATTTATTGGGTTATTATGAATGATGTATGCTTATTTTGTGGAACAAGTAAGAATGATTTCATTATGAGATGGGTAGGACCTATATCTCCCTCCAATTAATTGGGTAAATATTGATATCTCAGGAGACAGACATGGCTGGAACGGTAAGTTAATCAGGTTCAGTGTTACAGGACTGAAATGAGGAGTGAACTCGATTTAGAAAGGGACATTGTCCACTAAGATGGTCTTGGCATCAATGCCTTGGCTACTATGGAAATCATGACATGTACTGAATGGTTTCCACAATTACATGTTTTACTCCCATGCTATTTTATCATGATTAATGTTTATCTTATGATCTATTCCTTACGTACTTCAATGTTTTATGTCATTTCTCAAGATTTTGATGTTTAAACATTATGTTCATGTTTTTAATATCAAATGTATATGATTTGTTTTATCCATGCATACCCTTACTGAGCATTTGAGCTCACCCTTTATATGTTTTATTTTCCACAGGATATAAAGAGTGGTTTTAGGTAGGAAAACAAATGGGGAAGATCGATATGAGGGATGTTGAAGATCTTTCAATAGGATAAGATGTTTATATTCCGAGTTTCCAAAGACACTAAACTATTACGGTCCTTGTGTGTATGTTTTTGTTATGTATTAAGTATTCCACAGATGTAATGTAATTTCCTTGTACGTCAAGCTTCGGGTCTCTACAGTTGGTATCAGAGGAAAGGTTTAGTCAACCTTTGGAAACTAGGATGCGAGATCTTTAGTGGGATCACTAGAGATATTTCTAAGGTATATCTATGGATGTACCTAAGGTTAAGTATACGTATAGGTTATAGTCCTATAATTGTGCTAATGGTCTTAGAATTTAACCTAAGATGTTAGATATTGAGGGTACTCCCCCTTTACTATGTTGTTTTCTCTAGTATGATTTTTCCCTCTCACACTATTCTTTTTGGGTTTTAGAAAATGGCTGGAAACTGGAAGATTCACGATAATGGATGATATGACGGAAAATGGAATGATATTCTTAATGAGAAACCAAATGAAACTGGATTTGGAAGTCCAAACATCATTATTATGCCTAATCAGAAATCTCATAATATGATCAATAATATCAACTTTGGTAAGTTTCCCGACTCAGATAATAAGAGAAAGATGGAGTTTTATGATGATCATAGAGGAAAGAAAGTTCAATTTCCCTCATGTAAATCATGTGGGAAGAGGCATCGGGGAGATTGTTTCAAGGGAACTGGAAGATGCTTTGGGTGTGGAAAAGAAGGACACAAAGCCAGTAAGTGCAAAGGAAAAGGTTCAGTTAACACCATGGATGAGGATAATGGAATTTCTACGACATCAACAATGGTTAAATGTTTTAAATGTGGAATGTACGGGAATTATGCAAACCAATTACCTAAGGGAAAGTCTCATGAAGAGAATCAGTAAGGCCATATGGGTAGTATTTATGTTGATGATGACGAAGAGACTACAAATGATACGTGAGATAAAATAATTATTGAAGCTCGGTCAATGGTTTAAGAAGGTAGTGGAATGATTACATGTTTATCAAGTGTAATGTTGTATAATAAATCTCATGGTACAATGGAATAATGAGACATCTAAGGATTGTTACATTGTTGTCTTTCCTTGAGTTTTGAAAGTGTATGATTAATGCTACCAGTATCCATGAAAGGTTATTCAGATATTTTTGGAATGTAGATGATATGCGCATAATTAAGGGATAAGGAGAAAATTAAATGTTTGATAGTATTCATGAGCTCATGACTGATATAAGGAGAAGGTTATATCATGGTTTGAGTATATAGAATATTTGGATTTTGGTATGTGGAAAGAGTTAACTTTTGACTGAATTCATTTTTTCACTATGGTTCAATTAATGGGTATTCATTCTTTAAGAGAATACATGATTAAGGTATTCACATGTTTGTAATTTGACCAAAAAGATATATCTTATGATATATGGGGGATAAATGATGGCATTCAAGTGATTGTTATGTGACATTGCAAGTAATCATTTTCTTTATACTATGATCTTGGACCGAAGTATTTTAGATAAGCCTAAAGATTGGAATGGATTATGTTGGACATAAGTTAGGATAAAACTTTTTTCGATATTATTGATGGGATGTTATAGTAATATAGCTTTAGAAAAAGGACAACCTGCAGGACGGGCGATAGCCCATCACGTCGGACAAGGCTGTGGGAATCGAACCCACAACCGATGTGCGACTGGCCTTTATCGCCTACCACTGGCCTACAGGAAGTCACCGGTTAGTAGAAACTAGTTTTATTTTATTACGCGGTATGATATATGAAGTATAAGTTCATTTTTGGAATCGTATACGATTAACCTCACCATAGACGGACTTATGTATATTTGATAACTTTTTTTAACCTTTTGTTTGAAACAGATGGAATGACCCATCATTCTATCACATGATCTATTAACACTTCATGAATATAAAATTCAACTTCATTTCTTTAAGAGATGAAGTGGAAATTGTTCAAATCACGAACAATAGTGAAATTGTACCAAAATCATGTAAGTATTTCATTTAATTCATCAACTTTAGGGAAATGATCTTGAAAACCAAAAATGTTGTCCTAGTTCCCTATATCTGATTAATCAGATGGTACCCTAGATCATCACAAATTTATGGCTTTGTGATTGTTGCCTTTTTCATAGCCATGTTCTCTACCACTCTCCATCAGAACATGATGGTTAGATTTTTCTTCCATATCCATATTTTCACATATGTTCTACTACGTGGAAACCCAGTGATGAGTTAATTTGGGTAACCATTACATTTCATATGTTAGTTTTTAAAAGCCATGTTTTGGTATTCCTTTTTACGATGTGGGTTTCTATTAAACAAACATTCGAGTAGTAAACAATTTATAACCCCGACGAATTTCGAGGGAGAAATTCATTTTAAGGGGGGTAGAATGTAACACCCCGAGATTTTATGAAAAATATTCTTTTAATTTCATTAATGTCTTGTATTGTATGCTACACCAAGATTACCTTGCGCTATACGCAACACCGTATTAGCTTGGAGTATACACAACACTATTCTTGGATCATGTTACACACAATTTTGATAATAGTCATTCTACACAACAATGAGTGTGTTTATATATATATTTATATATATATTCAATGTATAAATAAAATATGGTTGGGTTATGTTATACGAAATAACGAAGGATTCTTGAACTACACGCAACCCTGACTTGGCTTGCATTACATGCAATCGCGACCTTCCCTGATAGCGTGTGTTGTACGCAATACCGGGTTTACTAAACAACAATATATTATTATAATATCGTTATGAACTAGCCGTTATGAATGTTATTACCTAAATTTTGAATTTTATAACATTATTATTCATCTTACACATTTTCTAGAACATGGTATAAGAACAAAATAAATATTTCAGGTTAAATAAGTATTTTTCAAAAAATACAATTTTGCCACCTTTTGATGGTGCACCCACTTTAAGTCTAGTTTTTGAAATGTTTAGAAGTTCCATTTGACAAAATAAAATTATTCTTTGGAATAATGAAATAAAAATTTACTTTGGATAAATTTTTCATTTTATTCTGATAACTTTCATATTTTAAGGAATAGTAAAAACATGCTATATTTTAATTAAAAACAACTTTTTTCATCGTAATATCTTATGTGGATAAATTATAATATTGAATGGTTTTAAAGTATAAATAGAATTTATTTTTACCATTTAATATAATTTATGTCATTATAATTGATTTTACCATGAATTCGTAGGTTAAATCAATTCAATCTTTTGCAATGTTTTAAAGAAAAACCCGTTTTCTTTCGACAACGGGATTAATTTTATTTTAATTTCTGCAACTTTTTTGTGTTGAATTTGGAAAAATGGATTCCATATTTGGAATTAGTGGGTCCAAATTATGTTAATAAGCTACTTTTTATTTTTGGGCATTGTGAATAGTAACTACGGTAAATTTTATTTACTATAGTTAAAGGTAAATAATTAAGGGTAAATATAAGATTATAAAATTACCCTAACACATGGAAAAATCCTTTTGGATGACTAAAAGTCGACCCATATCACCTAAGGGTGGTATTAGATTCATTTAATGGACTTTTTTCCATGAAAATAATTTAATTATTATTAAGACCAAAGAAAGTGACAACATGTCACTCTCTTAAATACTATAAGTATAATAATTTTATGTTAGTGAAATACTTCCTGAAACATCGAACATTAATAGTCTAATGAAAGATAACAAAATTTTCTAAATCATGAGAATTTATTTAGAATTTTTTTTGGGATTAAATAATTATCATTAATTGTGACACAATAGTGATGCAGATATTATTTATCTAGTAAAAAATCAAGAATATAGTTTTTATTAAACTAATAGTGACCATAAAAGGCACAAAACCCTGACCAAAACTTATTTTTAAGGTAAATTTAAACAATAATCATCCAATGGTCTAATATTTGACCATTTGGAGTCTTATACCAGAAATTATGACACTTATATTATTTTATTTTAAATGATGGCAAAGTTGTCAACTTCATAATTTAATAAATATAACAATTTAAATATTGTTATTTTAAGATGATAAATTTGATTAAAAGTATTATTGTGAAATTTAATAGATATATCTTCATAATAGGATTATATTTTTATTTTTTATCCAAAATATAAGTATATTAAATAATTATACAAAAATGTTGTAGTAATTATTTTATTAATAGATAAACCAAATAAATGGTTTTAAAAATAATAAAATAAATATTATATGAACTATTTAATGTTCTCCAATAATTTTAAAGAAACATATGACCTTTTATAAATCTATTAAATCTTTTAGTTTGAACATATCTTCTGTCTATTTTTTATTAAAATTCAAATAAATTAATACTGTCAAAATAGACACTATTGTTATTTTATAAAAATAACATATTATAAAATTGTTTAAAAATCAAAAAAAAAATTAAAAATTATAAATTAAAATTTATATGGTCTATAATGTTATTAAGTAACTAATTATTGAAAATTCTAAACTGATAAGTAATTATTTGTTATAATTTAAAATTTAGAATGTTATTACCATAAATAAACTTAAATAGATTAAATAAGGATAAATCAAAATGATAAGGTTTAAAATAAGATCCAAACATGTATAAATTTTATTGGTTGATGATATTACAAACCTATCTGATCTAATCATCGAATATGAGTCATTTTTGGCGGTTTTTAAGTGGGGTTAGATATATTATAAATTAATATTTCTAAGAATTACAAAGGTTCCCCTCTCCTCCCTTATAAAAGGGAACCTCCTCCCTCTCTTCCTCACACCACTTTGAGCCTTCAATCTCAGAAAAACCTTGCCAAATTATCTTCTCCCCTTCCTTAGAAACATCCTAGAGGTCTTGGTCTACTTCAAGGGCCAATCTTAGTGCCCTAAGAGGAGGTTTCAAAGAGGCGTATCGAAGAAGAGGTAATTTCTTCTACTGATTCTTTCAAACTTCTTTCTTCTTCAACTTCTTATTATTTAGTTGTTTCATTATAAAGTAATAGCATCAGTATCAAAAATATACTGATATGTTATTATAAATATGAAACAACCCCATTTCACCTTCTATGCATCCTACGGAAAACAAAATCACCGCACGTGCGTACGTACGGAATACCGTCTCCACGCCGTGGTGTAATCTATTTTTCAACCAACACCTTACATGGATGGGTATTATAGTGTAAAGAATAACTATACATAGTTATTATAACATCATAATGATTCTGATATATTGTATCATACACTCCAATTCAATTCAATAATTATGGAAATGATATCATTAATCGTGCGTACATACGGACTACCGTCTCCACGACGCGATGAAATTCAATCTCCATGTTAACAATTTAAGAATGATTATATAGTATATATATAAGCAATAATAATTAAATATATGACATTATAAAGCTATTGTATTTATATATATATATATATATGTATGTCCTCTACTTAATTCCATTCAATTCAATAAGGAAACGAAAACAGCGTTCATGCGTACGTATGGCCTACCGTCTCCATGAACGGTGTATTTATTTCCATTTATCAATCTATTATATATATATATATATTCTGAATATATATTATATATAAATCATTTTTTATATTATTTAATTAAGTAATCATGATCTATGTAATCATATGAATAATTACAAGTCAAAACACAGACGGCAAATGAAATGATTTTACCCAAAACACTCTTTAACATGGAATTTACAAAAGAACGGGTAATATAAAGTCATAAGTGAACAATATATTATATAATAACAATGAATATGATTCTGTAATAAGTCAATGACATTATTTAAATCATTATACAGGAGGTTTGGATACGTACGAAGCATATCGGACATAAGGTAAGGGATAATGTTGCAATCTCAATTATTTTCTATCCGAGATTTCTTATACGTAAGTATTTACTGGGGTTATTTCTATCATCCATGTCCATGTTTTATAAAAGTGTTTTCATGTATTTTTAATGTCCTTTTTTCCCATTTTTTGACTTTTACTACATAGTATGTAAGGAATATTTCTTTTGTTTATGTTACGAGGTACTTTTTTGACTTTTTCGGCCAAAGTACGAGAAGAATGTTTTTTTAACTTATACGGCACGAACGGATTTTTACGGTTTTATAAAGCCTTATTTTCATGAAGCTTCCTCCAAAATATTTCATGAATATTTTCAACCAAATATCTTTCTTTTAACATTTCATGACATTTTGTGAGAAGAAAATGATTTTGAAAAAGAAAGGATATTTTCCTCAAGAATTTATTTCAAGTGTTTTATCAAAACCATTTTTCATCTAAGATGAAATTATTTCATAAGTGTATCTTTCAAGTATAATGTCTCTATTATTTACATGGTTTCACTTTCCTTATTATGAAAATGATATCCACTTCTTTTATATGGATTATGTGATGATGGGATGATGTTTATGAAACACATTTTATTTATTGGGTTATTATGAATGATGTATGTTTATTTTGTGGCACAAGTAAGAATGATTTCATTATGAGATGGGTGGGACCTATATCTACCTCCAATGATTTGGGTAAAGATTGATATCTCATGAGATAGACATGGCTGGAATGGTAAGTTAATCTGGTTCAGTGTTACAGAACTGAAACGAGGAGTGAACTCGATTCAGAAAGGGACTTCTTCCACTAAGATGGTCTTGGCAGAAATGCCTTGGCTACTATGGAAATCATGACATGTGTTGAATGGTATCCACAATTAAATGTTTTACTCCCATGCTATTTTATCATGCTTAATGTTTTTTTATGATCTATGCCTTACGTACTTAAATGTTTTCTGTCATTGCTCAAGATTTTTATGTTTAAACATTATGTTCATGTTTTTAAGCTCAAATGTATATGATGTGTTTTATCCATGCATACCCTTACTGGGCATTTGAGCTCACCCTTTATATGTTTTATTTTCCCCAGGATATAAAGAATGGTTTTAGGTAGGAAAACAAAAGGGGAAGATCGATATGAGAGATGTTGAAGATCTTTCAATAGGATAAGATGTTTATATTCCGAGTTTCTAAAGACACTAAACTATTATGGTCCTTGTGTGTCTGTTTTTTATGTATTAAGTATTCCGCAAAATTAATGTAATGTCCATGTACGTCAAGATTCGGGTCCCTACACACCATCACGGTGCCACCCTCACGGTGCCACCCTCACGGTGCCACCTTCATGGTGCCACCCTCACAGTGACACTGTCATGGTGTTACCCTCATGGTGCCACCATTTTGGTTTGGTCCGTGACTGGTGCTACCTTTTTGGTGGAACCGTTTGATGGAACCATGTTTTGGGAAAGTATTGGACCAGGGGGGTCTGGGCCATTACATGGAGGCTTAGATTTGATAACTAGTTCAATGGATTAATTCTCACAAATGGGAGGCACTACCCATTTTGGATAATAAAATGAAGTAAAATTTTAATCCTCATCAGCTTCATCTCTCAAAATGTTATTGTTGAATTTTTTTGACTTGAGACTCATAACCAATATATTTTATGTTTCTTATAATAATCTGATAATTATTCATCAAATGGATGACTAATGCTTAGAGTATTTAAATAAAGTTAGGTTCAGGTCCACAAGAGATGGAGGATGTGTGTCAAACAACAAAATGCAATGTTAAAATATCAAGAGATGATCTAATGAGGATGAACTTTTCCTATCACATTCACCATTGAATGAATTTGAAGTATAATAATTTCCATAATGGTGAATTTAACCACATCCTACTCACTTATTGATTGATTTTTTGGTAAAATCTATTTACATTTTTTATAATAATTCTTAATTTGTTGTTAGCAGATTTTTGTAGTAAAAAAAATTTCACCGTAAAATAATTATCCATATAATTAAATTATTGTTTCATATTTATGTTTAATTTAGTTATTTTCATTATTAATAGAATAATTATTTTTTCCTTTTACATGTGGATTATTATTTTCTAGCCTGCAACTGAGATAATGACTATACGTAAATGCATTAAGAATCTATACGTCCATTAGAAATAGGTGAATTCCAAATCTTTATTTAATTAATTTTCTCATAATTTTATCTTCTATTTGTAAGTTAGTTTCAATATAATTTTTATCTAATACTTATTTAGTTTTTCATTTCACATATCTTTGTGAAGTCATATTCTTTATTCAATAGTCTACAACAACCCACAAAATATATAAAATGATTCTTTATGCCAATGTTTCCATGATTTCTATTTTCATTTCATTTTTTATCAAACAACCAACACTACATATTGATTCTATATTATCAGACCAAGAACATTTCTCATTGTTTAAAGCCTCCGCTTTTCTGAAATTTAAGAATGAGAATGGTTTTTTGGTTAACAACATCGATTCAATATGTAGTATTGGTTTTTTCACATATAAAGGCAACGGATTTGTTGTAACATTGGAATTTTGATTGTTTTAAGACATTAGGACGTGTATGAATCATCCACACCTCAATCTGACACACGGTGTGACCAGTATGACTCTAGGTGCTTCATTTGTTTTAAAATTGATAATAATTTTAATAAAAAGTACAACTAAAATACTCAAATCCAAGAAAACATTTTTGTATTGTTTTGTTAATTTAGGGAAACAATCCATAAGTCATTTTAGACATGTATTAAATAGTAGTACATCAATTCAATTCATGGTGTGACTGGTGTGATTCAATGTGCTCATTATTAGTTTAAAATCGATAGTTTAGTTAAAAAAATTCACTCAGGAAAAAAATAAAACAAACTATGATTTTCATGATAATTTAGTAAATTGATTCATATGTTATTAAGAACATTTTGGAATCAGTCTCACATAAAATTTATACACGATGTGATCAGTATTGGTCGATGTCCATGTTTCTAGTTTAAAGTTATATTTTTGTAAATAAAGAGATGTATTCAAAAACTAGGAAAATGTATTCAGATTATTTTGATACTTTAAGAAAATGATCCATATGTCATTTCAAACATGTAAAAATAAACTATTCCATAATCTGATGCACAGTGTGACTGGTATGACTGCAAGTGTGTCATTTTTATTTAAAAATGGTATCAATTTTAATAAAAAGTAAAAATGACCTACTAAAAACCTTGAAAACATGTATATATTGTTTTTATAATTTTTTTAAAAGATACATAAGTCCTTTTAATGTACATTAATTATATTTGTAAGGGCCTGGACCTCTCCGGTCTATTACATTGTGAAAATGTTGTGGTGGAGGTGTTCTGGGAGGTCAAGGTGACTTATCCCCAACACATTACCAAATTTCCAGTTCTGTGAACCGTGTTTCCATTTTTATGAATAGTATCGGTAGGGGAATAATGTTTCACAGATCATTATCACAGATCGGTAGCACAGATCGGTAGCACAGATCGGTAGCACAGATCGGTAGCACAGATTGGTAGAACAGATCGGTAGCGTAGATCGGTAGGACAGATCGGTAGCACAGATTGGTAGCACAGATCGGTAGCAAAGATCTGTAGCACTAATCGGTATCAGAGATCAGTAGCACAGATCAGTATCACTTCTTAGTAGCACATATTGGTAGCACAGATCGGTAGCACATATCGGTATCACAGATCGATTTCACATATTGGTAGGTGTACAGTAACAGTAAGTGAACAGTGTTTCCAGATTCCTTCAGTTTTTCCCCTTTTGACGTTTTATTTGACGTAAAATACATTTAAAGCCTTATTTCAAGGACTCTTAAGGGAGATTAAAAATCCATAAATCCTATATTAATTATTTCTTATGCTTGGATTATTTTACTTGGTCAAACCACGTGGTTTAATGCGATTCGCTTTTAATAGAGAATTAAGCGCATCTTAAAGCGTTGCCCCATTAAATATTAAAAAAGGAACCAGATTCTTCCTCCATTGTTCTTCCTCTTTCTTATCGGTTATGAGATTCTAGAACATTTAAATCCTTCCCATAGGATTTTCCCAATCAAACTTTACTCCTAGGATTAGTTCTGCTCTGTTTTGATGCAACCAAGTTGTGTCAATCATTCTTCGATATAAGGAATGTTGTATCATCCTTATTTTGGGGTTCATCTTCTCCTATTTCACTTTCCTTATTATATCATGTAATCTCCATGATTCTAATGGGTTTTTCTTGGGGTTTGGTTGGTTTTTTCGTACCGTGGCATCCTTAGGTGGATGCAGTTTTCGTGAGGGGAGGATCGTGACCCGTTGTGTGAATAAATAACATCAAGAACTCTTTGAGTTAGGGGATTTGTGGATTCTATTATTTTTAATGTTAAATCGTAGAGTTAGTATGATTTATCCTTTGGATCACAATGAAATTGACCTAATTAAATACTTGAATCAGATTAAAAGATTTTGTTTGATCGCATGTTGTTTCTTTGTACTGTGATAATGGTTTTCATCATGTTTTGCTAGATAGAGTGATATCTATGCTTGATTTGGTTAGTTTTTCATTCTTGATGGAAATTGATAAAGAATGTAAACCCAGAATTAATTGATAATTAGTTGGTTAATGATAAAGAGGCATGTAAATGAATCTGGTTGTTGTCATTGTTGTAGTTATTCTATTTTGATGTTAATAAAATAGGCATTGTAAGAATGTTAAATCTTTTGTGATAGCTTACTAATTAGGTTTTCTGGAATTGGAACCTACAACTTGAATTTGTTAATTCAAGAGGGATTAATGAACTAGTTGGTTGGTAAAAGATAATTCTGCGTAGGGTTCTTAGTTACCCTCATGTTCGTAAGGCCGAGTGCCTTGTGCTTTAGAGACATGAGTACTCATTATGTATGAAGGTTGGATGCCTTGTTTCAGGGCCAAGATCCAATTTGATGTGATGTTTGATTTCCTGCTGCTTGCAATGTGATGTGACCCTAGAGGGGTGTTGTGATGTGTAGAGGCAGGGAGGCCTTGTGGTTGTGGCAGCGGATGACGCCTAGTGTGGTGAGATGCCTCGATTTATGCATGTGGGTTTCGGGGAGGACACAAGTGATGATGGAATGAGATGCATGTGTTTATTAGATTCATGGTGACTTTGATTGAATGTTTATCTGCTTTACTTTTACCCACTTCTCAAGGTAGCTGGTCTTGCTTACCCTCCTTCTGAAAGAGGTGAAGACGCGTGGGGTATGTGACGTGCTTTCCGTGTTTAGTTTCTCTTGGGAGGATGGGTCTATGCTCTTACCATAGGCAGTAAAGACTCGATGGTCAGTACATCTACACACCGTGTTGAGCCCCCTTATGTTTAGTAGCATAGATTTCTTTTCTAGAATGACTGGGAATATGGGAAAGTAATTTTGAAATGAATATCTGAATAAATGGTGTTAACCCATGGGGATGGGGCTGCTAGAACATAATGATGAGGTTGTAAATTTTTTGGGAACATCTGACTTTGGGTGTGATGCTAATGGAATTTAATGTGGAATTGTTCATGGTTAATTAATGCTTAAATAATTAATTAACATATAGTGGAATTGATAAAAAGGGAATGAAGTAATCTAATAAATCTCTTTCAATGGTTGTGTGTTTATAGGATACCTAGTCTTAGAAGTACCGGCTTGGATTTTGAGAGGTGTTAGCTTTAGTTTTTTCTAAGACTAGGTAATTCCCATAGTGTGGTTGTGAGATATAATATATCATGTACTTTTTGTGTTTCTATATGCTACTCCACCCTGTCAGTAAGGTAAACTGACACCCCGGGGATTCTGAGCCCTGTGGGGGTGTTTTCCCCAACATTCCGGTGGGAGGATAAATGGATGACTACCCCCTATGGCCCCACTCTCTTCTCTTGGTAGATACAAGTGCCTTTAGAACAGTGGTTAGTTTTCCCCACATATGTGTGTAGAGGGTTGTAATGGATTGTGGTTATTTCACACACATATATTCTGGATATAGTATCCTATAGACTACTATAGGTGTAACATGTATAGGCTTTGATGGATTGAGGATCCTTACTCAGCGTAAGGGCTGTGATGGCTTGAGGTATAATAACCGATGTATGATACACGTTATGAAAGTTGTGGTGGCTACTGAAAAGTGCATGGTTACTTTTCGTCGTGATGATGGTGTGGTTATTAGCCCAGGTGTCTGCGGGCAAGCCTTTGTGGTGCACGTGGTGCAGATTGTGGATCTTAGACCATGTTTATATGGGCTAGCCATTGGAGAGAGATGCAAAGGACGTATGTCGTTGAGGAAAAGTGTCAAACCAGTGGGGAAGTAGTAGCGAGGAACCCTTGATATTCTTTCCTATATGCTATATTCATGTATGCGTTACTTGGTGAGAGTATCCATGGCGAGGTTGGGAACATAGTATACCTGTTAGGTGACGAGTTAGTTTCACTTGTTGACCACTAGGATTTAGCATGATTTATTTACATTTTCACCAGAGGTTTCAGGGGGATCCTACCGAGTATACTGTTATACTTACCCTACGTATATATAAACTGTTTTCCAGGTCACTTGCAGCAGGTTGGAGATCAAGCTGGTTACTACTAGCTTGTGGTTGTAAGATCTGTTCGGGCTTGTGGTCACTATTGTTTTCCTTTCTTTTCGGTACTTGTAGTTTTTCCCTTTTAGATGTAGTACTTTTACATGGAATTTCATATATGTTCTTTTGTTTCATTTATATTTCGGTTTTGAGTTAGAGTTGGTTGGTGTCTATCTTATCTCTCTCTTCCGCATGTGTTATTTTAAGAGGGTAATGCCTTGCATTTGTATATTTACGATACCCTCGGTTCTAGTCGCCAACCTGAGGCCAACTGGAGGCAGGACTCGGGGTTCATTATCTCCCTTCTCACATTGCTTGCTGAGGAGGGGTACACATTGTGGGGTGGGGGTCGTGACAGAGTGGTATAAGAGGTCTGGTTGAGGGATAGGATGGAGTTTGGAGTTAGGCACATGTGAGGTTGCATGGGTTGGTAGGGAAACTGTGTCATTCATGTTTAGAAAGTGAGGTAAACACTGGAGACCGGCTGAGATATAGGCGTTTAGGGCCCCCTATGATCAGTTTCATGGACCTTTATGTTTATAATCGCTACTAAACAAGGTGATATTGGTTACAGGGTAGAGACCTAGGAAAGGATAATGCATCATTCTTCTTGTACCTGTGTTTGAATGGGTGGACCTTGGGATAGGATAACCAAAAATGAATTAAAGAAAACAATAAATTAATTAATCTTGAGGCTTCCATATTCCAGGCTTAGGAGCTCTAAAGGTTTTTTCTTTTGTAGGAATGGCTCCCAGTTGATGTCCTCGTCAGGCTCGCATATAAGATTTCCTGCAGGCTGTGCCAGCAGATCGCCGCTGGGTAAAGGTTGACGATGATGACACTTGGAGGAAGACACTCCGAGAGTTTCGGTCCCAGTGTCTGTAGAAGTACGAGGGCTCCGTTTCAGATACAGTCACAGATTACTGGTTATAGGAGGTCGAGATCGGCTTCAGTTCGATTCATGCTCAAAAGGAGCATTGGGTGTCCTTGTTTATGACGATACTACGTGGAGTAGCATGGTAGTGGTGGATCTTGTTCCTCGGGGATCGTGAGGATTCAGCGATCTCATGGGAGGAGTTTTGAGACAAGTTTAAAGTTGAGTTCCTTTCCTCTACCGTGAAGGCGTCTAATCGTCGGGATATTCTTACCCTTCAACAGGGGAGCTCCGGTGTTAGGGAGTTTGGAATCCATTTCAGGAACCTTTTACGATATACTTCAGACCTGTTACCAGATGAGGAGGCTAAGGTGAGGCATTTCAAGGAGGATTTGCATCCAGAGATCCAGCGCCAGGTCACCCCATTGATGTTGAAGACATACCTTGAGGTGCTGAAGCGGGAAGAGGTTGTTAAGAGGGATTTGGCTAGGACCGGATCATCACAAGAGGGGAATCATCATGATTCCTCACGAAGCCGAGCTATGGTCTGGGGTCCCTGGTTTTTTGGGCAGAAGAGTTTCCATTCATCTAGGGGTAGGTCCTAGCCCTTCCCATCTCATTTCTCTGGAGGCAGCAACTCTCAGGCCTATGCCAAGGGATCAAGCGCTTGTTTTTCTTCTGGTGGTCGTGGTCATCAGTAGTGAGAGTTCCCGTCTTTTTAGATCAGTCATCATGCATCGGGCGCTCCACTCTAGGTTCCTCCTGTCACGACCCGACCACGAGCCCGTGCCATGACTACCCCAAGCCCGCATTCCATAGGCCAGTGGCTGGCGACTAGCACCAAGGTGCAAATCCCGGTAAATAGGGAAGGCATTGCCTTTGTAAAGTAAACAAACACCACAGAGTAAACAAGAAGAAGAAGCAAACACTAAGTAAAAGCTGGAACAAAAGTAAGTGCGGAAAAGTAAGTGGGCCAGTATACAAACCCAAACTGAAAGTAAAGTGCAACTGGAAAGGGAAGAAGCAATAGAAAAGTAAAGCCGCAACGCCAAGCTGTCCACTGGAAGTCCCACCTGAAGGGTGGGTACAGATAGCTCCACTGCTCCTCGGGTCCCGCCGTCCGCTCCGAGTATGTCCCGCCCAGTGGTCCACCTCTAGGTACCGTCCTGCTCTGCAAGCCTCAACCACGATCAAAGCTGTCCGTCGTCTGCAACCAACACAACGTAGTGCCGGCATAGCCCGTGCCGGGGTGAGTATAAGATACTCAGTAGGGACCCCAAGACCCCAGAAGGTCTCCCAAAATCCACAAAGTATAAACCACAAAGGAAAGATACAATAACGAAGTAACAACTGAAACAGCTTAGGTATATGCCCATACATATACCTAAGTCATCAATTCTAATACGCTCCAACCTCCGAGCCCAAGTACAACCCAGTCGAAATAGGAAAGCATACGTATTCCACACAGGAAATAAAAACGTAATCCAGATAGGATAGCACAACACATCCACACAGGAAAGCAAACAGGATTCAGCTCATACAGGTATACTTCTTAGAAAGATGATAGAGATGATCACTGATCCATCTGAGTCATCGGACACCCAAAGGATCGATAGGTACTAACCCCCGCAATGACCTACACAGGATCGAACCAACACATGATCTATAGGCGCTGGATCACACAAAACCGCTGAGGGATGACCCACAGAGGATCAGACCCACACATGATCGATAGTAATAATCCACATAGGATCGCTGAGTGCTATAGTCATCGTCATCGAATCCACTGAGGATCTTTGCACAGTCGTCGTCGTCACAGTAGCAGTCGCAGCCAGCTCTAGTGTTCCCGCACACAGCAAGCTCGCTCGGGAGGGTCCGCTCCATGAGCCGAGAGGCTGATACATCAAATAACACATAGTCCAGAGTTGATGTGTCCAAAAGTTCTGTATCGTCAAAAAGAACTCAACGTCGCAGACGGCGCGCCAATCGGACGCCCGGTCTGAGAGTTATTGGCTCTTTCGTCCCAGGGGCCTGGTTGGTTTTTAAGGAAAAACCTACACGACCGTACTCCACCTGCGTCCAAACCTTGAGAGGAGTAATCCAAAAGATCCATCTCACATAGAGAAAAACAACAAAGTCGACGGCACATCATTCGGACGTTCGGAGCTTAAGATATGAGCATTTCCGCTCCGAGGGCCCGGTTGGTTTTGTGTACGAACCAACCCGGCCAAACTCAAAGTATTCCAAAACCTTGAGTTCGATATACCAAAACGACCGTATCGATTCAAGGATCACATCTCAATTGACGGTGCGTCTATTGGAGGTCCGTAGCCCAAGTTATGGGAAAAAGACCGAAGATTGTCCGAAAACGGGGGTTTTGGGACCGGCCCAACCCGACCCGAACCGGGTCAACCCGCCCCAAGACCGGGTCGGCCCGGCCCGGCACAGCCCACCCCGGCGTGACCCGGCCTGGAAAACCGGACAGGCGGCTAGCCCGGCTGGGCACAGCGCGCCCCGCGTGCTGGCCAGCTTGGCCAGTGGCCGAGCCGTTTCAGCAAGGGTGGGTCGCCTGCCCCCCTGGTGAAACCGAGGCCCCCTAATTAAGGGGGCTGTTTTGCATAGCCAGCTGGGGGAATTAATTACCCTGGATCCCCTTTTTCCGGTCGGCCTGCACCGGCCGGCCGGTTCTGCCGACAAGGACCGGCGACGGTCGATCCTTTCCTCCATCGCCGACACCGGCAGCCCAGAACCGGCCGCCGGTCACCCTGCTCCGCCGTGGCCTGGAACTCACCACGGCTTGATTCATCCGGCGTGGTGCGACGACACCGCGCCCCCTCTGCCATATCCCCGCTCTGGTCACGGTGTCTTCGGTTTTCTTCGACGCGATGCGACGACGTCACGTCCTTGATCAACTTCAAGGCGCGGCGCGACGACATTGCGTATTACTTGCCGTGCGATTCCCACGTTGTGCAATGACACCATGCCATTCTGTTCCATCCACAAGGAATCAAACAAGGATAAAGGAGGAGGGTCGACCGTGTTTGTGCGGTCCGCCCCCTCTCATTAATTGTTATCATTTAGTCGTTTATCCACAAAGAATGACAAACTAGAATTCATGAACGAAAAATAATTAAATAAAAATAAACCCCTACCTCGAGCGTGGCTTGAACGAGGTTTTTCATCGCGGAGAAATTCATCGCGGAAGAATGTCACAGAAAGAGAAGTTGTGGAAGAAGACATCGGCGGTGTCGAGGGAAGAGACATCGCGGAAGAAGACGTCGCATTGTGGGTCGGTGTCGCGGAAGACGGTCTCCGAGGGCTTGGCGCTCCACGTCGGAGATCGTTCGTTCTTCGCGTTCTTCATCAAAGAAGAAGATGTTCTTCCCAAAACCTCTCAACGAAAAAACTCTAACAACCAAAATAAAATAAGCTCCTTTCTTATTTTATTAACACAACAAGACCTTTTGAAAATTCAAGGGTTTGAATTTCAAAACTCACATCAAACTTATTACATTAATGTCATAAGTTATAACTTAAGTTAACAAAATTTAATGGGAGTTGAGAGGGGTTAGAAGATATGAAGGGGTGGGGTTCGTGTGGGACCCACCACCCTCATAACCTCCCAAGGGAGGTTGGGTGGTTTCCCAACTTCCATCCAAAGGATTAAGCACTAAGAGTAAAAATAAAAGTTTTAGAATAATTATAAAATAAACTTCCACAATTTTTATCATCAACTCTCGTGAAAACGCAACTCCGGAACAGGTGTTCCTAAGAAATTACCGGCGCTGTGGTTCCATCGGTGCCCTCGGAATTCAATTCTGAGCAAAGGTTCAAAAGTTAAAAATTCATACTTGTTCGTTCACTGAACGTACCCGAGCTAATCTTCGGTTCAAAATTCCGGGCACACCGGGCCTCAGAATCAGGTTCCGTCTGAAACTGCGTTCTTGTAAAATCCCAAAGAAAATTAAGAAATAATTTCCCTTGAATTTTATGGGTCTTTACATTATTCCCACCTCAGGGGTTTACATCCCCATAAAGATACATCGAAAACTAGGGAAACAAATGAGGGTATTGAGCACGCATCTGAGCCTCCCGCTCCCAAGTGCTCTCCTGGAGGTTCCCGTGCTTCCATCTGATGCGCACTAAAGGAATCGACCGTCTGCGTAGGACCCGCTCCTGTCGATCCTCAATCTCCACTGGGACCTCCGAAAAACTCTACCCATCATCAACGTCAAGCTCCCCATGGTCAATGATATGCGTCAGGTCATGCACGTATCTCCTCAGCTGAGATACGTGGAAGACGTCATGCACCCGGTGCAACTAAGGTGGTAGAGCCAGGTGAAAAGCCACCTCGCCTATCCTGCCGAGGACCTGGAATGGTCCGATGAAGCATGGAGACAACTTGCCACCTCGGACAAATCTCTGTAATCCACATCGAGGTGAGACACGCAAAAAGACATGGTCACCATCCTCGAACTCTAGTGGCCTCTGCTTCCTGTCAGCATATGACTTCTGCCGGCTCTGAGCTCTCCTCATCCGCTCCTGAATGACCTGGACCATCTCTGTCGTGGCCTGGACCATCTCTGGTCCCACAAGTGCTGACTCCCCAGGGTCTGCCCAGCACAAAGAAGATCTACAAGGTCGGCCGTACAACACCTCGTATGGTGCCATCCCGATGGTGGAGTGGTAGATGTTGTTGTACGCGAACTCTACCAAGGGTAGGTGGTCCTCCCATCTGCGACCAAAGTCGAGGACACATGCGCAGAGCATGTCCTAGAGAGTCTGAATAGTCCTCTCCGTCTGACCATCTGTCTGAGGGTGAAAGGCTGTACTCAGACGTAGCTGCGTCCTGAACGCCTCCTGTAACCCTTTCCAAAGCCGGGAAGTAAAGCAAGCATCTCAATCAGAGATGATATATGATGGCACACCGTGAAGCCGAACAATATCCTGAACGTAAAGTCTTCCCAAGCTCTCCACTGAGCCCTGCTCTTTGATGGGTAAGAAGTGAGCCGACTTGGTGAGTCGGTCGACAATCACCCAAATGGAGTTGTGACCTCTGGAAGTGTGTGGAAGTCTAGTCACAAAGTCCATAGATATCCCGTCCCACTTCCAATCAGGGACCTCCAAGGGATATACCGAGCCTTCTGGTACCTGATGCTCTACCTTCACCTGATGGCAGCTGAGGCATCGTGAAATGAACTCTTCCACAACCTTCTTCATGCCCGGCCACTAGTGCTGTCGTCTGAGATCCTGGTACATATTCGCCACTCCAGGATGTACTGATAAAGGAGAAGTTTGAAACTATCTCAGCACCTCCTCCTGTAAAGAAACTGGTACCAAGGTACGTCCTTGGAAAATGACATCGTGCTCTGCTCCAAAGGAGAAACTATCAGGTGCCTGTCCTGAGGATATCTGTGCACGTCGCGTCTCACAGTCAACGTCCCCACGATTTGCCTCTCTGACCCGCTGCAGTAGTGGAGGAGTGACTGTGAGATACTGGAGGAAGGCTGCTCCATCACTATCCTCAAAGGATATCTACAAAGAGGCTAGATGCTCTGTCACCTCCTCAAGTAGCTGAATTCCCATCCTCTTACTGAGAGCATCGGCTACCATGTTCCCCTTCCCAGGAGTATAGACTATCTCAAAGTTATAGTCCTGGAGGAACTCGAGCCATCTCCGCTATCTCAGATTCATATCCTTCTGAGAGAATATGTATCTGAGACTCTGATGGTCAGAAAAGACTATAAAGCACTCATCCATCAGATAGTGTCGCCATGTCTTCAAAGCGAAGACCACTGCTAGTAACTCCATGTCATGTGTAGCATAGTTCTTCTCATGCGGCCTCAACTGACGTGATCCATAAGCGATCACTACCCGCTCCTGAATCAGGACACATCCGAGTCCGGTCCCTGATGCATCGCAGTAGACTACGTACCCTACTCCCTCCTTAGGCACCCTTAAGATAGGTGCGCTTGTCAATCTCTGTCTCAGCTCCTGGAAGCTCTGCTAACATCTGTCTGACCACACTAAGGGTTTTCACTTCTTAGTCAAAGCTGAGAGTGGTTTCGCAACTCTGGAGAAGTCTGGCAAAAATCCTTGATAGTATCCAGCTATACCCAAGAATCTCCGCACCTCCATCAAGCTCCTGGGTGGCTCCCAAGCTAGCACTGCCTCGATCTTCGCAGGATCTATTGCAACTCCTGCCTCAGAGATGACGTGTCCCAAGAAGTGGACCTCGCGTATCCAGAACTGACACTTCAAGAGCTTACCATAAAGCTGGTGCTCTCGGAGTGTGTCTAGTACAACCCGTAAGTGGTAGGCGTGCTCCTCCTCAGTCATCGAGTAAATCAAAATGTCTTCGATGAAGAACACGACAAATCAATCAAGGTAAGGCTGAAAGATGCTGTTCATGAGGGCCATGAACACTGCTGGAGCATTGGTTACACCAAATGGAATAACCAATAACTCATAGTGGCCATACCGACATCTGAAGACCGTCTTCTGCATGTCCTTGTCTCGAACTCTGAGCTGATGATAGCCTGACCTGAGGTCTATCTTCAAGAACCACCGTGCTCCCTTGAGCTGATCGTAGAGGTAATCAATCCTCGGTAGTGGATACTTGTTCCTCACTGTCACCTGGTTCATGTGACGATTGTCAACAAAAATTCACAATCTCCCATCCGCCTTCTTGGTGAACAAAATCCGGGAAGCCTAGGGTGAAACACTGGGTCGGATGAACCCCTTGCCCTGCAAGTCCTCCAACTGTACCCGCAGCTCTCGAAGCTTGGCGGGGGCCATCCGAAATGATGGAGTCGATATCGGGGCTGTCCCGGGGAACAAGTCAATATAAAATTCTACCTCTCTGCAAGGAGGTAGCCCTAAAACGTCGTCGGGAAAAACGTCCGCATACTGATCCACCACTGCAGGAAAACTAGGACTCTACACGTCAACTGCTCGTAGAATGAGGCTAGCCAACGGATGAGTGATGGGTTGTACTCTCCTCTATGGAAGTCCATCCTATACTGTAAAAGTTCCCTTCTCGCCGGTGAAGGTGAACCTGCTCCCGTCGGTGCATACACATCACACCTTGCGCCTAATACAGTCAATCTGTGCATGGACCGTAGACAACAAATCCATGCCCAAGATGACATCGTGAGGCCTCGACGCTGCTTCTAGAAGATCCCAGCCGAATATTCAGCCTCCTAGAGTAAGCTCACACTGCCGGCACCAGTGCGTAATCGTCGAGTCTGCTTCCGTAGGAGTCTCTAGCCATAAGTATTGACCCAACGGCTCTGTTGGAATCTCCGAGCTCCGAACAAGGGCAGCGGCTATGAAAGAGGGATTCGATCCTATGACTATAAGTACTACAGAAAGGGTGGAATATACACAGATGGTACCTCGAATCATCTCGGGCGCGCCGTGGTCGTACGCCTCTGCTGCCTGGAGCTGTGCATGTCTCTGCCCGCCAGCTCCCTGTGGTCGAGGTAGACCTCCTGGTGGTGGTGGTGGTAGAGCCTCAAAGCGTCGCCCACCACCTGCTGCACGGCCAGCTCCTCTACCTCATCTGCCTGCTCCCTGCGGACCACCACGGCCGACCCTCTACCTCTGCCTATGTGGTCCCTAAACTGTCTACTGCTCCTCGACACGGCGGGTCGGGAAGTCATGAGCCATGTGGCCCTGCCCGCCACATGAGTAGCACTGTCTGCCTCTCGAAAGACTGGCTCTGTGCTGTGTGCCTCGCACTGCTGAGCCAGTGTCCTGAGGTGGTCTGCTCGAGGTTCTGGTCTACCTAGACCCATGTGTCATTCGTCGACTACCTACTGCATAAGACTCTGCTACGTGCCGCCCTGTGGTGGGTCTCGCAACTGGAGAAGTCTCAGCAAGAAAACTCTCGATCAAAAGGGCTCTCTCCAGTACTCCTGTCTGAGTCGAAATGGTGAGGGAGATCAGTGATGCCCTGATCTCATGTCTCGATCCCTGCTCAAATGTCCGGGCCCGGAAGAATGGGTCCCGTACCATGTCTGTCGAGTAGCGCGATAGATCAGTAAATCTCACCGAGTACTGGGCGACCGTCATGCTGCCCTATCGCAGCTGAAGAAGCTCATGGATTCGCACCACACGGAGGGTGGCTAGGACGAACTCCGAGCGGAGGAGGATCTCAAAGGCTGTCCAGAGAAGAGATACCTAATCGTGCACCTGGAGCATCAAGATCCACCATGTGCCTGCTGCTGCTTGCAGTAGGCTCGCTGTGAGGATCACCATGAGGTCTGCTGGTGTACTCGCTAACCTAAAAACTCTCACAACTGCCTCCAGCCAGTCCTCGGCTGCCTAGGGGTCCGTCTCCCCGCGGAACCTGGGTGGTCGCTGGTGATGGAACTCATGCAGTGCATTGAGGCGATGTGCATCGTCAGCGGCTGGTTCTGGAAGTATTGGTGGCTCGGTGGGTAGAGCTATCGTCGGTGCCACTGCTGAAAAAGGGCCCAGCAACGAGGCCTCGTCTCTTGGTGGGCTGTCGTCACGCTCGACTCTCGGAACCCTAGCTGGCTTCCGTTGTGGGGACATCCTGAAAAGGAAACTGGTGTTCCATAGTCAGAACAGTATACCTAGTGAGATGATACAAAGTAATCACAAAAAAAACATGAAACACACATGCAGTCAATTTGTTCGTGCATTATGTCGGAAATCAGAAGTCAAGGTCCTGGTGTACGGATACGTCGGCTGCCGCACCAACACTGGATTCCCTGGACTGATAACCACACCCAATACGCTAAACACTATTGCTTCAAATCGAAAAGATCAGAGTCCCATGTTCTGTGGTAGAACTGATCTCCTCTGATTCCAATTTGTCATGACCTGACCTCGGGCCCGTGTCGTGACTACCCCAAGCCCGCCTTCCATAGGCCAGGGGATGGAGACTAGCACGAAGGCGTAAATCCCGGTAAATAGGGAAGGCATTGCCTTTGTAAAGTAAACAAACACCACAGAGTAAACAAGCAGAATAAGCAAACACTAAGTAAAAGCTAGTACAACAGTAAGTGCGGAAAAGTTAGTGGGCCAGTATACAAACCCAAATTAAAAGTAAAGTACAACTGGAAAGGGAAGAAGCAACAGAAAATTAAAGCAGAAATGCTGAGCTATCCACTGGAAATCCCACCTAAAGGGCGGGCACAGATAGCTCCACTGCTCCTTGGGTCTTTCCGTCCGCTCCGAGTAAGTCCCGCATAGTGGTCCACCTCCAGGTATCGTCCTGCTCTGCAAGCCTCAACCACGATCAATGCTGTTCGTCGACTGCAACCAACACAATATAGTGTGGGCATAGCCCATGTAGGGGTGAGTATAAGCTACTCAGTAGGGACCCTGAGACCCCCGAAAGTCTCCCAAAATCCACAAAGGGTAAACCACAAAGGAAAGATACAATCACGAAGTAACAACCGACACTGCTTAGGTATATGCCCATACATATACCTAAGTCATCAATTCCAATACTCTCCAACCTCCGAGCCCATGTACAAACCAGTCCACACAGGAAAGCATACGTATTCCACACAGGAAAGCAAAACGTAATCCACACAGGATAGCACAACACATCCACACAGGAAAGAAAACAGGATTCAGCTCACATAGGTATACTTCTTCGAAAGACGATAGAGATGATCACTGATCCATCTAAGTCGTCGGACCCACAAAGGATCGATAGGTACTAACCCCCGCAATGACCCACACAGGATCAGACCCACACAAGATCTGTAGGAGCTGGCTCACACAGAACCACTGAGCGCTGACCCACAGAGGATCGGACCCAAACAGTATCGGTAGCACTGATCCACATAGGATCGCTGAGTGCTGTAGTCGTCGTCGTCGAATCCACTGAGGATCTCTGCATAGTCGTCGTCATCACAGTAGTAGTCGCAGCCAGCTCTAGGGTTCTCACACACAACAAGATCTCTTGGGAGGGTCCTCTCCACGAGCCGAGAGGCTGATACATCAACTGACACATAGTCCAGAGTTGATGTATCCAAAATTTCCATATCTTCAAAAGGAACTCAATGCCGCCGACGGCGCGTCAATCAGACGCCTGGTCTGAGAGTTATTGGCTTTTTCGTCCTAGGGGCCTGGTTTGTTTTTAAGGAAAAACCAACCCGACTGTACTCCACCTACGTCCAAACCTCTTGGGGAGTAAGCCAAAAGATCCATCTCACTTAGTGAAAAACAACAAAGTCGAAGGCATGTCATTCAGACGTCCGGAGCATAAGATATGAGCGTTTCCGCTCCGAGGGCCCGATTGGTTTCGTGTACAAACCAACCCGGCCAAACTCAAAGTATTCTGAAACCTTGAGTGTGATATAACAAAACGACCGTCTCGATTCAACGATCGCATCTCAACAGACAGTGCATCGATCGGATGTCTCTAGCCCATGTTATGGGCAAAAGACCGAAGACGGTCCGAAAACGGGGGTTTCGGGCCCGGACCGACCCAGCCCGAAACCCCCCGGTCGCCCCGAACCGGGTCGACCCACCCCAGGACCGGTTTGGCCCGGCCGAGCATGGCCCGACCCAGCACGGACCGGCTCGGCTGGGCACAACGCGCCCAGCGCGCTGGCCAGCGCGGCCGGTGGCCGAGCCGTTTCGGCAGGGGGGGGGGGGTGCCTGCCCCCTGGTGAAACCACATCCCCCCAATTAAGGGGGCCGTTTTGCATAGTCGGCCGGAGGAATTAATTCCCCCGGATCCCCTTTGTCCATCCGGCCCGCACCGGCCGGCTGGTTCTGCCGACAAGCACCGACGACGGCCGGTCCTTTCCTCTATCGCCGACACCGGTGGCCCGAAACCGGCCGCCAGTCACCATGCTCCGCCGCGGCCTAGAACCGGTCGTGACTTGATTTGTCCAGCGCTGTGTGACGGTACCGCACCCCCTCCACCGTGTCCCCGATCCGGCCGCGGTGTCTTTGATTTTCTTCAACGCGGTGCGACGACATCGTGTCCATGATCAACTTCATGGCACGGCGCGACGGCATCGCGTATTACTTGTCATGCGATTCCCGCGTGGTGCGATGACACCACGCCATTCTGTTCCATCCACAAGGAATCAAACAAGGATAAAGGAGGAGGGTCGGCCATGTTTGTGCGGTCCGGCCCCCTCTCGTTAATTGTTATCATTTAGTCATTTATCCACGAAGAATGACAAACTTGAATTCATGAACGGAAAATAATTAAATAAAAATAAACCCCTACCTTGAGCATGGCTTGAACGAGGTTTTTCTTTGCGGAGAAATTCGTCTCTGAAAAATGTGGCGGAAAGATACGTCGTGGAAGAAGACACAGGCAGCATCGCGGAAGAAGACGTCACATCGTGGGTCGGTGTCGCCGAAGACGGTCTCCAAGGGCTTGGCGCTCCACATTGGAGATCGTTCGTTCTTCACGTTCTTCATCAAAGAAGAATACGTTCTTCCCAAAACCTCTCAACGACAAAACTCTAACAACCAAAATAAAATAAGCTCCTTTCTTATTTTATTAACACAACAATCCCTTTTGAAAATTCAAGGGTTTGAATTTAAAAACTCACATTAAACTTATTACATTAATGTCATAAGTTATAACTACAGTTAACAAAATATAATGGGAGTTGAGAGCGGTTAGAGGATATGAAGGGGTGGGGTTCGTGTGGGCCCCACCACCCTCATAACCTCCCAAGTGAGGTTGGGTGGTTACCCAACTTCCATCCAAAGGATTAAACACTTAGAGTAAAAATAAAGATTGTTGAATAATTATAAAATAAACTTCCACAATTTTTATCATCAACTCTCGTGAAAACACAATTCCGGAATAGGTGTTCCCAAGGAATTACCGGCGCTACGGTTCCATTGGTGCCATTGGAATTCGATTCCGAGCACCGGTTCAAAAGTTATAAATTCACGCTCGTTCGTTCACTGAACGTACACGAGCTAAACTTTGGTTAGAAATTACGGGAACACCGGGCCTCGGAATCAGGTGCCGTCTGAAGCTACGTTCCTATAAAATCCCAAAAAAAATTAAGAAAAAAATTCCCTTGAATTTTACCGGTCTTTACACCTCCATTGAGGCTATTCCAGCAGAGGAAGTATCAGCAAGTTGCACCAGATTTAGATCACTAGAGGGTAGATGGGACACGCAGAGGACAACCCCATGATCCTCCCTGTCCTCAGAGAGCAGAGCGCAGCCATGGTGGTGGTTGTCATTAAAGTTAGAGAGGTCATGGAGCAGGTCGTGGTCACCTTTATGCTTTATCGTTGCTAGCTTCAGGTGAGCCAGACATCGTCTGAGGTACCCTTTGCTTGTTTTCTACCTTGGAGTATTCCTTGTTTGATTCAGGAGTGACACACTCCTTCATATCACCTACCATTGTACATGCCTTGAGACATGAGGTAGAGAGGCTTTTAGTTCCCTTGGCATTGACTATGCTAGTTGGAGGTCAAGCTAGCTTGTTTGAAGTATGTAGAGACTGCGTGATAGTGTTGGGGAAACATCGCTCTTGGGGAGATTTCCTATGTTTACGAATACAACCATATGATGTCATCCTCAGCATGGATTGGTTGTATTCGGTGCAGGCTATCATGGATTTCTTTAGGATGAAGGTCATCTTATTCGATACAGATGGAGAGAAATTGGTTTTTTTGGTGAGAGAGATCCTCATATGGGTCATAGACGAGTTCCATCCTTATCATCCATGGTGGCTGAGTTGATTCTGAGTTCTTCAAAGGTTCAGTAGTTGGAGTTTCCTAGGGTCATGGAGGAGTACCCTGATGTCTTCCCAGAAGAGGTAATAACATTACCCCCTTGACGAGAGATTGAGTTTGGATCGAGTTACAGCCAAGAGAATCTATTATCTCAATGTCTCCGTATAGGATGGCCCATTCTGAGTTACAAGAGATACGTATACAACTTGATGGTTTGTTCTAGTGCAGTTTTGTTCGGCCAAGTGTGTAACCATGGGGTGCACCAGTCTTGTTCATGAAGAAGGCCGACGGCAGTTTGTGGTTGTGTGTCGATTATCATCGCTTAAACATAGTGACAATAATAAACCACTATCCTCTTCCATGTATTGATGAATTATTCGATCAACTGAAGGGTACAAGTTGGTTCTCAAAGATTGACATGTGGTCAATATATCATCAGATGTGGGTAAAGGATGAGGACATTTCGAAGAATGCTTTATGCTATCATCAGGGGCATTATGAGTTCATTGTAATGTCATTCGGTTTAACGAATTCTCCAGCTGTTTTCTAGGGTTTTATGAACGCTATGTTCCACGAGTTCCTGGACAAAATTGTGGTGGTTTTCATCAACGACATCCCTGTGTAATCCACATTTGAATAGGATCATGTAGAGCATCTAAAAGCCATTTTTGGAGATGTTCTCCAACATTAGTTGTTTGGGAAGTTGTCGAAGTGTGTGTTTTGGGCTCAAGAAGTTCATTTCTTGGGGCATGTTATGTCCCAACAAGGAGTAGATGTGTATCCATTGAAGATATAAGTAGTTGTGTCTTGGGAAACTCAAAAAATATTGTCAGAGGTGAGAAGTTTCATTGGTCTCAAAAGATATTGCAAGAGGTTCCTAGCCAATTTCTCATGGGTTGCAACTCCTCTACCATATCTGACAATGAAATATCAGGACTTCGAATGGACTGATCAGTGCTAGGCAGCCTTCGAGTATCTAAAGGAGAAGATAGTAAGTGCTCCCGTTCTTTTTCTTCCAGCTGAGGGAGTCCAATTTGAGGTTTTATGCGATGCTTCACATCTGGGGCTAGGCTGTGTTCTCATGCAGCAGAGGCCAGTTGTTTTATATGGGTCTCAGAAGTTGCATCCCCATGAATGAAACTATGCCACCCATGATATTGAATTGGTATCCATGGTGTTTGATCAAAATTTATGGAGACATTACCTCATTTGTGAGCACTTTTTGGTTTTCACTGATCATAAGAGATTGAGGTATGTTTTCTCCCAACGTGACTTAAACATGCCATAGTGTCGGTGGATGGAGTTCTTGCAGGAATAAGACTTTGAAATATCATATACACCTTGAAAAGGGAATGATGTAGCAGATGCGCTGAGTCAAAAGCAATGTTGTGATGTTGTACGTGAACCTGGAGATTCATGGAGAGTAATGGAAGAACCATCATCATTACATCTTGGTATGGAAGAGGTTGGAGGTAGAGGTTTTCTTTTCCAGATGACTGTAGAGTCATCCCTGATGCAGAAGGTGGAACAGTCCCAGTTGAGTGATACAGAGGTGAAGGTTTGTAGAGACAGAGTTTTTTGTGGTGAGGCCCATGATGGTTGGTTGGAGGATGAACAACACCGAGTGTTGTATCATAGAAGGATTTTTTTCCCTTTGCAATGCACAAGATGGTTCTTAGAGAGTTCCATACTTAACCCTTAGCAGTACATCATGGTGTGAAAAATATGTATCGATCCTTGAGGAGTTAGTTTTGGTGGCCTGGGCTAAAGAATTAGGTTGTGGAGTTTGTGTCTCGATGTTTAGTCTTCTAGAAGATAAAAGCCGAACACTATGTTCCTGGTGGTCTTCTCCACCAATTAGAGATTCCTCACTGGAAGTGGGAGGACATCTCAATGCACTTTGTTAAAGGTTTAACTCATGCTCCGGGAGGACATGATGCTATACATGTGGTAGTGGATCTTTTAACAAAATTGTCCCACTTCATTGCGATCAAGGAGTCGAGCTCAGTGGATGTTTTGTCAAGGTAGTATCTAGAGGAGGTGGTGAGACTTCATAGAGTCCCTAGGATGATCATTTCTAATCAAGATCCTCTTTTTACCTCTAGGGTGTGGAGGGGTATCCAACATTTTTCAGTTCTCAACTATGCCTTAGAACTACTTTTCATCCTCAAACGGATGGTCAGACAGAGCGAGCCATCCCAAATCTTGAAGACATGTTGCGCTATTGTGTTCTTGACTTTGGAGGTTCATGGATGAGGAACTTACTCATGGTGGAGTTATCTTACAATAATATTTTTCACTCCACCATCAGTATGGTTCCATTTGAAGCCTTGTACGGTCGTCCTTGCTGTTCTCCATTGTGAGGGACTAGAGTCGAAGAGTCAGCAATTCCCGGACAGGAACTAGTGCAGAATACAACAGAGATGGTTCAAATGATTTGTGAGAGGATGAAGACAACGCAAGATCGTCAGAAATAATATTTTTATCAAAGGAAGAGACCCTTGGAGTTTAATGTTGGAGATCATGTGTTTCTAAAGGTGACTCCTCATTGTGGGAAGCGAAGGTTTGGACGTGGAAGTAAGCTTTCTCCCCGGTTTATCAGGCCTTTTGAGGTGTTAGATCTGGTTGGAGCTGTGGAAAATCGAGTAGCAATTCCACCACAGATGAGTCAGATACGTGATGGTTTCCATGTATCACAGCTCTGTCATTATCTTCATGATGAATCTCACGTTATAGATTGGGTAGAGGTTGATATTGATGATGATGCAACCTTCGAGGAGTGACATGTGGAGATCCAAGACCGCAAGGAGAAGGTGTTGCGTGGGCGTTCTATCCCCTTAGTTCATGTCTTGTGGCAACACGGTGACATGGAGGAGAGTATTTGGGAACATGAGTCACAGATACATGCTAAGTACCCAGATTTGTTTAATGTTTAAATCATTTCATGTTATGATGTTCCCTTCATGGTTAGACCTTTCATGCTTTTTTATAAAAAACTTATGTTCCTTTTTTGGCCTACAGCCTTTTGAGAGGTATCTCGATGGATGGTTGTTCGGACCCCTCTTTTCCTTAAGTTGGTTTTAAATTCTCAAGGACGAGAATGTTTTGAGAGGTATCTGATGTAATGGCTCATACCTCTCCGGTCCATTAATTTTATAAAATGTGGTGTTGGAGGAGTTCCGGGAGGTCAAGGTGACTTATCCCCAACACTTTTCCAAATTTATAGTTCTGTGAACAGTGTTTCCAGTTTTATAAACAGTATCGGTAGGTGTACGGTGTTCCACATATCGGTATCACAGATTGGTAGCATAGATCGGTAGCACATATTGGCAACACAGATCGCTAGAACATATTGTTAGCACAGATCTGTAGCACAGATTGGTAGCATAGATCGGTAGCACAGATCGGAAGCACCGATCAGTCGCACTGATCGGTAGCACAGATCTGTAGCACAAGTCGGTAGCACAGATCAGTAGCACAGATCGGTTTCACAGATCGATAGGTGTACAGTAACGGTTAGTGAACAGTGTTTTCAGATTCCTTCAGTTTTCCTCTTTTGATGTTTCCTTTGACGTAAAATACATTTGAATCATTATTTTAAGGACTCTTAAGGCCGATTAAAAGGACATAAAACCTATATTAATCATTCATAAGGCTTGGAATTTTTTACTTGGTCAAACCATGTGGGTTAATGTGATCCGCTTTGAATGGAGAATTAAGCGCATCTTAAACTGTCTCCCCATTAAATCATCAAAAATGAACAAGATTCATCCTCCCTTGTTCTTCCTCTTTGTTATCAGCTATGAGATGCTAGAACCATTCAATCCTTCCTGTAGGAGTTTCACAATCAAACCTTACTCCTAGGATTGGTTCTGCTCTATTTTTATGCAACCAAGATGTGTCGATCATTCTTTGATATAAGGTATATTGTATCATCATTATTTTGGGGTTCATATTCTTATATTTCCCTTTACTTATTATATCATGTAATATCCATGTTTCTAATGGTTTTTTCTTGGGGTTTGGTTGGTTCTATCATACCGTGGCATCCTTGGGTGGATGCAGTTGTCGCGACGGGAGGTTCATGACCCGTTTTGTGGATAAAGAACGTCAAGAACTCTTTGAGGTAGGGGATTCATGGCTTCTCTAATTGTTTATGTGAAATCATAGAGTTATCATGATTTAGCCTTTGGATCACAATGAAATTTAACTAATTAAACACTTGAACCAGATTAAAAGAATTGGTTTGATCGCATGTTGTTCCTTTGTACCATGATAATGGTTTGCCTCATGTTTTGATAGATAGAGTGATATATATGATTTCTTTGGTTAGTTATTAGTTCTTTATGGAAATTTATAATGAATGTAAAGCCATAATTAATTGATAATTAATTGGATAAAGATAAAGAGGCATGTCAATGAATCTGGTTGTTGTCGTTGTTTTAGTTATTCTAATTGTATGTTAATAAAATAGGCATTGTAAGCATGTTAAATCTTATGTGATAGATTACTGATTAGGTTTCCCGGAATTGGAACCTACAACATGAATCTGTTAATTAAAGAGGGATTAAATAATTGGTTGGTTGATAAAAGATAACATCGGGTAGGGTTCCTAGTTACCCACTTGTTCGTAAGGCCGAGTGCCTTGTGCTTTAGATCCATGAGTGATCATTATGTATAATGGATGGATTCCTTTTTAAAGGGCCAAGAGACCATTTGATGTGATGTTTTATTTCCTGGTACATGTGTTGTGATGTGTCCCTAGAGGGGTGTTGTGATGTGTGGAGGAAGGTAGGCCTTGTGTTTGTGGCAACAGGTGATGCCAAGAGTGGCGAGATGCATCGGTTTATGCATGTGGGTGTCAAGGAGGACACGAGTGATGATGGAATGGGACAGATGTGTTTGTTGGATGCTTGGTGACTTTGATTGAATTTTTATCTGCTTTACTTTTCCCCACTTCTCAAGGCAGCAGATCTTACTTACCCTTCTTCCGAAATAGGTGAAGATGTGTGAGGTATGCCACGTGCTTTCCGTGTTTAGCTTCTCTAGGGAGGATGGGTATATGTTATTACCATAGGTGGAAAAGACTCGACGGGTATTACATCTACTCACCGTGTTGAGCCCCCTTGTGTTTAGTAGCATAGGTTGCTTTTCTAGAATGCCTGGGAATATGGGAAAGTAATTCTGAAATGAATATTTGAATAAATGGTGTTAACCCAGGGGGATGGGGTTGTTGGAACATAGTGATGAGGTTGTAATTTTTTAAGGAACAAATGACTTTGGGTGTGATGCTAATGAAATTTAATGTGGAATTCTTCATGGTTAATTAATGTTTAAATAATTAATTAACATACAGTGGAACTGATAAAAAGGGAATGAAGTAATCTAATAAATCTCTTTAAATGATTGTGTGCTTATAAGATACCTAGTCTTAGAAGTAGCAGCTTGAAGTTTGAGGACATTAGCTGTAGTTGTGTCTAAGACTAGGAAATTCCAATAGTGTGGTTGTGAGATATAATATATCTTGTACTTTTTTTTGTTTCTATATGATACTCCATCCTATTAGTAAGGGAAACTGACACCCTGGGGATTTTGAGCCTTAGGGGGTGTTTTCCCCAACATTCTGGTGGGAGGAAAAATGGATGACTACCCCCTTTGGCCCCACTCTCTTCTCTTGGTAGATACAAGTGCCTTTGGTATAACGGTTAGTTTTCCCCATATATGTGTGTAGAGGGATGTAATGTCTTGTGGTTATTTCACACACATATATTCTGGATATAGTATCCTATGGAATACTATATGTGTAACATGTATAGGCTGTGATGGATTGAGGATCCTTACTCAGCGTATGGGCTATGATGGCTTGAGGTATAATACCCGACATTTGATACACGTTATGTGAGCTGGGGTGGCTCTCAGAAACTACCTGGTTACTTTGGGTTGTATAGATGGTGTGGTGCTTAGCCCAGCTGTCTCCATGCAATACTTTTTAGTGCACAAGGTGTAGATTTTAGTGGTTTTCCCATGATTATATGAGCAAGCCTTTAGAGAGTGATGCACAAGATGTATGTTGTTGGGGAAAAGCAGAAAACCAGTGGGGAAGTAGTAGCGGGGTACCATTGATATTCATTAATATATGCTATATTCTTGTATGCGTTACACGGCGAGAGTATCCATGGTGAGTTTGGGAACATAGTATACCTATTTAGGTGATGAGTTAGTTTCACATGTTGTTCACTAGGCTTTATCATGCTTTCTTTACTTTTAAATGAGAGGCTTCGAGGGAGATCCTACTGAGTATATTGTTATGATCATCCTACATATATATAAACTGTTTTCAGGTCACTTGGAGAAGGTTGGAGATCAAGCTGGTTACTACTAGCTTGTGGTTGTAGGATCTGTTTGGGCTTGTGGTCGCTGCTGTTTTTCCTTTCTTTTGGGTACTTATAGTTTTCCCCTTTCAGTTGCAGTACTTTTTCATGGAATTTCATATATGTACTTGGATTTATTTTATATTTCAGTTCTGGGTTGGAGTTTGTTGGTGTCTATATTATCTCTCTCATCCACATGTGTTCTCTTAAGAGGGTAATGCCTCCCATTTGTATGTTTACTATACCCACGGTGCTAGTCGCCAACCCAGGGCCTACTGGAGGCAGGACTCGGGGGTCATTATCTCCCTTCTCACATTGCCAACCCAGGAGGGGTATACATTGTGGGGAGGGGGTCATGACAATATTAACCTCAATATGGCGCACAGTGTCCCTGGTATGACTCAATGGGTCTACTATGAGTTTAAAACAGACAATTTTGTTCAAAAGATGTCACTCATTAAAAAACTGAGCAAACACTATCAGATTTTGTTGATAATTTAGAAATTTATTCATAAGTAATTTTTGACATGTAGGAATTGGTCTCATCTCAAAATTACATATGATGTGATCTATATAATTTAGAGAGTGTGTTCCTAGATTAAAATGAAATTTTAGTAAAAAATATAAGTGATGTACTCAAAAACCAAGAAAACACATTCGAATTGTTTTGATGCATTATGGAAATGATCTATATGTCATTTCTGATGTGTAGAAATCTTCCAAACCTCAAACTGATACACGATGTGTCTATTATGGCTTAATGTGTCAGTTATGAATTTAAAATAAACATAATATTTCACAAAATGTCACTAAATAAAAACTGGCTAAACATGCTTGGATTGTTTTTATAATTTAGGACAGTGATTAATAAGTAATTTTTTATTTGTAGGAAGTGGTATGATATCAAACTGATACACTATATAAACCATATGAGTTAGAGTTTTTGTTTCCTATTTATAATTACATTTTAGTAAAAATGCCATGTGACGTACTCAAAATGGAGTAACACATTCAAATTATTTTTATATTTTAAGAAAATTATCCATACATCATTTGAGACGTGTAAGAATTAGTCTCACATATTCATATACATGGTGTGAACAATATGACTCCAAATACATTCATTCTATATTATAAGTATCATTTTTGTTAAAAACACGCTTCACATTTCCCAAACTAAGAATCCAAACCTAGATTTTTTTCTCTTCATTTAAATTTTCTATTAATTCTTTATTTTTCTGATTTCATGGTATTTTTGGTGTTGTGGTGTGTTGTTACATTACACTGCACTTGTGGGGTAGTGTGTTGTAGCAGCACACTATAGTATGTCACATTAGCAGTGCTTTTAAAAGCACTGATAAATGTTTCTTTTTCCAGTGCTTATATAAGTGTTGATAAGGGGAACCTTTATTAGTGATTCTATAAAAGATAATAAAGGACTCCTTTATTAGTGATTTTTTACTGCTGATGAAAGATTCAGGATTTTATTCTCGCTCCATTAGTCATCTCTTCTTTATCACTGATAATGGCCATTTTAGCGCTTTTAATGGAATTTTTCATAGTAATATTAGGTATTTTCAAGTACAAAAGTGTTATAAAACACTTTTAGGTATTTTTTCAACTCATCATTGTGGGGATAGTCAATATGTGTTAGGTATCGTGCTATAGTGAAGAGACATTACACTATGTATGCATTGTCACATTTCTAATATTATGATATTTTTATTTCATTACCTTCATATATAAGATTAAACCATGGATAAAAATATTGATAAGTATGTTTTTTAGAAATTTTTATGTGGTTTTAGAATAGAAATTCATCTACTGAGGATAACAATAAACTATAGAGAGGGAATGATAAATAATTTGGTTCCACTAGAACCATCGTAAAATTAGAAGTATGTTTAAATTATTTTGCAATAATTATGAACAATTGACAAGGTACGTTGGGAAAATAAACCTTCTTACATGAATCTCTCATTAGAGTTTTATTAGTAGAATCCATTAACATTTTGGGGTGAATTGTGACCAAAACATGAATAATTTTTTTTAAAAAGGATAAACATAATTTTTTTTCTTCCTCAAAACCCCCAAAGTGATGAAAGTAAATCTTGTGGCATATATTATAGAAGACTTGGAACTATACTAGTGGTGATTTACTATATAACATAAGTTAAAATAAAACAATTCATAAAAAGGGTTCAAGGTGTTTTCAGTAAAAATATTAATTTTCATGTTTTCTAGCTAGAAAAAATACAAATATATTCGAGCTAAAACAATGGAATATATCAGTTACTAAATATATTTCCAATTTTATCACTTATATTTCTTCAAACCAATCATTTCAAATTGTGAAACACTGAAGGCCAAGATATTTTTTGCCAGACTATTTCCTGATGTATGCTCCAAAGTACTTATGATCTATCTTATTTATTATACAAAAATGGTGAATAAGGAACTGGTTGGGAAGAGGGATTTGATATGAAATTATAGTGGAGAGGACACCCTTTTCAATCAATGTTCATATGGGAATGCCAGTGTTTGAAACAAACATAAGAGTGAGGGAAACAACAAAGTAAGAAAACCACTAAATAACAGTTATACTAGATTACTTTATTATCCACCACATCATATAAATGATCCTATATACTTTCAATGTGCCTCTCTTCAAAATAGGAATAAGTATTGTACTATAAATCCAAAGAAGTTCCAAAATTTTTAATAAAGGTATTCTTAATAATTATTGCAGTAGACCTCAAAATAAAACATGAATATATAGATTGATTCATCTGGAGACCTCATATCCTGAGATGGAACAATCTAATTATAATAGTTTTGTTTACAATAATATATTGAACTAGGATAACTCATGTAACACCTTGGTGGTTCCATATTCACCTCAACATGGGAGAAAGAAATATTCTACAGGGGATAGTTTATAGTTATATAGAGATGAGACAACTATTTTTACTGAATATCTAGGTTCCTCTATTGGGTTAGGGAGAATCCTTTGGAAAATAACTGTTGTATATGTTTTTTATATTATTTTATCATATTCCATTCATGCTTCTCATGTTTTTAATCAATCAGGATTTCATATTGATACGATTAAAAATTTTATCAGTATTAATACCCCTCTCAATATGTGGGAGTATAGAGTGTTAAGGGGGCTAGTATGTTTCACTACCATTGATGTGGTGTAGTTTCTGTCGGAGTTTATAGTCCTATAGATGGATATTTTTTATTTGATATTTGGAATAGATTATCCAGTACAACTTCGATCTAATATAGGAATTTATGCTCAAAAAGTGTCATATACATTCCTTTTGGGTACAATTTATGTATTAATGGTGGATTTAGATATTAATGAAAATAGATGAGTACCTTAAGTAATAGTAGATCGAATAATCTCTGTCCATTTGGAAGTACTAATCATGGGGGATACCAAGGAAACTAAGAATAAGACTCTTAATATTAAATTGTGATGGTACCCATATGTATTTTTAAATGATTTATTAGGGATACTACCTTAGTTAGAAATAAATTTTTATAATCGATCCATTCTAGGGAATAAGTCCAATTTTGATTTCACCATATATAATGGCTATAATGAAATAGTAACACTGCAATAATTTACAAATAGATTTATTATAGAATGCATGAAACACCGAGTCTCTACAAAAAACTAGTTATTTATAACCCAGTAATGAAAACATAATTTTTCCATCTTTGTGATTTGAATTTCGAAAATCTGACATAGACGGTTGCGATCAGAAAATTATTTGGGGTCCGGTAAGAAAAAAATATTTTTTTGGTGAATAGTAACATACCATTATAAATTGTAATACACCATAATAAATATTAACCTTTCCTATGATAGTATATAATTAATATTAATGTGGATGTATGATATAACTATGTTTTGGAATTTGTAAATAAATGTTTTAAAACAATTTTTTAGAATAAAATTTGATTTTAATTAAATATTAAATTAATCATATATTTGCTAATTATTTTTTAATAATTGACTTCATTTTTGGATTATACACGTTGAAAAATGGTAAGGGTGATTTTTTGGTATTTTTCTGAAATACTCAAATTTTTTATGAGTAGTGAAATACTGTAAAATATAGTATATAAAAATTATCAGTTAAATAAACTATTTATGACATCATAAGTGATGTCATACCACTTGTTTTGAACTCACATTAATTTATTACTATTCTTGGTCCTGATTCATTACTATTTCTGGTCTTGAGGAAAATTAACAAACTAATGATAAAAAATTATGAAAACCCACATTTCCTCCACTATACCCCCTAACTCCCTCATCAATTCACACCTATAAGCCTTGAAGATCCAAAAATTTCTACCCAAATACTCTTCCCTAGTTACTACCCAAGACCTAGAAGCTCTGTATTTCATCAAAAGACCAATATCTCTTCCCTTAAAGAGGTTCTAAAGGAATTTATTTCAAGAGGTAAAGCACCTTCCTTTTTCATTTAGTTTTATTTCAATTTATCTCCTTTTGTTATCCTCTCATCATTTTCTCTATCAAAATGACCATGATTGATCTAGTATAATCTACATACTTGAACCATATCATGTTAATGGAGGAAAAATCATCAATATCCTTACTCTCTCTCTATCTTTTATTTTATAAACGAAATCAACACTAATGAGTTTCTAATTTATATCCATTGTGGATGATGTAGTTTCATTATTCAACATATCCTTTATTACAGGTCATGAAACCATTTTTGTGGTCTAACCAAACTATAATATATGTATTATGACCTAATTAAAATACATAAACCATTATAAGTATATATTATTAAATCATATGTCCAAACTTGTTCCTAATAATCAAAATACAGCTAAAATAATCTATGTGAATGTCATAAATAAATAATCTAATGATTCATCCAATTTCCATGTAACCAAATGGTATAATTTACCACTAAAATTTATTTATGTTAATTAAAAAATTTAATTTCAATTATTGTTATTTACATCCATCCCACATGAACTCCAATACTTAAGAACAAGTGGACCAATTATGAAAATAATGAAAATGAACACTCTAGAATGACGAAATTCAATATAATAACATATCAAAAAGTGTATAAGTTAACTAAACATAATTATGATAATGTAAATACATATCTAATATTTTAGGAAATAATTTATTAATAATTCAAATTTCATATTCCAGGACCTTATGTTCAAGAGTGGAACACATTCATACTTAAGGTAAAGGTTTCTTCATCTCACTTCTATTTTTGTGATATATTCTGTAATCACTACTAAAAATTGTTTAAGGTGTATTTATAATTACCATTGATGTTTAATTTCATGAATATATTTATTTTCATGATATTAAATATATCATTTTGTGATCATTAATTTTGGGGCATACGATTCAATTGATAACAATGTTATAAGGGGTTTTCACCCGAACCTCTTTTTTCATTCGTGTTACTTTTATTGTGTAATTACCTTAATTAAATTATTATGTATTATTATTTTCTCATCATAAAATATGTATGAGTGTTCTATATATTTTTACCAAAATTATCCTTCATTTATTATGGGTAGGTACACGTTTTAAAAGGAACTTTCAAAATTATTTCTGAAATACAATCCCTATTCAAGGGAACTTCTCAAATTCTTACCTATTTTCAATTTCATTCTAGAATATATTTTAATCCACCATTATTTTTATATAGTCACTAATTTAATAATTAAAAATAATCTTGGTTCATATTTGGTTTTATTAAAAAAAAATTCCTTTTCACTTTAAAATTATCATTAATATTTTCCTTAAAATTATTTAAAATGTTTTATTTCTAATGTTCTTAAGAACTCCTTTTACATGATTTCACTTCAGTGGTACATCATTTATGACTCAAATATAAATTCTATGCCATTCCATTTTATTTTCCAGTATATTTATTTTTAAAATCTGATTTTATAGAAAATACAATTGATTTTCCAAAAGTTATCTTCTTTAAAAAGTAAAAAAAATATTTTTCTCGTCTCATGTTAACTTTTATGAAGTATGTTCCTTGTTCACAACTTATTACATGCATGTGGTATATGTAATCACATTTGTAATATCATATAAATATTATCCTTTTTCTCATAATATTATAAGGGATTATGATTTGAAGGTTTCAGGGTGGCATGAGACACTTTGGAATGTGTAAGGATTATTTACTTAGTATTTTTTTAATAGTCTCATTTAAAATATCTTCATATAAGACAAAATCACTTGTTGAATCATGTGATTCATTGAGATTTATCTCCAATTATATCATCTACCATATTTAATTTAATGGTTTATGATTAGTTTGATCATGGATGTGCTATCTTAAAACCATTCACCAATTTACACTGAATTGTTAGTTTTTATGCTTAATGTTTGGGGAAAGCTATTTACATTTAATATGTTAGCTTTAATATGAATATGTATATTATTTATGTTTATCTCCATTCATATTAAGAATGCATTGGACTTAGTATGTTTCGGGTGGTTCCCGCTATAGGACCTCATTGAATTGATAGGTCTCATGAGACAAATAGATGTGGAATTGGTTGAGGACATTCCCAATATGATATATGGTTTTGGCCGAGGCCTTAATCATTTTTAGACGTCTTAGCCGAGGCCTTCAAAAAAATTATATCGAATTTCTAGCATATGAACTTCCCTCATTATAAAGCTATTAATTAAATATTCATGGGGTTATTCGACTATTAGAATACCTATGATTATGTTTTATTGTCGTATTATTTACTTAGCTCATATTCATGCCATATTATGTTCAAGTTTATTTTTAAAAAGGCACGTTCTCTCAATTATTCACCATGCCAAATATTTATGTTTATGATATATTCTACTATATTTCTTACTCTTACTGTGTGTTTGATCTCACCCCTTTCATAAGTTTTATTTTTTCCCAGGATATGAAGAAGTATGTTATGAGTGAATTTATGGAATAATCTAGAAGTCTTGGATGTTTATAATGGAATAATTTAGTGTTATTTTTCATTTCAGGAATTAATGATGAATATATTTATGTATCTTGTTTCCAAAATCATCAAAACTAAGTGTTCCTTCATGATTCATACTCATTGTTTATATTCCAATTTAATAAAATAAGGAACTTGCTCTAGGAAACTGGGGTTGGGTCCTTACGGTTGGCATCATAGGAAGTTTAGTAAAGAAAATGGAAACTATATTTAAAATGTATAGTGGGGAACAATTCCCTAAGGTAGTATTTGTTGAAAAACAAATAAGAACCTCCTGGAATATTGGTAAAGAATAGATTATATAGATCGTTCTAGCAAATAAATCCATGTCTTGATACAAAAAGGTAGAGGTTGCTCTGGAATATGTTTACCTAGGAGTGAAAACTCTGACAAGGAGTTTCAGGCTTGACCTAGGGTATATTGGTACAAAACAACGGGCCTTACTGCACTATTGGTTTGGATATCCCCAGATGTTATAGTTAGGATAATTCAAACTTTATTTACACACCATTATGAAGGATTTGTTCCCCCAAAGTTACCAAAGTATATGGTTCTAGTATTGAAAATTTATAAATTTATGCTATGGGATATATCATGTTTAGAGTCATAGATAGTTTATAATGTAACCAGCTAATATATATTATAGAATTGATTATAAATGGCACCATGAAAAATAAATGATTACTTCACCAATGTATTTGATGAGAAGAGTAATAAGAATCATTTATTTGATGTTATTAAGACATCATTTACAAAGGAATATTATCTCATAGGTATCCTCATCATATGAGTAAATAGTTTCATGTGTTGAAAATGTATGTAAAGACTACTATATGCCCTATGGATTTGAATGGAAGAAAAAGAAGAAGAGAATGTCATGAAAAACATGGATAAATGGAAGAAGAGAAAGATGTATTTTCCCACATATGATAATTGTGGAAGGAAACACCTTGGTATTTGATTGAGAGGAAAATGATTTTTCTTCAATTATGGTTAAAAGGCCACCATGCTCATAATTGCTAGACTAGGAAAGAATTTTCCTATATTCAATGATTCAACTGCATGGAGAAAGGATGTTTTGTGAATCAATGTCCCAAGAATTAAATTAATATATCCCAAATGATGATTTTGGATTATGATTAAGTTGTGATTATAAAGCCGTTGAAGTATAATGACTGATACTCCTAGTCATGAATCATGTCATTTGAATATTTTGTCAGTAATTTAATGTTTGTAATAATTATGAGATATATAAGGATTGTTCTGTTGTACAATTTCATTAAGGATTTGAGGTCATATTTTGAATGGTAAAGGAGAAAATGTATTCAATAGATAGTTAAACATTTTAGAAAACAAATTATTGAGGAAAAGACAACCCTTAATATATATCTCATGTTGAGATAATGCTAATGAAATTATTGATTCAGATAAGTAATGTCTACCTTGGAACTAATTATTGACTTTTTGAGAAGTGGTCCATTCTATCATATATGGAGTTTATAGAACTTTTTAATTTAAGTAATATATCTAATAACATGTATCATACTTATAAAATATAAAGGAATGCATGTTTCCAATATTTTTTTTATGGTAATTCAAGTTATTGCCATATTTCAAGAGGATAAATGATGATGTTATTTACATGTTTGGAATGTGAATTTTTTAGATGCTTCTTTATTAATAAGGGTTAATGATTATTTTATCTAGGAAATTTAGAGGCCTTCATTATAATGTGTTCAATCATTATATTATGGGATTTTTAACCATTTACGAAATGGTTTTAGTTTATCATTATATGGGTTTTAGAGTTTAATGTCGCTACATGATGGTTTGGTTATTCTTCCATGGCCATTTTTTCAAAATAAATGCGTTGTTTTGTAGTAAACGATGCTTTTCACATTCTTCTTATTAATTGAATATTTTAACTATATTCTTGATGTGGTTTTCCTATAAGGTAATTTTTATGTATCAACTATTAACTTTCAAAGATTTATTTCAAATTTTGAGGACCAATTTTTTGTAAGGAGGGGATAATGTAACACTACAAAAATTTAAAATGGATTTATTATAGAATGCATGAAATTATGATTCTCGACAAAACACCACATTGTTATAACCTCTTCATGAAAACTTATTTTTTCCAGCTCTATGATTTAAATTTTGGAAATCTAAAATACATGGTTATGATTAGTATATTATTTGGGGCCTGATAAAAAAACATAATTTTTGTTGAATAACAACCTACCCTTATGAATAGTAACATACTCTTATGAATATTGATATACCCTAATTAATAGTAATATTACCTATGATAGTATATAAATAATAGTCACTGTATGTACAGTATACCAATGTTTTGCAATAATTAAATAAATGTTTTAAAACTATTTTCATAGAATAAATTAAGATTTAATTGAATATTAAATTAATTATATTTATAAAATTATTCTTGAAAAATGGACTTCATTTTTGGATTCTATGTGTCAAAAAATGGTTGGGGTAAAGTTTTTGTGTTTTTCTGAAATACATGAATTTTTGATAAATAATGAAATACTGTAAAATACCGTATATACAAATTATCAGTTAAATAAACTATTTATGACATCATAATTGATTTAAGGCACATGGTTCAAACTACCATGAATTTTTTTTCTATTATTGGTCATGGAATAATCACTCTTTTTGTTCATGAATGAAATAAATAAACTAATGATTAACAAATTATGAAAACCCTCCTCTCCTCCAATATAACCCCACTCACTCCATATTATATTCACTTCTCTAAAACATGAATCTACTAAAATTTATTCCCAAATACACTTAACTAGTCACTCCCCAAGACCATTATCTTATTGGCCTTTTTTAAAGACCAAAATCTCTTTCCTTAAGAAGGTTCTCTAGGAGGTTATTTCAAGAGGTAAAGCACCTTTCTTTTTCATTTAGTTTTTTTTTCATTTAAATTTTTATGTTATCCTATTCTCAAATCCTCTGTCCAACTGACCATGATATATCCATTATAATTTTTATAATATAATTTTATCACTTTAATATAATTACCATCATCAATATCCTTACTCTCTCTCTTCTATTTTATAAACGAAATCAAACTCTCTGAGGTTCCAATTTTTAATCGTCGTGGATGATGAAGTTTTGTTCTTCAAATTCTCCATCATTACTGGTCATGATACCATTTTTATGGTTGAAACACACTATAATATATGCATTATAACCTAGTTAATATTCAGGAATCAGTATACATACATATTATTAAATCATATGACCAAACTAGTTCTTAATAATAAACATTCCGCAAAAATAATCTATGTGAATGTCATGAATATTTCATCTAATATTTCATCCTTTTTCCATGTAAAAATTGTTATAAATGACTATTAACACATCTATATGTTCATAAATAATATTTAATTTCAATTTTGAATATTTACATCCATTCCACATGAACTCCATTACTTAAAAACAAGTGACCGAATTATGAAAATAAATAAAATTAACACCCTAGAATGACAAAATTAAATATAATAACATATCAATAAGATAATAAGTTAACTAAAAAGAATTATGATAAACTTAATAAATATATAATATTTTCTAAAATAATTTATTAATAAGTCTAATTTCATATTAAAGGACCTTAAATTCAAGATCGGAACACATTCAGGCCTTAGGTAAAGGTTTCTTCATCTCACTTCCATTTTTTTGAGATATTCAATAATAACTACTAGTACTTGTGTATGGTGTATATATAATTCCCATTAATGATTCATATCATGAATCTATTTATTTTCATGATATTAAATTTATCATTTGACAATCATTAATTTTGGGGAATACAATTCAATTGATTACAAAGTTGTAAGGGTTTTTCTCTCGAACCTCCATTTTCATTTGAGTTACTTTTATTGTCTAACTATCTTAATGAAATTATTATGTATTATTATTTACTACTCATAAATAATATTTTAGTGTTCTCTATATTATTACCAATAATAATACATCTTTATTTTATGGGTAGTTACTTGTTTTAAAAGGAACTTTTAAAATTATTTCCAAAATGCAAGCCTGATTCAAGGGAATTTCTCAAAATCCTAAAAGTTTTCAAGTGCATTCCAGAATCTATTTTAAGAAATAATTATTTTTATAAAATATCTTATTTTATTATAAACAATTATCTTGGTTCATTTCTGGTTTTATGAAAACAAACATGACTTTATAATTATAAATTATTTTTAATATTTTTCTTAAAATGCTCTAAAATGTTTTATTTCTAAAGATTCAAAAGACCTCTTTTTACATGATTTCAAATCAGTGGTACATCTGTTATGACTAAAATTTAAATTCAATGCCATTAACTTCTATTTTATAGGATATACATGTTTACAATTTTATTCCATGTAAAATAAAAATGATTTCCCAAAATAGGACTTCTTTCAAAAGTAAAAAAATATTTTTCTCATCTCACATTAACTTTTATAAGGTATATTCCATGTGCACCACTTATTCCATTAATTTGGTGTATGTACTGACCTTTGGTGTATCATATCATGAGTTTAATTTTTCTTCATTATATTCTAAGGGGTTATTATTTTAAAGTTTCAACGTGGTATGGGACATATTGTAATGTTTAAGGGTTATTTCCTTAGTAATGTTTTAATGGTCTCATTTGAAATATCTTCATCTATGACAACATCCCTTATTGAATCTTGTAATTAATTGAAATTAATATCCTATGATATTATTTTACATATTTAATTGAATGTTTTATGATTAGTTTTACTGTGGATGTGCTATCTTAAATCCATTCACCAATTTAATCCGAATGGTTAGTGATTATGCTTAATGTTTAGGGAATGATATTTACATTTCATGTGTTAGTTTCAATATGAATGAGTATATTTTTTATGATTATCCCCATTCATATGAGGAATTCATTGAAATTATAAACTGTCAGATGGGGCCCGCTATAGCCCCTAGATTCCCCGATAGGTCTCATGATACACATTGACGTGGAATTGATCGAGGCCATTTCCAATTTGATATATGGTTTTGGCCGATGTCGTAATCATTTTTTGACGTCTTGGCTGAGGCCTTGAAAAAATGTTTCAAAATTTCCGGAATATGCAATTATATCATTATGAATCTAGTTATTTATAGTTCACATGGTTATTTGACTATTAGAATACCCATTATTATGTTTTATTATGGAATTATTTACTCAGGTCATATTCCTATCATATTATGTTCAAGTTTATTTTTAAAAACGCATGGGTTCTCAATTATTCACCATGCTTAATATTTATTTTTATAATATATTTCATTGTATTGTTCACTCTTACTGAGCGTTTGATCTCACCCCTTTCTTATGTTTCTTTTTTTTTTCTAGTATATGAAGACGAATGTTATCTATGAGTTTCTGGAATAATCTAGGAGGATTGGATGTTTATAATATAATAATTTAGTGTTTTTTTTATTTCATGACATAATTTTGAACTTATTTATATATCTTGTTCCCAAAATCTACTAAACTACTTTGTCCTTTGTGATGAAAATTCCTTGTTTATATTCCAATGTAAAAAAATAAGGCACTGGCTCTGGGAAACTGGGGCTAGGTCCTTACAGAAACATAAGCAATTAATGTTCAATCTTGAATAATTTGAAATAAACGGATTCATCAAACCATTATGATCTCCCTAGGGTAGTCTAGTTTTATTTTTAAATATGTAATATTGGTCACTTTAATTAAGTGTTGATTATTGTAGACTAAACCAAGTTATTTTCAAGAGTTGATATATGCCTCATCATATTGACAGTCTATTAGATCAATTAAATTGGATAAGTGGTTCTATAATATTGATCTATAATCAGGATACCATAAACTCAGATTAAAGAGGATATTCATTATAAAATATTTCTATCTTGATACCATAATTTCAAATATTTGGTCATACGAATTGGTTTGAAGAATGCACCTATGGTTATCATGGATATAATAAACTATGTCTTCTACAAATACCCCAACTCATTTGTTGTGGAATATTTTGAAGGTATTTGGTTTATTATAGGAATTTTGATGACCATGAAGATCAGTTATAGATTCTATTGAGCACATTTTATGATCATTGAATTTATGATGAATTTTTTAATTGTGACATATAAACTCAAGAAATATGAATCCTCAGGAACATCACTTAAAAAGTAGTAATCTCAATTGATCTTATGAATTTTAAAGAAGTAATTTCATTGTATCTTTATAGGAAATTCTTTTAGATTTGATGTTTTCTAGGATTTATAGGCTATTTTTATCACTTCATTCAGGGTTTTTTCAAGTATGTATTCTCAAATGACTATATTGACAGTGAATGTATTTCCATTCAAATGGGATCATAAATTTCAAAAATCCTTTAAGTATCATAAATATCACCTCACTTTGACACACATCATTGTATTTATAGAACTTTTTCTGGGTTATGTTGTTTATTATGATTCATTTAGAGAGGGTGTGGGATATGTTCTCATGCAGGGAGACTACATGGTGGATTGTGGATTAAGGTAGTTTAGAACACATTAAAATAATTACATAATTCATGAATTAGAATTAGCAGGAGTGGTCCATGCCTTGAAAACAAGGGGCCACTACTAATTTTGTGAATATTTTACAGTCTTAAACTAATTATATGATATTGAATCATATCATTTTTCTATGAGACTTAAACATGGGAAAATGAAAATAGATATAGTATCTCTATATTTTTTACATAGAGATGACGTATACACCCAAGAAATAGAATTATTTATAAGGTGATTTTAGTGGGAATTATTATAGTGAATTGGTTATAGAGGCTCCTGATCAATGATATTTGAGGAGTTTTATTTATGATATTCTTCACAACTATACCAAAAAAAATATGAATGGAATTTTATTCTTGATAAAACTTTTTCCTAATTTAATCATTTTTTTAAAAAAGGATCAGTGATCAGATCATGACTCCATCGACATTAGGTCAATCCTAAATGTTGGAGACCATGGAAGTTTATACTAAGGATCAGTAATAGATATTTAATTTTCCAAATTCAATTTTGATTCTTTGTTCTTTCCATGAAAATTTATCTTGACACATCACCATCAACATGTTCTATTCACCCAAGCATTCAAAAAATATATAAAGAAATAAATGCTAATTTATGGTGGATATGTATAAAAATTAATATTTAAAATTATGTTTGTAAATGCCTAAATTTTTAGAATGTATAGGATAAGAATCAACAAATAGCTAGTATATTGAAATATATTCCTATAGTTGTTCCTAAATGGGAGAGAATTTATATGGACTATTTCATTGGTCTACCAAAGACACTTTGAGAACATTATGATATTTAGATGATTTTTTATCAACATAAAAAGTTGGTACACTTTATCGAAAAAATTTGTTCAATATGGTATAATATTTGGAAAATTTATATATTTGATAAGTGGAAATCTACATAGAGTGATGGTTTCGATCATCTCTGGTATTTTTTGGCACCACTTGGAATAGAATATCAAAACACAACATACCATGATCCCAACACATCATCCCCAGGGTAACGTCTCAACTTTTCTCTAAGGTATGGAACATCATTATTAAATTTAAATGCATTTTTTGGCACAAATAATTATTCCTAATAGTGTCAATGAGGTTTTGGATGTGTTCAGGGACCATTCAGGTCTCTAAGCCCCAAAATGAGAAGAGGCATACTAGCCAACACAGTTTGTAGAAATTGTACATCCTAGCCCCCATGGTTTCCCAAGACCATGAGTATTTAAATTGTGAAGACCTTGGACTTACATGGTTAGTCTAGAATTTTGTTTCCTAAGGTGCATGATTGTGCATCTCTATAGACCCTTGTGACCAAGTGATTTCATAGTGTTTTTTCACGATTAGATAAATTGTGAACATAATCTTAAGGGGTTCCCCTTTGATGAATATCATGGCACACAGTTTGTGCATGGTTTATAAAAAAGTGTAAAAAAACCATGTTCCATTGTATTTATATTGAATTTATGTTTTCCCACTATTAAATGATTTAACATAAATATTCTTCTCCCCCTCTTTTTCTCTAGATGTTGTGAACTCCCCTCCCTCACTGTTGATCTCTCCTCCCTCTCAACCTAAGGATAAGGCCACCCCTACATTCAGCATATATTTCTCTTTCCATTAGAGAAATCTAGGATCTATATATGATATCTTGAATCCCCTCCCATCTATTTCATGTTTTTCTTCCCATCATTTGTGTTATCTCGGTACATGGTCAATTTCCCCACATTCACGTAATATGATGATTTCTTCAATTCCTTCTAATCCAACTCAAATTTACATTCTAGGCTAGATGATGAAATTTTGACAAGGATAAAGTAGGTGGTTTGGGTTCTTTTACCTCATTTATTTACATTATATAATGTCTTCCATTGTGTTGCGATTCAGACCATTCTAGTGATACCTTAAATTTGTTAATTAAATAAAAATACATTCATTACCTAACATATTGTGGCCCTATATAGTGGAGAATCATCCCTGTTGGTTTATCATATAGATTTTATAGTATCCAATAGGTATGATCAACCATTCTCCCTTAATTCCCTTGAATTAGATAGTTTAAACAACCTTTGAGGGATGTTTCTTTTTCTGGTAAAGTAAGTTGGTTTGAATTGGGTGATGAGCCGTGTGTTCATCCCCTATTCCCCATTCTATTAATAAAGTGGTTGAATTAAATTAATTGGAAAAGTGAAAAATTCATTACACCCCTTTCCATGAATGGTACATTAAATGAGAATACCCTGACCAATATTCCTACTAAGATATAAAGGCTTGAAATAATTAAATGATCCCTCTTACTAGATATGTTATATGTGTACTCATCTTGTTTAATTCATTTACCTTAGATTCAAAGGTGAAACAAGGGGTTACAACATAATTACACCTTGGTAGGAATTGTATTCCCTCCCGTAAGAAGTTTTAATTATTTGTTAAAAATGTCGAGAGATACACTATCTATGCTAGTGATAGGCTCTCCATGCATTATCTTTTAATTTCTTATAGATGAGTGACACTGGTTCTCTAAGGGATACCCCTTTCTCAATGGCATGATGGTTGCACCATTCCATGAGGGATACTCTATACCCTAAGAGTGATCACATGTATGGACATATAATTTAGTTCTAGAAATTTTCATACCATGTATAGAGTGATTCTTGGGAATTCTACATGGGTCACCATGGATGGACTTCCTAGGAATTGGAAATATGTCTATCCCCTTGAGAGATACATTAAATTTGTCTATAAATTTCCATGGAATGTCTTAGGGTGATTCTTTAAACTATAAAAATTGGTTTCTAGTTTAAATAAAACTTAAATGAATATTTACTATAAAAAAGAGATCCTATGGTTTTTAAAAAGTAGGAATGTGTCCTCTAATCCCAATCACAATCTTGGGGACATTCCACCTTCTCGAATATTTTACTTTACAATTTTCATTTGCAAGATCCTTTGGTTGAGGCCCATCATCCAATGGTGAAGTAGGTAAATTTGTAGGCTATATATGTGGAAGCCATTCCAATGTAATTATTTAGTTATTTATATTTTTTTATTTATTAGTTATTGAACACTATCATATTATAATACACAGATGGAGAGAGATAAACACCCTTGGTTGTGGCCTATTGGGATTTTATCTCACACCCTACTTAGGCTGCCTTTAGTACCCAAGTAGAATATATGATTATAGGTATAGATAATGGGATGTGAAAAAACTTTTTATGTTTGATATCCATATTTAAGATGGATTTGGGGGAAAGAGGAATGAGATTATATTCGAGTTTCTATTGGTAGTATTTTTTGGCTTTTATGATCTTTATCATGTTGTATATTTCTATATCTCATGAACCTTCACTATTCTTTTTTTATAATAATCATTCACCATTGGTATATGATTATTATTCATCTTCTTCTTATAGGTAACTAATTTTGAATTCTTTACAATTATTGTTTCACTTATATGTACGTTTTATTTCTTATTAATCTATTTATTATCAATTATCTACTGTTGTGATCACACTACTATAAATAAGGCCCTTAGCGACCGCCATTGGCGGTCGCTAAAGGTCTTTTGCGGGCCGGCGCAGCGACCGCTATTGGCGGTCGCTATAGAAGGCCGGCAGATCGGCCTTCAGCGACCGCGTGGCGGTCGCTGAAGGCCCTCTGCCGGGAACCCTATAGCGACCGCCAATGGCGGTCGCTATTCTAAAAAAAAATTTATTATAAATTTTTTTTATTGAATTGAATATAAATATATATATATATATATATATGTAAAAATATTCATATATATACTATTAATACAGTATTTTAAATATATATATATATATATATATATATAATATATTTTAAATGTTTTAATATATATTTAATATATATATAATATCAAATCATTGTGCTATAATAATTTAAAAACTTCGATTCAAGAAATAATCTCATTTCAGGTCGTTCGGAGCACGTTTGCTCTGAATGGGACCGCGGCACGCCATTTTGGTGTTTTATGGCACCGGAAACGCATTT